>CM067219.1:49552032-50152032 GCA_034190945.1 Octodonta nipae | reverse complement strand
CCGAGCTGTAAGGGATTGTACCTTTAGAACAACTTGAAATTATGAGATCATATAATAATCAACGTGCAAATATTTTAAATGCACAACTCATTTTAGATTTTTCTTCGGTTTATTCGATAATGATTTTAACATGATTGACCATCTAGTCTCGAGGGTTACAATTATTAATACTATCTAAATAAATCTAAATTTCACTTTATACTAGTTTCTATAATAAAAACAGAGATGTCACCCTCAATCGGATTTTTAACAAAATTTCCATCTATTTGTTTGCTTCCTTTTTATTATATTTTTTTATTCTTGCTAATACAATTTGGCATTGTTTGAAGGCATACGATCTTGTAGTACTTAACTTCTAAGAAAATATTTTAATTTTAATTGTAAATTCGATTAGTTTATTTTTAACAACTTCTGTTGTTTTGTTTTAATGTATTTGTGACAATAATTTACTTTGAGAACGGAGGTTTTCGCAGCCAGAGTCATAGCTGTTTCTGCTTTTTCCGGATTTGGACCGCGTCATTTTTTCTAATTAATTTATTTATATACCTAAACCCACACAGGGTTTTTTTTGTCTCATCCTTGAAAAAGCCCCTTATAAGTTTGGGCGAAACGTCGGAAAACTTTGTTTATATCCCGGTTTAGGGATATAAATAAATTAATTCGAAAAAATGACGCGGTCCAAATCCGGAAAAAGCAGAATCAGCTAATAATTTACTTTGTCTTGTAAATAAGTATTCATACTATGTTTGTTTTATTTTAATTATATTTGTAGCTTTGGACTTGATAATGTGGTGTAACTAATAGACCCCGAAACTAGTCGTCGAAAATAAATTATTCAAAGATTGTGGGTTTGGACCTTTATTTCCCTAGTACCATAATGTGTATGGACCCACACCCACCAATTTTCCAGACTAATTATGTGGTTATTGTGACCCGACGTTTCGGTTCCTTCTCAACATAGGGATTCTGAAATTCGTTAATTTCGAAAGGAAAGGAACGGAACGTTATGTCACTATAACCGTCAAAGTTGCACAAAAAGCGCCACAAAACATTTAATAGATTTCTGTTCTATCGCAACGTTATAATATGTTTTTCTAAAGCAATTTGGTAATATTGAGTCAACTTGTGTTTCCCTAAGTGTCAATATTGTTTCGCAATTTCTGATGTTTGGTTCTTGACTAATTGATTCTTAAGTTTGCTTTTTCTTGTTTAGTGGACATCATCTATTGGCATGTTACATCTAGTTCTATAGAGAGTGGTCCAAGTTCGTAATTACTTAGCAAGTACAAAACACTTCATTTATTTTTTTCTTTTCTTAGTGTGTTATTCTTTAAGTAATATATTGGTCATGTTCCAGTCTATTTAATGTTTACCACTATCAGTTAGACTATGTGTCTTATCTCGAGATGTTGTCTTAATGTTCATTTTTTCGCTGGTAAATATATTCCAGCAGATACAAGGTACACTATATACCCAATTTTGGGAGCTTTAGTTTTAAAACCGCTTTTACTTTGTACTTATTTCTAATAAGTTTACGTTTTTCGGATAAACCGGGCACATAATTTCAAAGCTCTTTTCAGTGTGTTATTATTTAACCTAGAGCAACTGTTGTTAGTTGGTTACTTTAGCTTTTGTCGATTTGATAATTCTTTTGTTTATAAAATTTCTTGGACATTCATTTTGTCTAAAAATTTTTTAGGAAGCATAAATAACACTCAAAGATTTCATTAGTTGATGAAATGACCTTTGCTCTATCGTATAAGAATTTAATGACTCATTTTTTGCTATTACACAATGATTTGATTAGAAATTTAAATAGCTGTCGTTATGTGATGGTTTGATGTAAATACTTCTAAATACTATTAACGTAGTCCCAAAAGAAGATCAATGTAAGGAGAGAAAACTCATATGTACAACCAATTCATTATTACCGCCTCATCCATTCAGAAATAATTTAAATATGAATGAATTGGCATTAGGTTTATTGTGAAATATAATTTTTTAATAATTATATCGAACGTTTACCCACTGGACAAAACATTTGCCATTCCGATGAAAACAAAACATCAGTCTCTGGAAAAATAAGAAAAAAGAACGGCACTGACCAGAACTTTCTATGGGACAAAAAGTATTGAGATCGAACGCTGAGCGAACAATGAAATACCCATCAAGAACAACAGTGGAATGCCCATCGAGAACGACGAGAAAAAGCGCTGTGGATGAGAACGGCTGACCACTCCAGAGTTAGTACAGCTTAGATAGTCGTGTTATTATTTCGATGTAAATTGTTTTCGGAATCAGCTGTTGTAAATATTGAATTTTTATGTGTAATTAAAGTTCTAGAAAGCGAATATCAGTTTTTAAAATTTGATTTGAACCCACAAAGTTTACTGCAATATAAAACAAGGAATTTTTTTGGATTTGTGTCCCACAAGTTTAATTTGGTGTCTCTAAAGCTTCGAAGCGCGAACTAAATGTTTCCCAAAAAGTGGTTAAACATTGAAAAATATGCCACAAATATACTTCAGAAAACATCGACAAGAAGAGTCACAGGTTCTAAGAAAATCTAAACAACCCAAGAGGAACCTACCTATAGAAGAAAATGAGACCTTGAAACAACTTCGCCTCAACAAGGACATTGTCATTCTACCTGCTGATAATGGAAATGCAACGGTAATTTTAGATACAGCGGATTATTCACACAAAATACAAAGATTGCTACACGATCCAGCATGCAAATAAATTACTACTGACCCAACAACTTATCAGGAGAGAACAACCAAGGCCAAATCCAAGCAAGTAGGATCGACAAAATCTCCAACTACAGCTCATTCCATGTGAAAAGTCATTGAGATGTCCGAAATTCTATGGGTTGCCAAAAGTACATAAAGAAGGTGCAAAATTGAGGCCAATATTAAGCTGAATTGGATCCTCAACACAACAGTTAGCCGAATACCCCAACACTCCAAGTGTTTGCAGGGGGGCAGATTCATACGTGAAAAATTCGACACGTTTCTTCGGAATAGTTAGCAAAAAGGTCTTACAACCAGAGTGTCTTCTTGTAAGCTTTTTCACCAACATCCCTATCGACGAAGCCTTGGATATCCCTCATGGGAGGGACACCTCAACACATTTTTAGATCACCTTAACGACATCACAAAATAAAATTTACCATGTAGATTGAACTCAACAATCAACTGCCATTCTTTAACTTTCTGATAAATAAGAAGTAAGATGGAACCCTTGGCCATTCAGTATATAGGAAAGCAGTTCACACTAACATATACAATCATGCTAATTCTCATCACCAATAAGCCCAACAACAAGCCGTCGTCAAGACTTTAGTAACCAGATCACAAAGACTAACTGACCAGGATAACAGATAGGAAATGGACAGTTTAAAAACAGCTCTGAAACAAAACGGAGTTACAGACCAAAATATACAAAGAGCCCTAAAGTCAAAACCCATACAAACAGACGAGGAGCATAAGACACCAATAAACAATACGGTATGTCAATGTTACCACGGACAATATCGCGAGAATTCTGCGGAGAGAATATCTATACTATTTTCAATACCGACAGAAAATAAGAACGGTGTTGAGGACTTTGAAGTCAAGGATCCCTTTGGAACAACAGGGAGTGTACAAGATTCCATGTGTACACTGTCATAAAACCTATGCGGGGAAACTAACAGAAGAATTCAAACTAGACGTGATGAACACCAGAACGCCATAAGAAGGCAAATAAAAACAACATCCATTGCAGAACACGCCACTACAATGTCACACCGAAGAGACTTTGAGAATACCAGAGTACTGGCAAATATAGAAATATAGAACACCCAAAATCGAGACTCGTAAGAGAGGCAATTGAAATCGCGAAGAGGCCTCACAGTCTAAACGCACACAATGAAATCCACAACTTCTCGAATTGTTGGAAAATTCTATTAAACACCGTGCCGGCTCGGCCCCGCCTTATAACAACTCAACCATAAATAACCAATCAGCAAGCGGGAGGCGTAGCCACTGAGCGCCAACTTATCCGTTGACGGTACCAACCGATAAGCGCCGAACTGCTATATATATATATGTAAACTATATAAAAGTTCGCACGCCACTAAACATCTTAGTAGTCGAGTAACTAGAAGGCTACGAGAATTATGTGAACCGACCTGAAGAGGGCAGATGTGATTCTGCCGAAACGTCGTCATTGTACCATCGATCCCGGCTGGGATAAGTTATCAACTACGCGGATGAATGGATGAATTCCCGGAAACCACCTAACATATATATATATATATATATATATATATATATATATATATATATATTCATCACAGTCTAACCTCACGGCAATTGGAAACGAATAAAACCGTTTATAACTTATCTTCGGTCCAATTGAACACTTCCTCGATTGGCGTGTTGGCTAAGGGATTCAATTACGCTATTGCTCCCTCTCACATACCAACAGAGAGCATAATATGTGGCGTGGAAACAGCAGTTTCAAAATTAGATGCGAACACCGCTGAAATAATTAGACAAGATGTGTCACATGTTCTAAGAAAGTCTAAACCACCCAAAAGGAACCTATCTATAGAAGAAAATGAGGCCTTGAAACAACTGCGCCTCAACAAGGACATTGTCATTCTACCTGCTGATAAAGGAAATGCGACTGTAATTTTAGATACAGCGGATTATTCAAACAAAATTCAAATATTGCTACAAGATCCAGCATATAATCAAATTACTATTGACCCAACAACTTATCTAGAGAAAACAACCAAGGCCAAAATCCAAGCAAGTAGGATCGACAAAAATCTCCAACTGCAACTCATTCCGCGTGAAAAGTCATCGAGATATCCGAAATTCTATGGGTTGCCAAAAGTACATAAAGAGGGTGCACCTTTGAGGCCAATAGTAAGCTCAATTGGATCCCCAACACAACACCTAGCCAAATACCTAGCCCAACAACTTCAACCGTTTGCAGAGGGGGCAGACTCATATGTAAAAAAATCGACACATTTCATCGAAATTCTTAGAAAAACGGGCTTACAACCAGAGTGTCTTCTTGTAAGTTTTGACGTAGTGTCCCTTTTCACCAACATCCCTATCGACGAAGCCTTGGATATCATAATAGAAAAATACAAACCACCTCAACACCTTGTAGACTTAACAAGGCACTGTCTGATGAACATCTATTTTGTTTACGAGAACCAACGATACAAACAAGTGGAAGGAGCTCCAATGGGATCGCCACTCTCACCAGTTATAGCGAACCTTTTTATGGAGAACTTTGAGGAGTTGGCACTAAGAACAACAACTCTTAAACCCAGTTTGTGGTTGCGATATGTGGATGATACATTTGTGATTTGGCCTCATGAGAGGGAACACCTCAATACTTTTTTAGATCACCTTAATGGCATCCATCACAAAATAAAATTTACCATGGAGGTTGAAGCCAACAATCAACTGCCATTCCTTGATGTTCTCATAAATAGGAAGCAAGATGGAACCCTTGGCCATACGGTATATAGGAAAGCAACTCACACCAACATATACCTTCATGCTAATTCTCATCACCACCCAGCCCAACTAGAAGCCGTCGTCAAGACTTTTAGTAACCAGATCACAAAGGCTAGCTGACCATGATAACATCAAACAGGAAATGGACAGTTTAAAAACAGCTCTGAAACAAAACGGATTTACAGACCGAAATATACAAAGAGCCCTAAAGTCAAAACCGAGACAAACAGACGAGGAGCATGAGACACCAATAACCAAGGCTTATTTACCATATGTTAAGGAGACCACGGACAGTATTGCAAGAATTCTACGGAGACACAATATCGATACTATTTTCAATACAGACAGAAAAATAAGCACGGTGTTGAGGACTCCGAAGACGAGGATCCCTTTAGAACAACAGGGAGTGTACGAGATTCCATGTGCAGACTGTCATAAAACCTATGTGGGGCAAACTAATAGAAGAATTCAAGCTAGACGTGATGAACACCAGAACGCTGTAAGAAAGCAGGAAAAAACAACATCCATTGCGGAACACGCCACCACGATGTCACACCGAATAGACTTTGAGAACACCAGAGTACTGGCAAATATAACACCCTCGTAAGAGAGCCAATTGAAATAGCGAAGAGGTCTCACAGTCTAAACGCACGCAATGAAATCCAGAACTTATCGAATTGTTGGAAAATTCTATTAAACACCGTACAGGCCCGGACCCGTCCAATAACAACTCAACCGGAAACAAATCAGCAGGATGGAGCCGTGCCCATTGAGCGCCAAGGGCCAATCACACGCAGCCGTTCACAGTGTCAACCGATAGGCGCCGAGCCGCGACTATATAACAGCGCGCTCGCTTCAGAAAATCTTAGTATTCGAGTAACTAGAAGCGAAAGCAGAAGGCTACGAGAATCATGCGAACCGACCTGAAGAGGGCAGATGTGACTCTGCCGAAACGTCGTCATTTTACTATCGATCCCGGCAGGGATCAGTTATCAACTACGCGGATGAATTCCCGGAAACCACCTGAAACATTTAGTGCCCGCGAAAACTTAAAAACATATATGTATATATATATATATATATATATATATATATATATATATATATATATATATATTACTACGTAGCAATTAACGGCTAAGAATCTGGATAGAATTTTGGAATTTCCAAAAAATAATGGGAAAGTAGCCAATTTTTTATTGTATAAAGGGCACTAAACAAAGTGTACTCTTTTATTAAATTATGAAAGCTTTCGAAATTTATTGATTTCTTCTTCAGTCAATTTTCTGAAAGATTACACAAATTAATAATAGTAAAACTTAATCTAGATGGATAAAACAGACTTACAATATCGAGGTTAGAAAATTATTAAAACAGGTTCTCATTGCAAATACTGTAGAATGCGTAATGCGCTTTAAACAAACATTACAAACATATATCAACAATTGAATAAAACATTATTGATCACACATCCATTGAGTACAATTTTTAAGATTAAAACCATCACATTTTAGAAAAGTTATGCACAAGCCATTTGTCATATTTAACCAGTGACATGGAACGGAAAAAAATATGACAAATGGCTTGTGCATAACTTTTCTAAAATGTGATGGTTTTAATCTTAAAAATTGTACTCAATGGATGTGTGATCCAGTTACAATAATGTTTTATTCAATTGTTGATATATGTTTGTAATGTTTGTTTAAAGCGCATTACGCATTCTACAGTATTTGCAATGAGAACCTGTTTTAATAATTTTCTAACCTCGATATTGTAAGTCTGTTTTATCCATCTAGATTAAGTTTTACTATTATTAATTTGTGTAATCTTTCAGAAAATTGACTGAAGAAGAAATCAATAAATTTCGAAAGCTTTCATAATATAATAAAAGAGTACACTTTATTTAGTGCCCTTTATACAATAAAAAATTGGCTACTTTCCCATTATTTTTTGGAAATTCCAAAATTCTATATATATATATATATATATATATATATATATATATATATATATATATTCACCTTATCAATATAATTTGTTTAAAAAATCCATCCCTTTATCAGCGAAAATTCTTATCCTAAAATCGGAATATAGAGCTTCACTCAAAGTTTATAGGAAAAATAGAGCAAAAGAGTGATCTCATTATATGTATATCTATCATATCGAAACGTATATCTATCAAATATCTAAATGTTTCAAGTTATCAGTCAGACCTCGTTCTAAATGGCAAAAAAACTAGCACAACAAAATTTTTTTATTACGATTTGAAATAAATAAATTTTTCAGTATTTGTGGTGTCCTAAGAAATTATAAAAATACAAACTACATAAGCAACAACTATCATTTAGAAAACACCCAGTCAGTATATTCATGTTCATGACTTCGTGGAGATCTGATAACAGAGTAGAATGTGGACATATAGTCTAGATCTAGAGATACTTCAGAGAGATAAGCTGTCACAAAACTCCCCTTCTAGAGATAGTCGGTTAAAATGCGCGCCATTCCCTAATCTTAAGGGCAATAACCATATGAGGATTCTGAGAAGACAGAGATAGTAATCAAGGGTACCATCAGTAGCTAAGACATCCACATCGTATTTGCTAGCTAACTCTTGTATATATTGCCTAACAAACTCAACTAACATCCAATTATGAACAGTCGCCCGCGAATTGATGTCGAAGGAGAAATAGAGCTGCTGTCGCTTGAAGTATCCGCCATAAGGTCATATAGCATCCATTGAAATTGACTTTATATTGAGTCTGGACACGTTTGATTCTAGCTATCATGTACTAGTGAAGTTATACTCACAAAGTTTAACAATTCCAATGAGAATTTACAATTATTCGAATAAAGAAGGTGGTAAGTTTGAAGTTTTGTAACCTAATCGATATTAAGTATGAGTCGAAGCTCCATGATGTAGACTTTCGGCTACTATTGACCAAAAATATATCATTTATTGAACAACTATTGTAACCTTTAGCTAAAAATTAATTATTTTAGTGTTATTTAAAATTTTTTCAGGCCATGGAAGACCCTAAATTCACAGCTGCTGCAGTGGCAGAAGTTGAAGAGGAAGAACGGCAACTTCAGTTAGCCCTCGAGGCAACTGCTTTCCAACAGCTCAATCCACGTAGAATGAGGCGTTCGCTGGACATCACTAGCATGCCTGCTGGTTGGAGCAGGAATTCTACAAGATTTTCTTCTGTAGGAGGATATAGCAGTTTGATGGAACCACCCATTAGATCAGCCTCTCGACTGCCTTGTTTTATAGACGAAGATTCGCCACCTGAAGAAGCAGGTTCTTTGTATGATGATATTTGTTATAATAGGTGAGGAATTCGAAGTACTTGTTTCTTAAATGCCAGTTTTATCGATTCTCTTTAAGAATTTTTTTTATTTTCAGTGTCAATATGTTTATTGTTTTTTGTTTCGTTCAATGTTTGCCCTGGACTTTAACATATCTTTTTTTGGATAATTTAACTGTCCAGTTCTTTCGTTTTAGTTAAGCGATTTAATTCAGGTATTAATTCTATGATTATTTTCTTTTCAACTGATATGTTTATGTTATTCTTTAGATAAATCATTTATTCTTTTCAAGTTTCGCTACAATATATTACAGAGGCATTTCAAAGGATGTTTCATTTGATAACTCTTCTCGGCTACTTTTATATGAAAGGTCTTACAATTGTGTTAATTATGTCGATATCAATTAGTTTTTAATTACTACTTCTTTTAATTTAAGCCTTTATATCTGTATGTTTCGTTGGAATTAGGAAGCTAATTGTATGTAATGTTGTTTTCCTATCATCTTCTTGGTCTTCCAGTTCTGATAGTGATTTATCATCTTCTATTATTTTTACAATTCTCTATGTCGAGATTTTCGTTGTATTTTATTTATTGTGCTATCTATTTTTTTGGGCACCCGTGACTTTCTCTCAAACTGTTAATTGTTTATTTTTTTTGCATTTTCGTTGTTTATGTATGGGTTTAATTTGTGCCTGGTGTGTGTTATTGCTCTTAGTTTAGTTTTATTTTATTAAAGGATATTTTTCCAGATGTGACTTGAAGGCTTATCACATTTTTGTTATTTTTCTACGCACAATCTTTCTATGAACTTCTAAACTTACATACTAGCTGTTCATCTGACATTGTTAGTCACTTAGATCTGTTATTTGATGTTAAACTACTGTTCTATAGGAATTTTCCGACAGTATTCGGTACAGTTTAAAACATTCAAATACGGACACTAGTTCGGACTTCATGAATTATATCACAGCCTTGACGAGAAACCTACTATGGTGCATTTTCTGGACCTTCTCAGCAGATTACCAGTGCATTCGTTTAATTGTTTTATTTTGGATTTTTATCAAAATTCAAGTGAATGAGATATTTAAAATTATATATTATATATAGCGACTGTTTTACAGCCTTGGCCGTTTATCGCAATTCAAACGCCATTTTTTATTTTGCCAGGAGTCTATTTCAATACTTCTTCTACTCATGGCTATATTAATTAATTTTTCCCAAGACTTCTTTGGCTTCCTTTCTTTCTTTTGGTACCCATTCCTAAATCTTCCTCGGTAATCTCTCATTGCTCATTCGTCTCATATGTCCGCACCAACAAAGTTGCTTCTTCTCAATAGTATCGTTAATGTTGTTACTATCTTCATCATCTGTTCTTACATAGTCCTGTAGTGTTAGCCTACAGCACCTCCTACAAAAATTATTTTCGACAGCGTTAACTCTGTTTTGCAATCTCTAATTTATTGTCCAGACTTCTGACCCTTAGGTGACTGTGCTTTCCACCAACGTTGTAAATATTTTTTTTTGTTTTTTTCCGATCGTCTTTACTCTATAATATTGAGTTTACCTGGCTTGTTATGGCTCTCCCTATTTTTTGTAATATGTCTTTTTCATCATTTCCATCTTCCGTCAATGTAACTCCCAGGTATCTATATTCTTTGGTATTTCTTAAAATTTTGCCATCTATGTTTAATTCTTCCCGAGCGCTTCCTATTGTCATGTATTCTGTTTTTTTTCTGTATTTAATTCAAGACCCCACTTATTATATTCTTCCACGAGTTTTCGAACCATATATGTCATATCTTCAGCATCTGCTAGAACCACTTGATCGTCTGCAAATAATAAAATAGTTATGTTACTTTCACCAAGTTGTAATCCCATTCTACAACATTTATTAATTGCTTCGAAGCTGAGTTTATGTAAATTTTGAAGATTGTTGGTGAGGCAAAATCCTTGTCTCAGACCTTCATTAACTTGAAAATATTCTGAGTATGCATGTCGCGTCTTGATACAACTGATATTTCCTTGATAAAATTTTTTCACAGCATTTATGTACTGTGGGTGTATTTCGTTCTTTCGTTCAGTTTATTTGCTAAAGCATTTCTTAAATCGATAAATAATATACAATTGATTTGCACAGTTTATTTGTTTTATACGATTATCAGCATCATCTTCCTGGTCTGAAGTATGTTGTTCCTCATAGACTTTCTATCCGCATTTCTATAAAGTCCTTTGTTGTTTGTATAAATTATTTCCTTTTTTATATACAGAATGACATAAGCAATCAGATGATCTCTTCCCCATACAAGCATTTGTATGGGGAAGAGCGTTACCGTTATAGATTTTCCAATATTTCAAAATTTGAATAATTCAGGTAACCTCCTCATTTTTGTTTTTCATTCTATACTTTTTTTGTGTTGTAAAATCACATTTTGTCTGATTGAATCACGTACATTTTCATCTTCGTTCTGGTCTGTTTTATAAAGTTTTTCATGTTTCTTGTCCAATGTTTATTATTACTTTCTCATTTTTATTTGACTTCAATGTTGTTATATTTTTCCAAGCTGCTCTAGATTTGGAGCACTCTAATTAGCTGTTGATGTCATGACATTTCCTTTTCCAGTATTCATTTACAGTTTTCCCGACTTGTTTTTTGACCAGATAGCTGTATCGTCTGTACATTGGTCTATCTTCTGGGTCATTAGTACCTAACCATCTATTATACAGTTATTTCTTTTCCTTTATACAATTTTCTAATTCCTCATTCCACCAGTAGGTGTTTCTTTTTCCTGGCTATGATTTTCTTCGTGCAGTCTCTTCTGCTGCTTCATGTAGGTACATTCTAAGAGTATTGTACATTCGGGTGTTCCTGTAGATTCGTTTTTTATCTTTTCGGCTAGTCATATTTTGTATAAGAAAAATTATACATATTAAAAAAAGTCAAATCGAAGAACGAGATTTATTAGTGGAGCAGTCAAAGGAATAAAATATGTCTTTTTGTGCAAAAAGTCCTATTCTGGAGATAACAAAAATTTGGCTAAAACCTACATCAATGTCTGTTTGTACAGCATCACAAAATAACTTGAGGTCTCCACCACAAATCTTACTGAGACAAAATTCTTATCAATTTACTGGACTCTCGAAATTGTCTTTTGAAGAATTATACAACAACGACACTAACGAAACTGAAGATGACGTTCAAAATTGTGACATCACCGAAGATGTTGAATATACTGATAAACCAGGAACTTCTGAACAACAAAACTTATACTGTAACGACAAAGAGAAATGAAAATTTTCAAGAAACTACTTACAAGAGGTTATTCCACTCAAGCTTAACTCTAGCGTGTTATGATATATAGTCCGTTGAAAAGTAACATGGGGTTGCAAAAGTCAGAGCACGCAATTTCATTTTTTTTGGATGTATAGAAGGAGTTAGTGTAAAGTTAAGTACAAGTTTGTAGGGTTTCAAACCATGTCCCGCGGGGGCAATCTTATAAAACGGGGTGCGAATGATTTTTATTGTATATCGGGAAACTATTCGTCGCACAGAAAATGTGTAAAAACGTAGTTTGTTGCAAATGGAATTCCCTACAACTTGGCTTCTAATCATAGAATCTAAAATAACAAAGTTATTATCAAAAATAAATTAAAATTGGGAGTAAATTTTCTCTTGGTTGTTATAACCAGATGATATCAGAGCATTTTGATAGAGGGGTTCTCAAAGAGTAATTTTCACTATATACATTTATCAAATTTTATTTACTTATTACTGTGTTAGGGTTGTGAAACTTACCCTATTCTCCAGTTCTCCAGTACTGGTTAAGTATACATTAATATGAATGATGAGGCATAGTTTTCCTTCGTCTTTTCTTTAGTTTTATAAGAAACATTTTAATTATTGACATTGAAATGTTTTTTACAAATAGTTATAAACATTACCCTCCACAAAAAACTTTTGTAATAATTGGTTTTTACAATAATCAGAATGTACATTTCCGAGAATCATGTGCAGGTCAAAAAGGCTTAAGTAAGTTCGTGTACAAGTAAAAACATGTGCCTGATATTAATATTCCACGAATATTATCATAAAATATATGGCAGGCACGCTCCCTATAGATATCAAAAGAGTTTTGATCTGTTAGAGTCCTCGCCGTGGTTGGCGTCGTGGCTGCAGTTTCACATGAATTATCTGACCGTCCGGGCTCTTCCTAACAGGATGTTTTTTTAACCGACTTCATTTGCATTAGTTGGTGAAGATGTTCATCGAGACCGAGGTATTTTAAATGATTTAGTAGATGTTTTGGGACTAGTCCTATTCTTGACATAACAATTAGCAAAGTTCGTGTGTTATTATTGTCCCACTGTGTCTTTATTTTAAATTCCAAATATCTATATTTGGTTATTTTTTCAGCCTGCTGAATATTTATATTATTGGTGTTAGGGATTGCTATGCTCTTTTTCTCATCTATAAAACAAGGCAACAGTCCTCAGTATTGTACTAGAGCTAAAACAAACTTGTATTCTACTATGATATTGTAATGTAAAACATATAATGTATAGCACACTCCCTCTCATAGCATTGTGAGCAGAAACAGTCCAGGAGGCCCGTGGTTGGTCAGTATTGAATTTCCTACCGTCCGGGCTTAACAGGACGGATATTTGTTATGTTTCCAGCGAGGTATTTTAAATTATTTAATAGATGTTTACTAACCTGTCGTTGACAAATTGGCACAGTGGTTTGTATTCTGATACCAATAGAGACTATGATCAGGATTGTACCATAATAACGAAGAATCCTAGCGAATTTTGCTATTTCGACTTGTTTTTTCCATATAATGTATGTTTATAAAATCAGCATGGTGCACACTCATGAAAATACCAATGAAATGAGCCCAGGCTAAGGATCGCGAAAAAATACTGAAAAATAGCATTTTAAAAAAAATCATGCCTTTAGAAGCTTAGAAAGGGGAAGTAATTCACTATTTTATGTATAAACCCCAGCATTATATATCCTAGATAATCAAATTTCAATTTTGGAAAAAGTTGTTGAAAGAAGGGCCTCTATTCTCATTTTTTAGCTGTGAAATATCTGTGTGAGCCCTTGCCAGAAACACCGTTTCGTATAGTAATATATGGTAGAGGCCATATATAGATCGTTTTAATATTTAAAATCCTCATGGAATTTTTTAGACCGCTCTCTTTCGATGTTCCGTAAACCCAAAATCCACAAATTAAAGCGGTAGTTTCAGATTAAATTCTTTCCCATGAATTTCCTGGCCGTCCGGGCATTTTTGCTAACATTTTTCTAACAGGACGAATGATTTTTGCATTCTGAATTGATATTTTTGTCGCATGGACACACTGAAGATGACAAAAAACTTTCGATCCCAATTATTCAAAAACTAATCCGATAGATCAAGCATAAGGTAGATATCAATTACTATCAGTTCCCACAATCCCAGTCAACAATTTTAAATTATTAAAGAAAACCGCTAATTTTCCTGTAGATAAAGTTTAGCGATCCTGGTCTATTTCATTGGTATTTCCTGATTTACAATTCGTTGACTATTGAGATTATAACAATTGCAACGAAAAAAAACGGCAATTGTTTATAATAAATTAAAAAACAGTTCGAGTGGAAAAGGTGCAAAATATCACTACAAATCATTCTTAATGTTGGCACAGGCAGTTCATGTATTTTTTGCACGAAAAAATCTCTATTGATTGGTCTGAGTCTTTATTTGAAATTACAAATCCCTATATTAAGTTATTTTCTCAGCCTGTTTGATATTTACATTATTGTTGTTAGGAATTGCTACGTCAATTAAAGTTGTTTTCCGAGAGACTTTATCAACCAAAACTATATCTGGTCTATTGTGAGCAACAGTGCGATCAGTCAGTATCGTGCGGTCCCAGTACAGCAGTAGTTGTTATTTTCTAAAACAGATTCTGGTTTATATTTATAGTACGGTAATCTCAGCGACTGTGATAGTTCAAATTTCAGTGCTAGTTCCTGGTGCAGTATTTTTGCCACAGCAACGTGTTGTTCTTTGTATTCAGTTGCAGCGAACGCTTGAGAACTTTCTGTGATATGCTGGATAGATTAAGTTGTTTGGCAACCGTACCTGCATCTGTCTTTGTTAATAGAAGGGTCTTTAACGATGTATTTTAGATAGTCCTTAGTTGGAATGTAATATCCCGACTTGAACATACAATGTATGGCTTCACACTCCCTCTAAGGCACACTATGTGTGTCTTTAGGGGAGAATTCACTAAACCCCAGATATACTACATATCAAAAGGGGAACCCTTGCCAGGTTATCAGGCCCGTAGTTGGCGTCGAGGCTGCAGTTCCCCATGAATTTTCTGACCGTCCGGGCTGTTCCGAACAGGACGGCTTTTTGCATCAATTGGTAAAGATGTTCGTCCAGACCGAGGTATTTCAAATTGTTTAATAGATGTTTGGGACTACTCCGGTTGTTGACATAACAATTGGTAGCGTTCGAGTGTTGTTCATGTCCCATTGTCTCTGTATTTGAAATTCTAAATCCCTATATTGGGCTATTTTTTCAGCCTGCTTAACATTTATATTATTGTTGCTAGGGATTTCTATGTCAGTTAGGTTGTTTTTCTAAAGACTTTATCTACCAAAACTATATCTGGTCTATTGTGAGCAACAGTCCGATTGGTCAAATTCGTCCCGTCCTACTAGTTGTTATTTTCTAAAATAGATTCTGGTTTGTGTTCTTACCGACTGTCATAGCTCACAGTATCGTGTCGTTCTTTGTATTCTGCAGCGAAAAATAGATTCTGGTTTGTTGTTGATAGAAGGGCCTTTAACGATGTACTTTAGATAGTTCTTAGTTGGAATTACTTGATCTTGGATTGCCAATATAAAGCCTTCCGTTTCAGGAAACATATGACCAGAGATCAACCAGTAGGTCGACGCCGAACTGTCGACATAATCTTGGTTGACGTCATTTATATGTCTTCCATGAAGGGGCTTTTCTTTCCATTTCAGCAGTTTCTGATCAGTTGTCTGGTGGTATACTTGAACTTGTTGTTCTGTCAGTCGTAGAGGTGTTGAGTCACATCAACCTGACATATGACTCTGTGTAGATCAGAAAATTCTGCGAGTTTCTGGAAATGATTACGCAAATTAGAAATTTGTTGATCACGAAACTTTCCTATATCTGCCCATCCTCTTCCTCCTTCACACCGGGGCAATGTTGTACGTTCGACACAGCTCTTTGGATGGTGATTTTGAGCTTTCGTTAGTAGTACTCGAACTTTCCTTTGTAATTGTTCAGTGTCGGTCTTGCAGCAGTTAACTATACCGAAAGACTAACTAAACACTGAACACGCGTAGGTATTAATAGCCTGAAACAGATGTTTACTATTAACTTTGGTCTTCAGCAGTCGTCTTACCCTTCTATAAAACTCTGTTGTTAGGTCCTTGTTCATGGTGGTGTGATCAATTCGTTGAGCCTGCTTTATTCCAAGGTATTTGTAAGTATGGCCTTCCTCCATGGATTCAATTGAGATGCAATCTCCCATTTCGTAGGGCCCCTGCTGTATTTTGCCTTTAACTATATCAATATTTCGGCATTTGTCTAGGCCAATTTGCATATGGATGTCACTAGAGAACCCTTCTACTATTTTAAGCATATCATGCAGCTGTTGTTTCGTAGCTGCCATCAACTGTAAGTCGTCCTATGTATAACAAATGGTTTATCTTTAATGCTTGTACGTTGTTGTGCTTGAGACTGAATCCAAAGTTAGTCGAATTCAGTTTGTGTGAGAGAGGGTTCATAGCAAGGCAGAACCACAGCGGGCTAAGAGGGTCTCCCTGGAATATACCCCTTCTGATAGGGAGTCGGTTTGTATCGAACAGCCGGCTTCATTCAGATAGATGTGGGTTTGCCAGATAGTCATGACATATTCTAAAAAGTTAACAATAAGAATATTAACTTTATAGAGTTTCAGCACCTGAATGAGCCAATCATGTGGACTGAATCAAAGGCCTTTTGTAGTCCACATATGCCATGTAGAGATTTCGTCGTTTGGCATGGGGTTGATTGCAGAAAACGGAATCAATTATTAGTTGTTCTTTGCATCCCATCGCGGTTTTCGCGCATCTCTTTTGTTGTTCGGTAATTATGTTGTTCAGCTCACAATGTCTGAAAAGGCGATGAATGCACGACGTTATAAGTTTGTATAAGGTTGGGAGGCAAGTGATTGGTCGGTACTTTGCCGGGTCCTGTGTACATAGGTTATCTTTTGGTAAGAGGTATGTAGCACCATGCGAAAGTAAACTAGGCATTTTGTGTGGATGGATAATTATGTCATTAATGAGTACTGTTAATTTCTCGTGGGTGACGTAAAGTTTCTTTATCCAGTAATTCTGCACACCATCTGGTCCGGGTGCTTTCCAGGTGGAGGTGTTTCATTATGTTGGAGGTGTCTTCCGTTGTAAATGGTTGGTGTTGCATGTTGTCACAATTCTGAAATGCAGCCTCCTCCCCCCTAATCCAGCGCTCGCTCTGGAGTTATGGGAAACTGTTGTGGAAAGTCTGAATATTATTATTATGATTATTATTCGTCCGTAAGAGGCCCAGCTGTTCCTCAAAGTTTTCTCTCAGCTGTGCTACATATTTCACTACATGTAGGCCATAGACATTTATATTATCACAGCCTGAGCGCGCATAACCCTCCAGCACCACCTAAGGTTCTAAGATTGACATTCCTCCGATGCGAAGGAAACTGTGGAGCAGTCTATGGATTTCGGAAGGCAGACCTCAAATGTTCTACCACGTGTCTGAATTATTCTGCGAAGACTTGCAGCAAGATAATGAAGTTATCACAATTGATCGAGAACCGAAGAGCATGATTTTGAAGATGAGCTGCCAACAATGACGCCAGTTCATTTTTCATCTTTCCTGAATAGTTCAATATTGGAAGCTCAACCAGATCCTGAATCGCATCCTGGCTCATCAAACAGACGGAGGACACAATAGTTCGGGAAATCAGTTCCTTTATGACGTGCACAGGATCGCTGTAAAACCGTAATAAATAATTAAAATTAGAAAAAAGTTTGTAATGAAAATTATTCAATAACACCACCTCTATCAAATTATCAAAATGCTCTGATGCTATTTCTTGTTTGTAAACTGACCCGAAAAAAAGTTGTAACGGCTAAGAGAAACCTTATACCCACATTTTTATTCATTTTGCTAATAAGTTGGTTATTTTTGGTTCTAGGACTAAAACATGTTTTTACAAATTTTTCTGTGCGACGAATAGTTTGCCCGATATACCGTAAAGACCATTCGCACAAGCCTGGATTAATTTTACACTAACCCCCTCTTGACACCCTAAAAATACGCTAAGCTCCAAAAAACGTAACATTTCAATGGACTAATACAACAAAGCCAGAATAGAATCTTAAATTTTTAATTTATTTTTTAATGGATTCTGTTTAGGGGGAAGCGTAGTGGTCCCATATTTTTTTCATTAACATAGCTTGTGCCGTTTCTTAGAAAATGGGGAAAAACTATTTTTACCTATTCTCATATACTCTAAGTCTTGGTGGAGTCGCCGGAATTTTGAAAATTTTATTCGGAACGTGGGATAATTTGAAAACAAATTGGATTAGTTCCGGGATATCCCAAAGTGGTCAGGTATTTTTTTCAATAACATTACATAGCTTGTATAGTTTCTTAGAGAATTGAGAAACACTTTTTACCTATTTTCTTATACTCTATGCCTTGGTAGATTCGCCGGTATTATAAGCTTTGATTTCTTTTTTTAATTAATTAATAATTTTAACAGAAAAAAAGTTATTCTTCAGAAACATATTTACATGGTGTAAAGCGTAAACAGTAATCATCCCATGTCACTTTTTTAACTTGATTATTACAAATTAAAGTATCTTCATTTCTGTTAAGATATAAATTTAAAAAAATCTTCATAAGTTGCATTCAAACGGAAAACGTTCTTATGAATATTATTTAGAGAACAAATTATTCATTAAATCTTTGTCTGTTTTGTGGAGTTGAATTATATTTATTCAGAGTAGATAACAAAATGTTATATTGTTAGGGTCATAAGAAGTTACATATACAATGTGGGTGAAATAAGGACAAAAAAGAATTATATTTATACAGGGTGGATAGAAATGCATGTTATGTAAGTAGTTGGGATATTTAAATTTTCTTGAGCTATTATTAAAGTAAGGAAATGAGTTGAAAAAAAAATTGTTTTATAAAGTAGTTCACAAGTGTTCAAGTAACATATAATAGGATGGTTGAAATATGTAGCAGAGTATGATTACAGCTATACAGGAAGGTTTAACTAATTTGTTTAGTAGCTATTGACGACCTTCAATGCAGAATATATAAAGAATCTTTATTTATGTCTTTTAAAATTAATAAGTAATTTTATGATAAATTATTAATATAATCCGAGTGAGTGGCGCCCACTATGAACAAGTAGCTTAAAGTTCGAAATTTGACAGCAGTCGACAGTAAAAATTCAATTGTGTACAATCGTGTAGCAAGGCATAAATATTACTAAATTAATCGACTTTTACTTACAAAGATGTATGCTCTAAAAGCCTACTTTTTCTATTCATTTATGACGTTACTTTTTTTCCAAACGATGGCAACAGCAACTATTCAAGTGACCAAATTTTAGTTGATATAAAGTAATCTTTTACATTAGATTTAACATCTCATCTAAAAATTAGCAGTCAGTTAAAAATTGTTTACTGGTCTTTTACCGAGATATGATATGGTGCAAATATAATTTTACTTTTTTATCTAATAATATAATACATATAATTTTTGTTTATTATTTATATTATGTTTTGTTTATACGTAATTCTCGCAAACGGCACTATGATTTTGTCGAAATTCCATTTCGCGGTTTTGTCGTCTACAAATCAAATAAATCGTATTACCAAGAAAGAACGAGATTGGGACAATTATGTTTCGTTCAACACAGGATGATTTTGTAACCTACTTGAGGATGAAAAAATTCTTTCGATACAAATTAATGTGCAGGATCTTATAAGAATTTTATCACTATTTGATATTTTTCTAGCATTACATTTTTACAGTTGAACCTTTTATAGGATTTTAAAGTAAAAAGTGCTGGTTAGGCGATTTTTGGATGGGTAAAAAGTTATGTGTTCTCATGTTAATTTGAGGCATACAATGAAGTTGCGTTAAACAGTTACATATGCATATATATTGACTGCGATATAAGGTGTTGGAGATTATAATTATACAGGGTGATTCCAGATAAGTTAGAAATCAAATGTTTCTTGGGTGGCACATAAGCATGTACATATCATAGAGTGTTAAAAATATAGAGTAGAGTGCAATTATAACTATACAGGGTGGTTTGGAAAAATACGTATATAGGGAAACCTATTAGCGGTTGAATTTACACGGTTCTTGGACTAGAGGGCGCAGAAGAATTACAGTTATTCAGGGTGTGCACAGATATTAGTCATATTAAATTAAGACTTACGAATTTGAACACAAATAAATTCCTGTTAATTATATCTGAAAAAGAACTTGAATTTCGATACTTATTGACACAATTGGTCGAATTTGATCACTGGGCTACAGCTAGTTATCAGGAATAATTGTTATATAGCATAATATAGGGTGGAGTATAACTATAGTTAGGTAATTATAAAATGTTATATTGGGTGTAAATAAACAGTAACATACAGGATGGTTGCACTATAGGGTGAAGCAGAGTTACAATTATACAAGTTGGTGGATCCATCTAAGTTAGAAACATATACAAAATTTTCTTAAAACATATACATATCTACAAAACAAGTTATTCTATTCAACAGTAAACGAGGTTGGTCAAGCTAATAAATGAAAGTAAAATACCTTATGTTAGGCAATTACGAAAAAGTGAATTAGATTTGAAAACTGCATCCAACTAAGCCACTTTATCACTAAAAATTGTTAAATAAATAAATTAAAAAAAAACAAAAACCGACTTCAAAAGAAAATTAACTAAAAACCATGAAATAATTTATGCTACAACAATTAAATACTTTTTCTGAAGTCGGTGCCAATTTGAACAGGGAGTTGCGAAGTACAACTCATCAATGTACTTCCCAAAATATTTTCACTTTCGATTGGCACCGACTTCATAAAAAGTATTTCTTTGTTGTAGCATAAATTATTTCATGCTTTTTAGTTAATTTTCTTTTGAAGTCGGTTTTTGTTTTTTTAAATTTATTTATAATTCTATAAAATATAATCATTTCTTTGCTTCAACAGTTTCCAAAAAAAACGCACATTTATATAGTATATAAATTCGAATTCAAATTCCTAAAATCTTTATAGTAAAAATCTGAATTGAACAACTTGACGAAAAATTTGATGATCTTATAGGTCTCAATGTTTTATAATTTCTCAAAGCCAACCTCGACTATGAAAATGAACTCTTAGTAATACCCACAAACCAGCATTAAATTGAGATTCTACAAAACCCAAAAAAACTTAACTTACTAAATTTTTCTTAAAAGTGAACTAGTTATAAAACAAATACCAGTGTCTATCCAAAACGGAGTAATTATAATACCCCTCTAAAAATTACAAAATTGTGAAATACCAAAATGTATAACCATCATTGCAAAAAGTGGTAAAGCTATAACTACTATCTTTAAGAACCCTGAAAAACAAATTATCGTTAACTTTTCAGAACCAGTAACTGTAAAGAAATTCGAAACAAACAATTTCGAAGAAATAAGTCTTAATAAATTTAAACAAACGTCTAAACCGTAGTTAATTTTTTCTAAAATTTGTAGCTACCACCTTAATTCTAACGAAAAATCCACAATAATCAACTCCTAACATTTATCAGCAAAATAAACATAAAATAAAAACTTGTGACGAAACTGCTGTATATAAACTGACATTAACATTATGCTAGACCATAAAATTATCAGACCCAGTTTTTCATCCTGGTCGTCTCCAATTTTGGTTGTACAAAAAAGAACGTCTGCAGACAAAAATGAGTCGATTATCCCAAATTCAATAAAAAAACAATTGGAGAACATTATTTACTTATTTTGTCTGTTCATTGGGGTTTTCTCTCCTCAAAATTGTTTCCTGCAACAGATAAGTATTTAAAATCGTATTTGAAGAACAAAGTGTATTAAGGCAATTTCGTAAAATTGCCCGGATTACTGGTTGTCCGTCTTCCTCACAGTTATTCTGAGAGAAAGAGATGTCTTAAAATGATCAACCAGTATTCCTGTATATAAATAGTGTATAGTATAGTTTAGTGTTATACTTATGTTTCTCTGGAGTCGGAGTTGAAACGTCTCCAAACAGATAAGTATAACACTATACCATACCATACACTATTTATATACAGGAATACTGGTTGATCATTTTAAGACATCTCATTCTCTCAGAATAACTGTGAGGAAGAATATCTGTACGGACAGCCAGGAATTCGGGCAATTTTACGAAATTGCCTTACTACACTTTGTTCTCCAAATACGATTTCAAATACTTATCTGTTGCAGGAAAAAAATTTAAGGAGAGAAAACCCCAAGGAACAGACAAAATAATACAAGACCTCCTCAACAATCTTTTCGAAATTACTTATTATTTACTTAGTGGACAAACTTACTTTTTAACACTTCACCTGGCAAGCAGCTTTCACCAAATCGAGATAGGTGAAGCCGATATACTAAAACTGTTTTCAACATGGAAAATGGGTATTATGAATGTTTTATTAGGATGCCTTTTTATTTATAAATGACGGGGCGACCTTTCAAGAGATCATGGATAATATCCATCCAGGGATTCAAGATGAATAATGTCTTGTTGATCGGATGGCATTAGTGGAAAGACTAAAATCTATTTTCTATGGACTTCTTATTTGAAATAATTAATTTAGATAGTGCTATTCATTTTCTATAATAATTCTGCTTTATTTTACAATGACTAATATTTTGACTACAAGTATTTTATATCCTACCTATTTTAGCCACCTAGATGTTCCCAGACGTGCCAGCAATATAACTTGCTCATCCTCAGGAAGCTCATATTTAGAACGAAGAGATTCGGCCGTCACATTGGGTCTTCCAGCCATACCAGCGCACAAATGTAAGTCTTCAAGGCGACAATCGTCGCCTTTGCCAGAAATATATGATTTCTATTATCCGATAGACATTAGAGTGACACAGCCAACTCCAGGAGGTTCACCTTGTGGCAGTGATCGAGCGCTCTACGATCGAGTAGTGGATCCCCCTAACTTAAAGCCTAAACTTGCACCACTGGCGTCCATTAGCAGTTGCAATAGTTCTTTAGGTAAGTACTTTTATAATAGCTCACATTAATACCTTCGAACATTTTTTGAGCATTTTCGCGATTTTTGAGAAATTATTGGGTTCTTACAACTGGTACACAATCGGTCCGATTTTAAGAAGAACTGTTTGATACAAGGTGATATAAGTCCTCGCTAAGTCGGGCGTTCTAATCACAAGTTAAAACCTTATTTTATGAATCTTGATTATAACACATCAAAATTGAATGTAAAGTTTAACCTTAAGGAATCGGGAAGGAACCTTTAATATGAGACTCCAAAAAAAATGAATCAAGTTATGTTACTACTTAAATCTAAGATAAAATATATATATTGATGATATTATATATATATATATATATATATATAAAATATATGGATTTTTGCTATTCAATTTTACAACAAACCCCAAATTTATCTTTGCCCCAAAGATGTGCCAATTTAGAAATATTGATAGGTCCGAAGAAAGCATTGTTTCTATTCAGTTATTTTGGTAACTTTCTAACCATTCTTGTTTTCAAAATAGATTTGTGATATATATCCAGAATCTCTGTTCCTCCCTATTTGACCTATCATGGCCAGGAAGCCCTCTCATTCGCATGATCTACCCCTGCTTCTTCTGCTTCCGTTATTTTTTGTATCGACTTGTTTCCTGATTTTCTAACATGTAGATGCAATAAAAGAATCTTTTTGTCAATGTACCTGATGATAACAGTTTTGATCTTCTTTCTATCTCCGCGTTCGTCACTCCCCTTTTGTAAGAGCGCAACTTCTCCTCCAGTATTCCATTTCTGTTGCTAAGATAGTCCTTTCTTCTTTTTGTTCATTACTCACTTGTCTGATGCTTAGGTTATGATACTTGGACTATGCATTTGAATATATATGTTTTGTTGTTTTGTTTTTGTTCTGATATTCTTGTTCCAAACTACTGTATGTAGTTGTCTGGTAGCTGTTGTTGCTTGTCCCAGCCTGTTGTTGATGTCTTCGGCGGTGTAAGTATATTAAGAATCGTATATATTTAAATCTTTAGGTTCCTTTAATTTCCAGGTTATTTCCGATTTCTTGGCTCCTTGCGACTTCGTCCTACGTTGTTAGAAGTATTGATTTTTATTAATTGATTTCCAAACCGGCTCTTTGGTATTCATCTTGTAGTATCTTTATCATATAACGAAGATCATCTTCAACTTGGACCATTGCCACACTGTCGTTAGCAAAACATAGGGTGTAACAATTTTCTATGCTTTTAAAGTATATTCCAAAAATGGTGATGTGGGACATCCCTGGAGTAGTCCTTTTACACCAGTCAATAGAGATTTTATGTGACATAAAATTCAACAGCAAACCGCATAAGCCATCACATAATTTTAACAGCAAACTAATAGAAATAAATTATTTGAGGCTTAACAACTCAAAACATATGGGGTATTTTCATTTTTTGCATATAGTGTAAAAATTAATGATCTGTTCATAAAGCCGTTAATAGAAAAATTGTAGAGAATCAGAAAATCTTCAAAATGAGTGTTTATAAATTTTGATCGCAGCATTTTTCATAAAGAAAAGCTAGAAAAACCGATATAAAGTGAATGATTTAAAAAATTTTATGACTTGGTTGTAATAACAGCTGGAACCTTAATCTGCCTCTTAATGATAGCTTATAACGTTGAAATTAATAACGCTAAAGAATTGTACGTTAAGTAAATCTTGCAGAAATGCAATTTAAAAAATTTGTAGAAATATTTTGCAGAACGTATCGTATTAACCAATAAATATATTTTGAAAGCTTATAATAATTCACTTCACTTCGTATATCTTGGATTTTTGTCATAGTGCCGCAAAATTTATTAATACTGCTTTTTAAATTTGGCTAAAAAGATGGACCTTCCGCCGTCTTGACAGTGGCGGATCCAGTCAGTGGAAAAAATAATTTAAATAACATCAGAATTTAATTGATTGATTGATACTGAGTGCTCAGATAATTGGCACCTAATTCGTCTATCTCGAAAATTGTGTTACTGATTTTTTGACATCGCTACTCCTTTTTTGAAACGCCAGTGGATTGTACGCCAAAAAATCTGCGGCTAGTAGACAATGTAACTCGTTCGTCGAAGTTTCCTTGGACCTCCATTATCTTGAAATGATTGATCTCACAACATTTCAATAGCTTTGGATCTGCTAACGTCATCAGATGAATGACCCGTGTGGTTATCAGAGATTTCTGAATTATCAGTAGTATTTTTGAGAGAATCGACAAGAAACAAATGCTGTAGTGTCAACAAACAATATTTGTTAATAATTTGGTGTTAAAGCACAATAATATCGAAAGCAATTGTCATGTCCCGTTTTGGATTTAGTAACTAAGTTCCGTTCGCGATACTCGGATTGACCAACACCCACTCATGACACGCTGACGGGCTTATTCACAATTGCAAAACATATGGACAGTTTGTGAAAGTAGGCAACCTGTCGTAATAATTATGAAGAGAATGCAGTTACAGTCTTCGCATGCTTCAGAGCATATCCAGAAAATTCCTCAGTAGATGCAAAAGATATATGGGAATACATATGATGAGTATTCAAAGGATCAAAAAAAAACATAAGTACCATCCGTATTCATTCTCATTAGTTCTGAATTTAAGAGCAGGTGACGCCAAAGACGGAATGATTTTTCGACACCAACATTTTTTACACAACTTGATTTGGATGGATGAGACAAAATTTATGAAAAATGGAATGTTCAACCTCTGTAACTCACACTACTAGAGTCTATACATATTTAGAGAAAGACAGTTTCAAGGTTACTAGAGTTTCAATGTTTTTGCAACAACAAAAAATAGATTGCCAGGAAAGAGAAATGCATTTCGATCACGTTCTCCACCAGAAATTCAAAGTGGCACACATGTCGGATTTTTAAGATGAATTCTTAATTGTTTGTAAGTTGCAGGCAACCATTTCGAACATTTACTAACTATAGTTTGTTCAATATCTTGCCTGTTCTCGTGTTTGTGTTTTACAATTGTGGATGATTGTTTGGCTTTTTAATAAAATGAATGTGTGTTTTACAGTTAGGAATGATTTGCGTCATGGTGTCATGAGTATGCTTTGGTCTATCCGGATATCGCGTCGGAAATGTTTCACAGATTTTTTTTAACCATATCAAATTCTACATAAATGATAAAAAAATTAAAGTCATGTAAATATGTTTCTTGTCGGATTCTTCAAAAAAGCCTGCTAACAATTCAAATATCTATAATAACTACACGGAAATTTTAATTTTTCCAGGGGTGTATAAAAACTGTTTAATTTAGTCCTATAGTCATAAACTTCCACTTTCTAGCGTATAGAGTCCAGTGGTGTTGAGAAAAAATGGGATTGCAATATAAAAAAAATACTTTTTTCGAATTTAGTACCAATTTCTAAGCACTCCGTATAATTTTTTGGCTCTATTTGTTTCCAAAAAAATATTTTTTGTGAAGGGCTGGAAAAAATTGAACTAACTTTCAACTATAGCGCCTCAAACATAATATATGATGTTTCCAACACAGTAATATCGAAATTCATCAGTTTTGGTTCACTTCCGGTAACACCTGAAGACGTAGAGAACTGAAAATAGTTTAACTCAAACCAGCTCCTCGAAAACTCCTATATAATAATTTTCCGATAAATACCCGAGTATTTTCTCATATACATATCGACACAGCTGATCGTGGTATACCTTGACCTTTAATATAAAATTAACCATAACACTGAGACCTAAAAAATATGAAAATCTCAGTCAAATCCACTGGGGGGCCACTTTTCATAAGGAATGTGTTATTTAAATTCGAATTCTTCAAAAACTACTTGTTTAATAGTATCCAACTTGAGCCCATATAAACTTAATATCATAACTATCGTTTTGACGATGACTAATATTCCAGTATTAGTTACCAGGGAGTTATAAGTTTTTCTGAGTTTACTCGGTAAAAAATGATCCAATCAGGACGTATAAACACTTATCAAGAAGGATTTCTTATTCTATACAACTTTCCTGTAAACAGTATTACGATTCCTTTATTAATTTTCATTACACAAGCAAAAAACAAAAGAAATTCGTATTTTTTGGTTTTTTATCATTTAAATAGTTTACTTGTACACGTTTGCTGTTAAAATCTTAGCAATAATTATCTGTAAACTGTTACTGACGCGATGGTATAAGCGAATGTTGAATTTTATGTCCAAAAATGAGTTAAATTTTGCTCTATAAACTGGTGTATTTGAAAATTTAAATGAACTGAAATGCGGATTCCTGATTTTGTGTGCACCGAATTGTATTTATATAAATTTTTTACTGTTCTTTTACTCGACTACTCTTTGTTTCAGATAGATAAATGTCAAGTAAACATCTCTTTTTCTTGCCTTCTTCTTTTTTAGTTGTTGGATTAACTGAACCTAATCTGAACAAGACCTCCCTGCCTTGAAGCCTGTTTGTATTCTCCTATTTTCCCGTTGATATTACTAGTGTTTCCTTCCATTCATTAAACATTTTATGTAGACGTTATATTCTTTCAAATACTTTGACTTGGAGCTAATTAAATGATTCCTAAAAACTGATTTATAATAATTGATTAAATATATTATAAGTATTTGAACGATACAGGATATTCTTGATACTTATTCACCAATTGGGTTTTTCAGGTACTGATTATCCAGAGTGTGAGGTACAGTCGTATACAAGTGATTCTGTCTTCCACGACAGAGAGGACGATGAGGACGATGATGATAATACTGAAAATGAAATTGACGAATTCAGTACAGATAGCGATGTCAATAGTGAAGAAGGTGCTTGTTACAGTGGACGAAAACGAAGTGCTTCATTGGATCCTAACTCAACACCAAGTACAGAGCGTCAGCAAACTTTTACGCGGGTTGTACAGGGATTCAATAATAAATCCTCAAAATCTTCTTCGACACTTGTAGAAGTTAAGGAACTGTCTCAATTGTCTTTGACTTGTGATAATATGAAATCGTCTGTATCTACTGACAGGTTGCAAGATAAGAAATCTTGGGCACAAGAGACATTATTTTGAATGTTTATTTATACAAAAATTTATAAATTGATTGAGAGGGTACATGCAAAAATGCCTAGTGTGTGTCGTATTTGTGTATTTAGATACCATGTTATTGAATGTAATCCCATAAGGCCAGGATCTGAACTCAGGGTATTTCTTCATAATTGTCTTATTGGACTGAACTACAATATCCTAACTATTTTGTGTGTTCAATATTATGATGACGTAAATGATCGAATAGAAATAAATAAGGAAATTAACTTATGTACCTTAATTTCATTATTTATTTTAACCAATATGTGCGCATATTTCTGTTCAGTTTAATAAAAACAATATCTGATGGAAATACTTGTGCCATTTTATATAAATGTGACAAATTTTATATAAAGAAAGTAAACGTAAGTTCTAGGCAAATATTGATAAGTGCTTAAACGACCAATTTGAAATATTATTGATTACTGTAATAAATATTGTTAGAACAATAGATAGTACTACTTTTCTCTATTTCAGTTCGAGAAAGCCTATTTCTAAATTTTATTAAAAAAATTAAATATCTTAAACAATTAGTAGATCTGTAATTTTTTTTTATTCATACAAGACGTTTTGCAAGCCACCCAATATAACATTTTTAAAACACTTAACTATATCTCTACTCCACCATACATTTCAACTATCTTATCGGTATTCTCTTTGATATTCATATGCACCTAACGGCGGATTTTAGGAGGGGGTTAAATGGGTAACTTTTTCCCGGCTGGCCAGTAGCCGTGTTCGCTTTGACCTTGACCATGTGTATTTAAGAGGTGGCAATTTCTACCGTTTGATGTTAATATATTTTTTGCGAATCCTAGTTTTTCATAATGAAATTGAGTTTTGATAATTTTCAAGTTTCACAATTCAATATAGTTAGTTTTTTTAAATTTTTTGATTTCTGACTGTTTACCAACATTTGCAAATCCCTTATTTTCAATATTTTTCGAAAATTACCCTAATTGTTTAACATGAAGAATTGTTGATACGTCTTGGTTAAAATTCAAGATAAAAACTAAAATTGAAATATTTTATATTAAATTTCTTTGAGATTCTTGATCTCAATTTATGGTTAACTATTAGATTTCTAGTAATTAATAACCATTCTCAGTTCCATGCTATAGTTATAACAATATTTATCTATTTGAAGAGTATCCGTTTTCTGTGGTGACCATTAATTTGCGAAAACAAGAAGCAAAAAATCGAATTGAGTACGCTTTAAAATAAAGTATTTGTTCTCTTTAATTTAAATATGTTACCTATATATTTTCTGGTTTAAAAATTTACCTATTTTTTCATTGACAAAATGTGTTCGGTATGAAAGTCTCGATAAGCAGTTTGTAAAATTTTAACTTCCTTTTTTACTCCTATTATTTTTCTTTTGTTATTAATTATTTACACTTAAAGCTTCATAATTTGTTGTAATAGAAGCACATGCACAAATTACACAATTGTTTTTGGAGAAATTGTCATAAT
Organism: Octodonta nipae; assembly: GCA_034190945.1. Taxonomy (NCBI): domain Eukaryota; kingdom Metazoa; phylum Arthropoda; class Insecta; order Coleoptera; family Chrysomelidae; genus Octodonta; species Octodonta nipae. The sequence continues at coordinate 50,122,295 of CM067219.1, read as the reverse complement.
AATATTATTGGGTCCCATAAAATCTTGTCATTTGTCATCTAATCATATTTTTTAAAAAAAATGATGTACATGTTGATACAAAGCTTTAGTTAGCTTTAATTTTTAAATAATTTTGAGATTTAAATGTTACAGTACCTACACAATATGTTTAAGTTTTCATATATTTTATAACGATTACATATAATGATAAACTTAAAAACATTTACAACGAATTATTGCTTTTGATTGATTTTTTTAATATGAAAACTAATTTTACAAAAACAATACCTCTTCTCATTATTATTAAGTTAGTTAGATACTATAGCAAATTATCCCATCGAATCAATCTTCTCTTTATCTAAACTATCTATGTACATGTACATATACATATATCGGATTGTCTTTAAAATGTAACATGACCTAAATTAATGATTAATTGGACCCTATTTAAGATCTTTAAACTCCTAAAATTATTATAAACAAAAAATAACCCAACTATTATAGGCAAAGAAAATAATAATGTATAAAACATTAAATATAAACCAGCCATTAAACGCTCAAGAAGTGATGAGCATAATGTAATTAATTAACAAAATTGATAAATTATTAAATATGTGCCTAATAACTTAATTATCAATTCAGAATGTATATTTACGAAAGTGATAAATTGTTCTTGTATTCGCTTTTGCGTGTAAATAACGAAACTTTTTTGTTGCAATTCATACATTTTGAGAGGTATTATTTCTATATGAAGTTAATAGATTAATAAACATCAGACAGTTACAAAACATTATAGTAATTAATCTTTTTAGTTAACGCTGTTATAATGAACACATTATTTTAATTTGGAGTCAACGGATAAAAACAGAGTAATCCACATATTATACTTTTTCCTTCAAAATCTATTATTTATGTAATCCCTTCTTATATTGCAGGTTTATAATTACTATTATTTTCATTTATTTGTGCAATACCTACTTGTATTTAGTTAAACAATGTATTTTTAAAAAGTATATATAATATTTTTAGTTAAACTTTTAAAACTGAAGTAAAATGCACATTAAAAGTTACTTTAAAAAAACCTCATGAAGTACAGAAATGGCAAAATAGGTAGAGAGCAAATACTTCAAAAATAAGTATTATAATATAGACTAGTAAATCAAGTTTAGTTACAGCGTAATATGCATTGTCATACTATATATTTCAGAGTTTATTATTATTTCATATAATATAGTTTTTGTAAATTTTACTGAAAATACAAAAGCAATCATTTATATGTCAAATGAACTATTTTCTCTACACTACTAAAATAAAAATTATTAGGTGTATTACATTATATTACAAGAAATATTTTGTATAGAGAATTTACAATTAGTAAGAAATGTTTATTACTTAATTATATAAATGAATGTGGTATTAAATATTTTACATTCGATATTTGTATCAATATCAGTTGTGAGTTGTTTCTAGGTGCTAAAACGAATAACAATATTAAATAGAAACTGCCTTTTTAAAACAAAGCGAATATTCAATTTTGACAAAAGTACCTAATGTTTTATTAACACCTTGATTTTTTACTGCTAAATAATGAAACTGAAAATTGAATTTTCTAGACAAAAAAATTCCTTTAGAACTAGTGTTCAAGACAGTTAAAGATTAGCTTACTCAATTACAGAATAGTATACTTAAAACATTGAATATATCTTAGAAATCACACAGGTTTTGATTAAATGTTTCCATTTGGCCGCGACAGGTGATATGGAACTATTACTATTTTAGTTCACAATTTCAGAATGTATGATTATTCTTTCTGCTAGTATGAATATGAAAACAATTAGATTTTTTAATAAAAAAAAGTGGCAATTTTTTATATGTATTCAGTCGACTTGTTTATAAAAGGTGTTATTTTTTTTAAATATTTAAGTATTTCCCGTACACTAAAAGTGCTATTTTTTGGGGGATTTTGTATAAGTACCAACAACACAATATAGTGAAAAAGATTTATAAGAATTCTACCTTCAAAACAGAAAAAATACTGAAAAAATTACTCAAAGGATCCATGCAGATAGTCTCATGGAAGATTTCAATGCTAAAATCCAAAGGAGGGGTGAAAGGAAGATTTATAAAGTTAATATGCCTCGTAACAACAAATACATGGTTGCAACTTACACCTAGAATGTGCAAGTCATCAGAAATCTGAGCATGGGTACATGTATGTGAAAAATGTCGATAAAAGCATACAAAGGAGTTGAGATACAACCAGATCATAATTTCCTGGTTCGGTATATTTAAAGTAAACACGTAAAACTCTAAGAAGAAAAAAGTTCAAAAGTATGAGATGACCCACTTAAATAATGAAATCAAATCAAGTGCAGGCCTGAGGTATGAAGATCAATTGAGTAGTTTAACACAACAATTACAACTATTAAAAACGACCTCCTTACTAGAACCTAATACAATAAAAAAGTAGAGTTAGTGGAACAATGACATAAGAAAAGGATGAACCATTGAGTACAACAACGAATCATCACGAGAAAGCTCAGAGCAGCTAAGGAACCAGATATTAAAGAGAGGTGCTCCGAAATTGGGACACTACAAACTAAACACGGTAGCTTCAACGTAGGTACTTTACCATTCTATCCAAAAACGAAAGAAATACGATAATTAATACAGCTGAGCTCAAGGATAAATGGAAAGCATACATAAGACAACTCTTTTATGACGCAAGACCTGAAGTATATGATGATACGGGCCATATACCTATCCTCATTGATGAAGTCACAGAAGCAATCAGATAAATGACATTAATGTCTAATAGAACGTACATAACTAGAAAGATTCTTCATAAGTAGCTCAGATCAGAAGTTAACACCCTGCAGAAAAAAACGGGATCTAAAAAGTGTGAAAACCATATGACAATAAGTTAGATAGATTGACAGAACCTATGAAGAACAATTAACACGATACAGTTTGGGATCAGAGACGCAGTGCGTACCAGCGAGGTTATATACACAATACTGGTAGTATTTTAGCAATACAGGGACATGAAGTGCAGAGAATATTAATGTTATATTGACTACATAGGACTTTTGATAAAGTAAAATATCAAAAAATAATACAATTTCTAACAAAGTTGGCTAGATGAGAAAGACATCAGGATAACAGCTAACCTTTACTGAGATCAATCTGCTTTCGTCAGTGTCGGGAATTACAGAACTGAAGCGATGGCCATACTACGAGGTGTAAGGAAAGGTTGTTTTCCTTCTCCATTGCTGTTTCATATATATTCAGAGTACCTACAGAATCTGAATAAATTAATATTAAATAATGTCGAGACGGCCACATTCACTGTTGACTTTGAATGATTACACCACCTTATGAAATACACCAGTGACAGCATCGAAATTATCAGTTACATTTTTAATAAAATGCGAAATCCTTTCATAAGTCATGACATTAAACACCAAGATATGCTGATGTTTCCTCTGTTTTGTTCTACAGGGTAGAAGTATGGACACTTACTGAAGTCAAAACAAGGAATCTGGAGGCATATTTTATATGTGATTATATCGAAGAACACTAAAAATACCGTGGATAGATCAGTTAACAAACAGCGAAATTCTGAGGAGGATCGTAAAAGAATACATAATGAAGAATGTAAACAGATTCCGTCTGTTGCAGAATATTCTATAGGGAAAAATAATGGAAAAGAGAAGCGATATGAATACGACGAAATTGTTGAAAACAAAGTTAAAATAGAATGTATGGTAGCAAACATTCGAAACGGATACAAACTATTAGAAGTAAAATATATTTTTTGTTAGCTTCTATAATTAATAACTAATAGACAGCATAACAGTCATAACCTATCAATTAAAAAAAATTAGCTTTTGATAATTAATTAACAAACTCCGGTTAAGAAAAGTCACACAAAAAAAGATAGGGTTATTATTCCCAAAGTCATAGTATACTCTTATAAAATCAACATAGTTGTGACTGGAATAATCCGATATTTCGTGGAAAAAAATTGAGTCGGCAGCTGGCTTTTTGAAGTCCTCGAAGATAATCCATGAAGGAAATCTCTCGGCGGCTTTTTACCTTACAAACGAGAATAAATATATAAATCCGGATTCATTTATTCGATTGCCGAGTAAAATCACAAGATAAATTGTAAATAGTTCTGCGAATATAAATTAAAAAAAAAAATTGTGATACTGGTTTTTAAATAAATCCCAGTTGAACCCCAGTGTGAAAATATTCATTATTTATAATGGAAATATAGTATGGAGAGTTAGAATTCTTTTATTCGAAATTTCTGTCTGTTTAAAAATCTTTTTAAATTGTTTAAATGTAGTGGTTATTGTATTTCAATAAAACATTTTTTTTACTTGCAACGGATGGAAACCTTTGCCATTTATGTAGAGGGTATTACACTCACTTATTCAACTTGTTTTACAGAAACCAGAATTAAAACTATTTAGTACTTTTTACAATTATGTATTAAAATGATTTGTAATGAATTACTATAATTATGATCTATAATTTACGGACATTTCAAAATAATTTGATTACCAAAAATTTGGTCGCGTCAAATCCAAAGGTTCATTTCCCACAGTCGTTGAGCTAACGGTACGTTACCTATCGTTTCAAGCTCCAGTTCAAAGAAAAAAAATATTTTGAGCTACATTATGCCAATTACGAAAGACATGTGACAAGATGCTTGAATGAATACCATCATATCAAAGAGCTTAATACAGTATAACCTCGTGGAACAATACAACCAGCATTCATCCGCTCCAACATGACCAAAACATTTAGCGGAGTAAAAGGATTTATTTACAACGAAAATGTTGAGGAGGTGAACAATCGTCCTGTCACACGCAGGTAAATGAGGTCGCCGCAAATTGCTTTGGCACAACTGTGAGGCGAGTAAATACCAAATGAAAACTCAAAATCAATAGTAAAATTGTTGAAGCTTTTTCTGTAAAATAGCTAAAAACCTTTCTATGTTTTAAACATCCCTTATTTTTAACATAACACTTTTTATATATTGCTATACCACTTTGTTCAGGAATAACCTATACATCTGCGGAATTTAATAGTTTCAAATATTTCGTTTAAATTTTGATAAATACATGTTATGAAATACATTTATTTTAAGTGTAGACATAAAAAATAACATTTTTCTATACTCAGCATTCAATCACAACCAATACATTTAAGGACTATTCGAATTATGAGAAAAATATAACAAAAAAATCATTAAACCTAATCAATTATTGGTACATATAAAATGCATCTAGAAACAAATCACGTACCTTTAATTTTTGTTCTGGTTATAAAAAGCGTGTGATAAAAACAGTCAATCTTCTTTAGTATTCAATATTTAAGAGACTTCAAGTGGACATTAGTTAACCAGAAAGTATAATATGCTATAATAATATTTGAGCTGATTATATCTCACGCTAACCCGTATTTTTACAGTATATTTGCTATTTTAAAAATAGCAAATCAATTAACTTTTATCATACAAGTATAAGATCACCAAATCGTAATTGTACTTAATCTTAAATTTTTGGGATTTGAAAAATTTAATATTTTTCCATTTACACATAACTTAATATTTTTTTCAGTTTACATGTCTGAAGAAGCTACGTTACGAATGAAAATATACTTTCTTGAGAAAGTGTAACGTAATTAGGATCATTTTTTCAATCTCACCAGGTTAACAAATATCGATGTTATATGATCAGACTGTTTTTGTACGAATTTAAACATGTCATGGGGATTAAATTGGTGAAAGGTAACTTTCAAAAAAGAATCAAAACTGAATATCATCAAAACTGATTTTTGTATTAATTATCAAATATTTATAAAGTTTCTTGTTTGTGATGATGAACAACCCATAAATATTTGTGTCGCAAAAATTGAGAACCCTGTAGAATAATATATGAATGTTACTTGTATAAACAGTTGTATAGAAAACATGTTATGTTGAGAATATTTTGTTGTTGTGTCTGAAAACCCAATAAATGTATTAAATATTGTTATATATCGTTGTTTTATTGAATTTATATCACTAGACTTCCTTCATGACATTTTTAATATAGATACCTATTTTAATCCCATTTATAGCGTTATTCGGCTTTTCATTCCAAATGGCCAAGCCTGTCTATTCTGCCAGTATTGTCGGCTAAATTTCCCCCTGACATTGTTTTAGTAATATCCTGCAGCCATGTTGTAGGTGGCCTAACCCGTTTTCTTTTTCCTGGACGGGTCCATTCTAAAATTATTTTAAAAAGTCGTTCTTTGTCTATTCGTCTCACGTGTCGATAATATACTCTTCTATGTCTCTTATTAATGTTGTTTCGTCTTTTATGTGCCTTCATATTTCTTCGTTTATCATATGAGTCTATATACTTGCCTCTCTTCTCTAAAAATCCATTTCAACCGCACATAAGTTGTCTTTTTTTTTGTTTCTGCGACATTTGCCAAACTTCGGAACCACTCATACTTACCGGCCATAATATAGTGTTGTATGTTCTTTTGATAATTGTTAACCGACTTCAAAAAAGGAGGAGGTTCTCAATGCGGTTGTACTTTTTTGAACTTTGAACTCATATAGAGAGAGGTTGAAGTATATTATGAAGCGGAATTATCATAAATTGTGTCGTAATAAATGTTAGTGCATTGAAATTAAACTGAATCATCAACATCACAAGAGCTCCAAGTAAGCTATGGAAGCTTACAATACATTAAAAATTTGACACCCAGACTAATAAGTTGTTTTAAACAGGAAAGGATTAAAATTGCAGTTTACAACATAAAAACTGTAAAAATACTATTCTCCGGATTAAAAGATCTAACACCTAAATTATTACAGTCTAACATGGTACATAAAGTTGGATGCCAGGATTGTAAATATACATATGTCGGCTAAACATCACAGTGCTTGAAGAGTAGATTAGCCATACATTAGAGTGACATTAAAAGCAAAAAACAGAGATGTGCACTAACAGACCACGCACGGGAGTTTAATCATACAATAAATTTTGAAGATGTGAAAATAATAGATCGCAACCACAAGTATAATAAACGAGTCATCTTGGAGATGATACAAATCAAGCAACAGATCAATCCGATGAACAAGAAGATTGATAAGCAACGCCTTCGTGAAACATATATCCTTTCAAACCCACTCAATGACTTCCATGATGGGCCAATGATCAATAAATATTGGAATTTGTATGTATTGTGGTGGATATCTATTGACTTACCATGCTGACGTTATATTGACAATCGATAATAATCTGTAAATAATTTTAAAAATATAATTTCAATGGTGCTTGGTCTCCTTGGCATATTTTAATTGTTTTTAACTTGTGGAATTTTTTGTTTCAATGTCTGTATGTGATGTACATAATATTAAGTTCAAGGACATGTTAATAACCTCGACTATTATAAGTATCTTAGCAATGGAATTTGATATTTAATCATTTAAAAAATGTAGTGTCCACTAGCTGGTGACATGAGCAGTTTATTTCTTACAGCGAAACCCTGAAGAAGGAGAGAAGTATTTCCGAAAGCCAAGTGAATGAATTAAACGAGATTTTACCAACAAATCATTTAGTCAATATTCCTTACCTAATAAGAAAAAATCATATCAGTAGTGACTGTTAACATTGATTATATATATATATATATATATATATATATATATATATATATATATATAGATGCTTTCCGGGAATTCATCCGCGTAGTTGATAACTGATCCCTGCCGGGATCGACGGTAAAATGACGACGTTTCGGCAGAGTCACATTCGCTCTCTTCAGGTCGGTTCGCATAATTCTCGTAGCCTTCTGCTTTCGCTTCTAGTTACTCGAATACTCGAATACCATCGATCCCGGCAGGGATCAGTTATCAACTACGCGGATGAACTCCCGGAAACCATCTAATACATTTACTGCCCGCGAAAACCTGAAAACATATATATATATATATATATATATATATATATATATATATATATAATATATATTCCACTGGTTCCCCCCGGACATCATATATTTATATATTAATTATATATTATACACTGACCTTTATATTAATTAAATGTTTACAACTAATTGGAAATGATTATAAATTGTTTGTGTGTGTGTATGAGGGTTCACTGTATTAATTTAATTTTAAATAAATGGTTGTTTGTGTTTGGGTTCATTGGGCTTTATTATTATTTAACTGTTCATCCGGCTATTTGTTGGAAAAAGGCAGGCTTTTGCAACATTAGATAATATTATACTAATTTAAATTAAAATTCAAAATCTTATTCTAAACTTTAAATGCAAAAAATTAAAACCTCAAATCAATTAACTTTCAATATAAAATCTTTGTACTTACTGTTGTATATCTCTTGTAGTTCAGGCAGTTCTTTTCTCTAAGACACTCTTATTATCTTACCTTTCTAAACTTTTTTGTTTTGAAATTGTCTTTAACCTTTTTTTTAATTTTAATTTAATCTCATGATACTTTTCTTTAAATATACCATTGTTTATTAATTTAACTGTAAAAAAAATCCACTTTTCAACAAAACAGTTTCAACATACGTTATTAAACAACATTGATAAATTACAATAAATTTTCCAATTTCTATTAATCTCTCTATCCTATTTATTATTGTCGAGAATTCTCTTTCTTATTTATCTAAGCTATAATTCCTTTTCAAAATTTCTAAATTAAACATTCATTATCTTTTACACATCACCACATAACATTTTAGAAATTACAAAATCATTTACCTTATTTAATTTTGGTTTATTGTTCTTCTTTTTGGCGTGGCAGTCATATTTATCAGGTATTAACAAATCACTATTATGTCGCCAAGTTTTGCATAAATCAGCCAACTTGATGTTGCATTTTTGTAAGCACAAATTTAATCAAATTTCTATTACAAAATATCTCATTTGAAAAATAATTTAATTTTGAATAAATTGTTTTATATAAACTATTACTCAATTTTTCTTTGTTATGGAGATATTGAATTTCGAATGTTTGCTCATTCTGACTTTCTATTTTCCACCCTATTTGCAAAATACAACTTATATCTACAATCTAATTTCTTATTTATACTCTCTATAGTTTCTCACATACTAAGCATATGAAGTTTGTATTTGCACCAAGTTCATATCACATTTTTGAGAATGTCTATTCTATGGCATGGTTCGTTCACTATAAGTTTACTTTACACTATCTGTAATTGTCTTATTTCACCATTTGCACTTCTTATTTAAGTGTCTTTAGTTTGTTTACACTCTAAGGCTAAGGCCAGACTGGCGGGATTTCACGCTGCGTTTTTTCAAGTTCTCACATAGTATACCACACCAGCAGTTTTTCACGCGCTTGAAATCCAGCTACACCCTGGCCATACACGCCGGTTGCGGCGCGTGCCTTCTGTTTGGTCGAGCCCCATGACGAAATAAATACCGCATCCTTTTCTACCAGTGAGGCCTCTCAACAGATTGAAATAACGCAGAAAAATGGAACCGATCCTATCGTTCGCGGCTGACCTTGAAGATGCCCCCGACACTGAACCGTTGGGTGGAAATTCAGGCCGCGTCTGGCCTTGCCAATTTGAAATAGCACGGCCTATTGTGTTTGCGTTTTTTCCTGCCGAAAAGCGGCGTGAATTCCCGCCAGTCTGGCCTTAGCCTTAACTTACCCAATTACCTAACTTATTATCTATTACAACTTATCTTTGACTATTTAATTGAATTTTCTTCCGGAGTTGTCTCCTACATCCTAGTTTTGCATAAATTACTTGTTCAAGCCCGTAGCCAGCGGAATTTTTGTTTTCAAGATTCAATTTTAACCAATTAATCATGTTTATCATAAGTATAAACTTTATATTTATACAATTTGATATATCCTGGAAATATATGAACAAAAATATGCATTTTGTAGTCCTCATCAGCACATCACCAATCAAAGAAATTATCCATCCCCCCTCGAAAACCCACCCCGAAAAAAATTTCTGACTATGGCCTTGTATTTGTTTGAATGTCTTTGTTACTCATGTATGCTATTTTTATCATTTACTATATTAATTTTCATTTTTAGATTATCTACAACATTGGCAAGAAGAAATTATAAAAGTTTTCAACGATTGAATTTTGATTATATACTTGTCCATTTTGCATTGAAGATATGTTTTTTAATTTGATGAATCAAAAGATTTAATGGACTAAAGTCTTTACCCTATTTTATATTTTTATACGTAGTTTGCATGTAAGTGGTCTATTTTTCCTGATATTTGATTGTTTTGATAGTCATGCTTATTAACCGACTTCAATGAAGGAGGTTCTCAATTAGTCTGTATCTTTTTTTTATTTGAAGATGCGAGATGTAAGACCGACATCTAGGATTTTCAAGAGAATCAGTACACAGAGGTTCCGAATCTAGAGCCGTTCCGTTTAATTGCTGTTCTCCCTTAACTCCTAGGACAGGATGTCACGATAAAAATTTTCAGGTTACTTCACCTGTCAGAGATATTGAATATTTGTACGTACAAAGGAATGACACCTCGAAGAGAATATAGGCTTTTTTTATGTTTGTTCACCTATTACTCGGAAACGGCTCAAGAAATTTCGACGTTTTACTCAATCCTGTGTATGGGGATAGCAAAGGGGTCCCATATTTTGCATTAACATAGCTTGTACCGTTTCTTAGAAAATGGGGAAAAACTATTTTTTCTTATTCTCATATACTCTATGTCTTGGTGGAGGCATCGGGATTATTTAATTTTGGAAAATTTTATTCGGAACGTGGACAGATTGAAAAGAAATTGGATTAGTTCCGGGATATCCCCAAGTGGTCAGGTATTTTTTTAAATAACATAGCTTGTATAGTTTCTTAGAGAATGGAGAAAAACTTTAGTTCAGAAAATAAAGTATAAGATATACAAACATTTTTTTTCTTTTTCCCAAAAAATTTTGGTCGCAAAGTTATGAACGTCTCAAATTTGAATCTAGTTTAACCAATGACTACTAATATAAATGGACCTGTCTGTTTACATTATAAATGGGTTGAACGATCATTGCCATTTTGTCCACATTCGGGTCCCCTTATATAAATGTGAGCAAATATTTTCACAAATGAAATTTATTTTAAGCACAAACAGGAGCAGGTTAACTATTGAAAATTCAGATGCTTATGTTCGACTTAAAACGACTAAATTGACTTCACAAGTTCAACATCAAGGGAGCAATTAATATCGTAGAGAAAATTTATAAATAAAGTTAATTCAACTATGTTTGTAATTTTTTTCTTAATAAATATATGTTATTATTTACTAAAATGCTGCTTTAATACGAAAATATTTCTGCCAAAACGTCTCTTTAATATTCACATTTTGATTGACTTATACTCTATGCTTTGGTGGATTCGCCGGTATTACAAGCTTTGATGGAGTTGCTGGTATTAACTGTTCGGAACTTGGGGTAAATTGTGAATAAGATGAATTAGTCAAAAAAATAAATGTCAGTTAATATGTATATGTATGTATGTATTCATAAATCAAACGATTTCTTTTTTAATTAATAATTTAAGAGGAAAAGTTATTTATATGATCTAAAACGTACACAGTACCTAATCATTCCATGTTACTTTTTTAACTTGATTACAAATTAAAGTATCTTCAGTTTTGTTAAGATGTAATTTAAAAGTTGATTGGAAATAAATCCCAATAAATGTCAGTTAATCAACTTCAAGGTGGAGGATCTCATTTGGTTTCTATAACAGTGTGTCCTCATAAGTTGAACTCAAACGGAAAACGTTCTTATGAATGTTATTTAGAGAAAAAATTTTTCTTCGTAATCTTTTTTTGTTGCAAAGCTTATTAGGCTTATAAAATGTAGCATACATTTTATCTCCATAAATTGACAGAAACCGCAGATATAGGGGAAAAACTACTACCATTTTCGGTAATACACCGCATTCACCAAATATTAGATACTTGCATATGCTTAGCTTTCATTAAAAATCCGAAATATGCCAATGTAATATGTTTCGCTTAAAAAAATTCAACTGATATTTAAAGTGTAATTTTAAAGGGTGTACCATATATAGGATAGGTAAACCTTAGAACGGAGTTGAATTACATGTATTTAAGAAATCTTGAAAAAAAGGTATACTAGGTGGTCCGTAAGTAGCTGCATATATACAATGTGGTTGAATTAAGGGGAAGTCATACGGGGTGGTTCAAAAAAGATATATTAAGTGGATCATATGCAGTTGTATATATCAGGTAGTTGAAACACGGGTGAAGTTGAATTATATTTATGCAGGGTGGATAACAAAATGTTATGTTGTTAGGGTCATAGAATAATATATAATATAGCGTGGAGTAGAATAATAATTATAAAGTGTGGGTAAAAAGAATAGAAGAATTCTGTCTTATAGGTAGAGCATGAGCTGTTGCATATATGGAGTACCTGAAATATGGGGCGTCAAGTTATAGTTACATAGTGTGATTCAACCAAGGTTAAAAAATTTTGAAAATGAAGGATGGTTTAAATGAAGAGAAAATAGATTTTATACTGAGCTTTAAAAAAAAGTTGCGCAGATAGGAAACTTGAAATATAGAGAGGAACAGAGGTAAGTAGATTAATCTTTAAAAATTGTTACATAGAATGATCCATAAGCAGTTGCAGTTTGATGAAATTTCTTGGAAATTAATGGATTTATATTTATACAGGGTACAGGGTACAGAAATGTCAAACTGGTTAGCCGAAAAGTAGGTGCATATACAAGGTGGTTCATATAGAGGATAGAGTTGAAATATAATTAAATAGTGTGGATAAAAAAATTGTTCTACATTATTTTTAAGATAGAACATGAGCTGTTGCATATATGCAATATCTGAAACATTAGGCAAAGTAACATTACAGTTATAGAGTATCAACAAAACACGTTAGAAAAAATTGCATTTCCGGGGTAACTGACATATAAGGTGGAAACAAACTATATCTTCCAGAATGGTTACAAAATATCTCAAAAATGGTTATTTAGGCTAGTTATAGAGCATGGTTAAAAAACTGATAGACCAGTAAGTTTTAATGGGTGACTATTTGGAAGCAATATATACAAGATAGTTTAAATATAGATCGAAGTTATAGCTACAGAAGGCAGTTCTTAAAAATAAGGAATAAAATTGTTAGATAGGGTGGCCATCAATAGTTGCGGTTTGAGTAAAGGCAATGTCGAAAAAGTTAATTAGATTTGAAACCTGCATCCAATTAACCACTAAAAATTGTTAAATAAATAAATGTTTAAAAAACAAAAACCGACTTGAAAAGAAAATTAACTAAAAAAATGAAATAATTTATGCTACAACAATTAAATACTTTTTATGAAGTCGGTGCCAATTTGAACAGCGAAGTTGCGAAGTACAACTCATCGATGTACTTCCCAAAATATTTTCACTTTCGATTGGTACCGACTTCATAAAAATTATTTAATTGTTGTAGCATAAATTATTTCATGCTTTTTAGTTAATTGTGTTTTGAAGTCGGTTTTTCTTTTTTTTACATTTATTTATTTAAAATTGTATTTATTAGGAATATATATTATAATTCTTATATTAATATTTTCGAGTTATTTACAAAAAAGTAAATACATTTTTTAAATATTTCTACAATTGGACATACATACATAGGACAGAATTAACATCATTTTGAACTTTTGAATTATACTGTTGAACCAAAAAAAAAAGTGTTTAATAAAAATAGTTTATTTCAGACAAGAACTGTACATGAAAGATGAAGGTATAAATTATTTAACAGCAAGTCACTCAAAGAAATGAGCACTTGTACTATGCATCTTAATATTGCAAAATTAATTTAATTGTGATTATGTTTACGACGTTAATGAAGCTATCCAATGGTACATGGAAATGGAAATGAGTTTGCCAGAGTTATCATATATTCGAATAATGACTGAAATGAAAAATGATTTACTTCTAACCTAAACACTTATTTACAAGCTACAATTATGTTTTTTTTTATTTCTGCATTTAAAAACTATTTTAATTCAAATAAGGCCAGTTAAAAAATATATGCATAGCGAGCCATAGCAATTTGCGACAATTTCTCTTCTCTATTAAGTAAGTGTTTAATGAAAGAAGCAATTTTACTGATTTTCATGTGATGATGTTTGATTTCTGCGTTCAACCGATTGATGGAAGATGGCAACACAGTCGAGTCGATTTTCGATTTGCTTGGTATCTAATAGTGAGCGGCATACTGGGAGTGTCTTATTCCAAAACTATGCGCTGGAGGAATGTCAAGAACAACCTGAAATAAGAAAAATACTTCAATATATTTCTGACTTGTGGAAGTAATTGAACAATTAATATTAACATTATGTTATACAGTGAAGTTCTAAAGTAACGGATAAATTAATTTTCTTCGTGACTATTAATGTAAATGCAGAATCATGAAACAGGTCAATTTTTATATATCAAACTACACTTTTTAATAAGAATTATTCACCTGCCCCTGCAACCTTCTAGGAGTAATAACTAACCCTAAAAATATTATAAATAAAAAGGGGCAGCATGTGATATTGCGTTTGAAAGCGTTTACAATTCTCTAATCAGCAACATAGACCTTTTTGATTTTTGGACCTCGGTAATAAGAAAAATTAATTTTCAATTGGTTAATTTGTAAACAAATTAATGATGCCATAGAAAGAATAAAGTTTCAAGTAATTAACAATGTATACAAAAGAATATATACTCAAAGTGGACACCGGTGAGTTTTGATTAAAATATGGATGGTGATGACATTCTTCGAAGACGTTTTGCAAAGTCTCTATGCAGATTTGATTTTTGTTTTAAATTATCAATATTATTTGATATTATTTTGCAGACTTTTGATTTTAAATAGGTTAACAAAAATAATCTATTGGAGTCAGATCTATCGATCGATCGATGCCGAAAAACTTGATTAAGATAAGCTGTTAGATACTGCTACTGTATAATATCTTGTTGAAACCATAAATTTCTCTTAATGTCTGAGAGCTTAACATTATCAGGAAAAAGTTGTCTTAATTCAGTTATTAAAACATTTTGTAAAGTAACTCGCCCCAGTTAATGCCCCCTCAAAAAAGTATGGTCCAATTATTCTGTTATTTATTATGCCATTCCAAACGTTCACTTTCATACGGTACTAAATGTGACCTTTTCTCATCCAGTGAGGATTGTGAGTACTCCAATCCCGACAATTTTACTTGTTCCAAGCAGGATAACCGTTGTCTTTTCGGAGAGAAAAGAATATTTTTGGGAAAATATTAAATTTTTGGTAATAATAAATAACTAAATGCTGAAAACAATATAATGTCAAATTGTATCATTTCAATTATTATTAATATTTATAAAGATTTATATAACAATTAGAAAATAATGTTTTTTAACATAAACATATGTAATTCAGAAAATATTGTAATTTTATTTGATGCGAATGCTGTGAGGGGTGTATATTCACCTTACGAATCAATCATCCTCAGTTTGATGTGTATTAAACGTAGAGACGCATGACATCACTGTAGTTGGAGGTTGTATTCAACGGTGAATTCACAGTATATACACCGCACTGTGCACAATAGGCACCAATACTTCAGTCAGTTTCAGGTGACAATGACGTTATAGCAGGAGATCATGACCCGAAAATCGGCCTGAAGCAACTGTGATAAGAAGCCACTACATGTACTGTACCCTAAACACCGAGCACCGAGGTCCTTATTGAAATTTTCGGAATCTGATTGAGAGAAGATAAACTTATAGAGAAGATGAATTTATCTTATCCATCACAACGCTTGAAATTATTAACCTTATCCAATATTTTTTCCGAGTGTCTAGCCTAATATCTTGTAAAAATATAAGCAACTAAGGTAGAATAATTTGTTGTTACTAGGTCCATGCCAACGAATATATGATTTGCCACAGATAAAGTGCACAATTTTGATTTTTGTCACGGATTTATATATGTATAATTTTACTCAAAGCAAAAATTTCAAGCCAATTAAAATACAATGAAATCATATTTATATTTTGAAATTTATATATATATGTGTTAGGTGCAATAGTACTCAGTGCTAGAATTGAATGCCATAAATAAAGAAATAAATTTGTTGTGACTTATTCTAGTTGTATTGTATACCTAGGTGTTTTTCAGCTAACAGGTGCTGTAAAATAGGAACATTAAAAACATGTAAATACCTTTCACTAAGTCTTGTAACTGCCAGTTGAAAGCAAACTGACAGCAAATCGGAATTATGCAATGACTTTCAAAAAAGAAGATATGTTTTTTCACGTCCGAGAAACATGTTCTGTGACCCCAAATAAGGAGAATGTCTGATACCGAAAGAATGACTTGGCGCATTCCTTAGGTGGGCGTAAACCTACAAACAAAATTACAGCCAACAGAGTACAAAAAATAATAATAATCTATACCAGAATCGAACGAATTAACAGTTTTCTAACATAATAAATATATAATGAAAATTCTAAAAGAATTGCAAGAGCTTTGCATAGAAAACAAGACACCAAGCTCAGACGTCTTCGAAGTAGTTTACCTAGTAATATTGTTGGCGCTTTTGTCTAATGTTTTATTCATGCCCAGATGAATTCCGGTGATTCTATTCTGAACTTTGGTCAGGACGGCGGGTACCTTTTTCTTTTAATCTATCAGTTGGGACTTGGTTTCTCTGTCATTGCTTTCCCAAACTTCCTTTAAAATTCCATTATCTACCCTTAGTGACTAACTTGACAATGACCTCGTCCCAAAGTAGCCTGGGGGCCCTCTGTTCTTGATATGAAAGGATTGGTTCAATGTCTGTGACTGCCATTTGGTCCTGAATACACTGCTCTGTTGTCGTCATCATTCACTTGCATACGGACCTGCCGGATGTGTGCACTCCTGGAGGCTGATGGTGGATTACTAAGCGTTTGACTGGCTGCCTGTTCCTAGTGGTACTATAGTTGACTTGGTCTGGTAACCTCACTATTTACAGGAAAATTTCTCAAAAGACTATTTATCATGATGAACTGGAGTCACTTTTTTAAATTATTTGACACCTAATAATATGTCGGTACTAAATCTCCAAACTGAAAATTGTTTTGTAATGTTAGCCTAGATCTCGAATATACATATAACAAATAACATCTATTTTAGGTAAATTCTCTAGGAATTGAAGGATTTGAAAACAATTTGATACCTCCTTTTATTGAGAGTTTGCTAGAGGAACTTTAGAATGTTAATTAAAATGTTAACGAAAAGTAAGTGACGGAATAACTAACATATGTAACAACACTTCCTATAAAATCGACGATAAAATAACATTTCAACAGACTTTAATATTATTTTTGTAGATTTTCTAGTCATTCATGTTTAAGACTGTAACAAAATTAACGTCAGTGTGGTTTTAACGTATATATGATACACACACAACCATAAAGTCAAGAACTCATCAATTTACATGGAAGAGTTGAAACTATCGTTAGAGATGTTCAGAAAAACAATCATGGTCTATTTAGGACGTGAGTCTTCATCAAGGCAAAAATATATTAAAGCTAGTTTTGGCTCAATAATCATAATGTTAAAAAGAGGAATTTAAAATTTTTCTTCTAGTAAAAATGTCTTTTGTAAATGTCAAATGGTAGTTGTTGAGATAATATTTCTTGACGAGCCAGTAGATAATATTTGTGCATTTGTCCTTAGACAAACTTTCGAAACAATTGGTAAGAGAAAATATATAGTTCTATCCATATATACGGTTGCGAAAATATCACAAAGATTAGAAGAAATTTCAGTATGCATCATGGAAATAAAATGAGAGATCAGCAGAAATTAAACTAAGAACTTCCAGTAAAATCTGTCAGACAACCAGGTCTGTAAATAGTTAAAGCGATTAGAAAAACAAGGAACCATTATTAGGTTTGGTGTTTAAGTGGGCAATTTCGGATGCTTTGGAGTTATTATTAGTGCTAGATCTGGCTTATCTGCGAAGATGTCTGTCTGGTTTTGCCTTTATTTCCTACGAATAAAACGCCCTATAAAGTGAAAGAAGCTATAACAGTGATTTAGGAACATTTGGACATTTTATGATGAGGAAAGTTCCAAATGGAACAACGTTTAGAAGACAATTGGAAAATTATATAAAGGAAATATGGCCAATCACGAAATAGATAGTCTATTTATATTCTATATCAATATATGTGTGTATGACAAATTTTGATAAAAATAAATAAACTGGTACCTGGTCAATAGGAAATAGGGCTCAATACCAACCTCAGCCTATGGTCGAAGAAGATTAAATTAAGACGATAAACGTGATTCACACAACAAAGTAAGTCAATAGGTAATGGAGAACAATAACAAATCTGCAAAATTTTCTAGGTGAGATCGTAAATAATTAAATATTTATTATAAACATTAGTTACAAAAGAAGTAATATAAATTTAATCTATAATGAATAAGTATTTGTTGACTTACTTTTTCTGGGCTGTAAACTCCTGGTCCTGGAATGTTATCGTCTTTTGGAATATTTACTCGACCGCTAATTGTGTAGGCTGGCGCATGAGCCTTGTAATTTGCTGGGTCCACATTATTATACTGCCCTGGAGCTGGGTTTTTGACACGCTCATCAACAGGTTCTTTTGTCCTACCTGAGATTGTATAAGCTGGAGCGACCTTGTCCCCGACAGCCGATGGAATGTTATATACATTTGGTGCTACAAATAATATATAAGCATGAAAATATCAAAATGAATCATATACAAATTATCAATTAACATTACTCAATTAATTATATGAAATTATAAATGCTGCAGTTTTGAATTTCCAGGAAGTGTTTAAGCATATGTAAAACCATATCTTGTATTTGAATTAATTTTTTTTTGATGTTATTGAACTAACTGAATTGTCTCATCACATCAATACTAAATTTTGCATAATTGAGCTCATTAATCACTTTTTCTTAACATTTTATCGTATACAATAACTGGAGTAAAATATGGTCATGATAAGTTAGAAATCTCCTGATTGCAAAACTGTAAATCCAATAGCTGATCTACTTATTCTTACGGAAGATGTTCTTTTCCTACAAGTAAAAACTAGAGGTAAAGATCGTTACTGGCACAAATTCCTGGTGACAATTGAAACAGACATTAATAAAAAATATATACATGCAAAAGAAAAATGATCGTAGGTTAAGAAATAAAACGCAGAAAATAAAGGAACAAATAACGTTTGTGGAGAAAGCGAGAAGAAACTAAAAGAAAAACATAAAAATGATAACGAATCTCAGAAAGAAGTAAGTAAGAAACTGAGGCACGAGATTATGGACAAGAACTCAGAAGAAATAAAATAAGCTTATGTAAGATTTCAGAAATATTTAGCGGAAAAAAACGATATGTAAATAACCTAACAATTTAGAAAATAAAATAGATTTATAGAAAAAAAGAAATATACAAGAGTATAAGTGAAATATGAAAAGCTACATTTGAAATGTTAATGCACGTTTACTTCTTTTTGACATATAAGGCTTAAGATCTAATCAAAAAACTTGTATAATATTCATTATCATTTTGTTGTTACATATATTGATGAAGATTTATGTTAACTTCAATTGTGAAAAGATATTGAAAATAGTATTAGTTCGTTTTCAGATAACTCTTAAGATTATTGATGACTGTGACTGTTAATAGTATAAATTATTACATTGTACGGAAATTGGTATGTAATTATGATTTTGAATAGAATAAGTTATAACCAGAATATTTACATTTACCCAAGATTATAAGTTTAGTTATGTAATTATATGTTTTCAACTCATTTAATGGTTAATTTTTTAAATCAGGCAAAACAGGTTACAAAAAATGGGAAAATTCTATTAGTATAATATCAATGAATTTTAGGAATAGACACAAACCAGGCGTATCCAAGGGTTTTCCTATGTTCACTTTACTTCCAAACGTGTATTGAGGTGAATGCTCAAGTAAGACTTTATCAGCGATTGGGACATTATAGGCATTTGGAGCTGAGAAATAAGAAAATCATACGGCTTTTATTAATAAAGTGATTTCCACAGTAGCTAATTAGTGTACTTTTTGTTTAGTATAAACTATAATATACATTTAGCAAAAAAATAGAGACTGCCTAGATCCATGTAAGTTGAGTGCAACAAACTCCCGGCTCTCTGACGCTTGCAAAAATATGATTTAGTTTTCTGAGCAAAACTAGTTACAGATAATTGAAAGACTTTTAATTTAAGTCAACATACGATATAATACCGCCTTTACTTGTGCCAAAAAATCCAAAACAGTAGTTTGAAACAATTTGAACTTTTAAAGTGTTCTACTTCCACTTTGACATCTACGTTATGGAAATCTTTTTGTCGCATCTTCCAAAACTGTTTTTTCGTTTGGTCTTTTATGAAATAGAAGCTGTGATTTCAAACAAATTAGCCTAATACAAATATGTACAAACTTTAAACGGTCATATCTAACTTAATTTTTATCATACAAAAAATATATATATATAAAAAACAAAACCTATAATTTTGTATTGCGAAAAACCGTATGAAAAATGTTTATTGGTTGAAAAATCGATACTTTCACTTGCGATTAACTCGAAAAGAATTGACTTTCAGACTTGGGACAAAGCAACCCCCGGTACAGGGTCAACTTTGAAGTAAAGGGTAAGTAGATGCTGCTTGGACAAATTACCAAGTATTACCATTTTTTGTCTTCATTGACTGAAGTAATAATCTAAGCTCTCGTTTCTAAAACAATTGGATTTTGTAGGCTATTCTTAATACAGATCGTATGAGGTTTGAGGAATATCAAGATTTTGCGAATGACGCGTAGAAGAAATTTAAGATTTTCTTCTGCAAGAATTTGTTGAGGTGTTTGGTGTGTGAATAGTATGAGTATGACTAACACTTCGCGATCTTCAAGAGTTTCAACTTGTTCAAATTATGTCACTTAATTTTGTTAATTTTCGGGATATTATTTCGACCTAAAATTTGTAATAATAGACCTATAGACGATTTACGTTGACAGTACGTTTTGTACTGTAACGCTTTTATATAATATGACAAATTTGGTTAATACAATTGTCATATCTCTAGTTCTGGAAATGATTGACACTAAAATGAGAACCAATTCAAATCAACCGGTGAATTATATATCGCTCACTCTGTATACTAGTCTTTTGTAACAATGGTTTTAGTTAGTATCTCAAATCATCATTATACAGGGTAATTGAAATTCGACCTTCACCATTGGGATCTCTAAAACTACAGGAGGTATGAAGAAGTTTAAATGGAAGCAAAAATGGGTACATTGGTGTGTGAAGAAATGCCATTTTTAAATATAAATTGTACGAATACTTCCAAAGACACCCGAAAAAAAAAATAGAATTTTTTTTCTTTATTTAACGAGGAAACGCAAAACAAAAAAAATATTTTCATTGCCACTTTAATTGTCAGCTATACGATGACCCTTTCAGATTTTCCATCAGACGTTTCGTGTGTCTGCTACCATCGTCAATTTTATTTTCTTATGGACTCCACATTAGATTTGTACAAATTTTATTCTTATTTCATTGATATAGAACCTGTCATAACTTACTTTCTCTAAAGCACAGATATTTAAATTAGAATAAATATCAGTTTAGATGGCTTTAATCTCACCGAAGGTTTTCTTTTATAACATGACAGTACTTGTCTTACGAAATGAAGTACAAATAGTCCCAAACACAATGAGTTTTACAAATGAAGATGTATTACAGGTTTATTACAAATTTGATATAAACAGTACAAAAACAGCTGAAATGTATTATGAGTTATATCCGGAAATACAGCACCCACATAGAACACAATTTAAAATTTATGATGAGCATCTGACTAAGCTTGGTGCTTTTCGAAAACCCAAGATAAAATATAGAACCAGAATGGCAGAGTTAAAACTAAATGTAATAAATATAAAATTAAAAAAAAACATTTTCTTGCTATTGTTTTTAAATAAATGCGTACGGCTCCAAATCAACTATCAGGTTTCGTTAGGTATGGTTGTGCCACAGGAGTTTAACAAAAATGGTTTAAAATGTTACAAAAGGCACATTTTCAAGTAAATATGTGCAGGTGATCATGATAGAAGAATGGAGTTTTGCAATTGGCTTTCAAATAGGGATAATACTAGAGATTTTTGGATTTGGACTGACGAAAGTACTGTTTCAAACTGTGGTCTCTTCAATAGAAATAATAAACTTATTTAGAGTGAAAATAACCCTAGACACTTTAGGGAAGTAACATGCTCGCACATTATATTTTCAATGGTGAAAAATATATTAATTTATTGAGACCACAATTTAAGGAATATGTCAATGAGTTGCCCCTTGTCAATTCCAATAGATACTGACTTCAGCATGTCGGGGCTTCCCCACATAACACCAGAGCTGCTGACTATTTATATTGTAATGTTTTTATTTTCACACTCGAGTTCAGTTCAGTTCTTGGATTTATTTAAAAACACAGTCCAACGCACTCCAATTTATTTCCACTACTTTAATCTAATTTATCTCTACTTAAATATACGGCTGTCGAATACTGAATGAATCCTATAGCCAGCTGTCCATATTTATATATTTCTCTCGGAATTGTCTGGTAAGTCAACGAACCATCGGGAAACTTCTTTGTGGGTGTTCTGTGTTCTGGAAGCTTCAAGGGAATTCGACGCATTCCTACTACCGGCAGCCGCCAGCCTCGGGTTGAGAGACAAAACATTTCAGATACCCAGAAGCATCGAAAGAATGTCGCTTCCACGAATTGGTTGATGGCCGATTACACCAGCTATCGGATGAATTGTCGTAACAATATTAAATATTTC
This sequence comes from Octodonta nipae, assembly GCA_034190945.1. NCBI lineage: Eukaryota > Metazoa > Arthropoda > Insecta > Coleoptera > Chrysomelidae > Octodonta > Octodonta nipae. The sequence goes on along the minus strand of CM067219.1, from coordinate 50,099,370 downwards.
CACATAGGTGGTTAGGAAATTCAGCAGGTGGTCGGCAAAGTCTCCAGACAACAAAGTTCGAGATACTTTTAGTGGAGCAGTTTGAAAGATAGAGTATATGAAGAATAAGAGTATAACATGATAGAAAACAACATTACTAAATTCAGATTTAGTAGTGGTCGCCCACCCTTTTTCATGAAATTGTAAAAAGTATATTTTTATAAGAAACAGAGTTGTGGAGAAATCTGAGAAGTAGATGTAATGACCAAAATTGTTCACTCATATTGACAAATCTATTGCAATCAAAAAAAATGTAATCAAATATCGGGATTCGAAATATTTTTGATAAATGAATGACTCCCAAATTTTTGACTGGAACCGCTCCTGGCAAAATATTCGATATAATAATTGGAAGATTGTTCTTTGCAACCTAAAAGTTTTCGTCATTTGCCGTTTCAATCAAGTTCAGGAATATTAAAAAAAGGGAAGACCAACAACCTTAGGAGAACTTAATTATTTAATACATTCTCTATTGTGGCTGTCTGACATTTTTTTACAACACCTTTGGGAAGGTTGTGATAATATAATATAATATATTAATCAAATAATTTAATTCACATTAAAAACAGAATATTTAATATGAAAGTTACCGCAACGCGTCCGAAAAATCAATACTGATCTACTACATTGACTATTTTACCACTAAACACTAACAACGCTTGTATGGTACTTCCAGAAGTATATGCTCTAAGAATAACGATCGATCCATATATAATTACTCAATATTTGGAATTTTGACCGACTGGCTTCGGCGGCAATGTCAGTTGACAATATGGACATAAATAATGAATTTTTATTATATTTTATTTAATGAATGAACCAATATTATAAATTAATATTAGCATTCTGTACTGAAGGTCGTCAGTAGCTACTAAACAAAACAAAAATCGGTTGAGAGACAGAGGAGAAAATGGTACCTACTCGTTTTGTCTTTGCCTATTTATATATAGATTATACGAAGAGATGTTATTTAAGCTGCACCAATTTAAATTGGTATTCTCGTTTAAGTGCCCAAGGTCGTCAATTTGAGCACTTATTACAATATTTTTTACACATATTTTATTATGACGATAATTTGAATAATGTATTATGAGGCTGACATGCCGAATATAACGCCAAACACATTTGAGCTGTTTTTATACTTTTTCTATCAAACATGTAATAAACTCTTAACATATATCGTTTTTTTTTTCATTTGTGAAACTCACTGTGTTTGAAAATATAATAAATATAATTTCGTTTGAAAGTAATTTGGTGGAGTTATATACCTCAAAAAGTGTGTTTTTGGTTGTGTGGGTACTCCTCAAATAAGACGAAATCTCCAATTTTCTATTTTAATCGGATATCTTGAGAAATATTCGGAAAATTTAAATTTAAAATACGTCATTTCTTGAAGCACTAATTCCGTAATCTTGACCCCATTTAAACCTCTTCGTATCTCCGGTGATTTCCGAAATCCCAATGGCGAGGGTCGAATTTGAATTACCCTGTATATTGATATATTGGTTTAGTAACAAATCAATCACATCATTATAAATATCTGTTAGTACAATATGACTATAAGAATTTCAGTAAAGAAACAAACCAGGTGTATCCATGGGTTTTCCTACATTCACTTTACTTCCAAACGAATACTGAGGAGAATGTTCATGTAAAACTTTGTCAGCGATTGGGGCATTGTAGGCATTGGGAGCTGAGGAATAAAAGAACAATACACTGTTTATTAAAATGTTTTTTTATGGAAAAAATTAAGAATTTTATTACCAAAGCGGCACATGATATGTTAGATAAAACAATATTTTTCTAAAATCAAAGGCATGATTTGTTAATACCAGTTATTAAGCACAAACATCCTATTTGCTGAAAATCATTTCATGCAAACAATAGATAAATGAAGGTATTTTGTTAGTTTAATTAAATATAGATTAGAATTAACAACAGAAACAAACCAGGTGTATCCGATGGTTTTTCTGGGTTCACTTTACTTCCAAAAGTAAATTTAGGGGAGTTTTCGTGCAAAACTTTATCAGCTATTGGGGCATTGTAGGCATTGGGAGCTGAGAAAACACAAATAACACAATAATTTATGGTGAGTGCTCGACATAATAAGTTTTTTTAATAATCATGTCTCAAAAATAATTAATAAGAAATGAGTTGCTAGAAATATCACTAATAATTTTAAGTAGTAAACTAGTTTTAAGCAAAGAATATAAATATTCTGACACTTAAAAAAAATTTCCTAAGCAACTCATATTTATCGAAGAGTAATAACTCTGCTTACTAACCAGGAGTATCCAGTGGTTTTTCAGTGTTAACTTTGGCTCCAAATGTATATTTGGGGGAATTTTCATGTAAAACTTTATCAGCAACTGGGGCATTGTAGGCGTTTGGGGCTGCGAAATCAAGAAGTTGAATTAAAATGGCTATATATACTAAAACGAATGTAAAATATGGCGTTTACGGTATCCTGAATAGTGCACCATTTCTAGTTAGCAAATTGTGTTTCATGTGCTCACACAAATGGAACAGTGCACATTCACCAACGTCCTAGTTGCAGTAAGCACTTCCGTCAGGTGTTTGCAAACAGATGATAGATGCGATGAACACAGGCATATAGTTCCAATAAAACAACATCTTTTAAATAATCAGAAATTGTTGTAGTGTTAATAAACTCTGAAATCTAGACGTATCTATTGTCATACTTAATAAGAAAACAAAACCGTTTCTTTATAAATATTAACTTGTTTTTGATGCAGGGCGAGCCAAGACTGGCGCTATTGTGAAATTCCCGTTGTTGAGGGTAGTATGCACTGAAATGGCGATGGGTATCAAAGGGGTTGTATTGAAACTGATGTGGGGTCTGGATTACTTTCGCAACACATTAATCTATGGATGTATCCATTTGTTACCAGCCATGTTGTAGAAAATGTATGGTTAGTATTTGCTGTTTCAAAAAAGATGTATGATTTTACACCTTAAAATCTATATTCCAATTGTATAGTAATTGGGTATACTTATATAAATCTTCAGTTGCCTCTAGAAGAAAATATTATCTTCTAGAAGCTACTGATTGAAATTATATGTCCAACAGTACTTTATATTAAAATCATGTTTCATAATAAGAAGTTAAGAAATTTTGCTAATTATTATGTTATGCTGAAACGGCAACAATGCCTTAGAACCGACCATTTCAAGAAATAACCACTTTCTACAAAATAAACACAATTTTAATTTCTTTTCATTTGAATTTATATTTATATTATTTGTAGAATATGATTGCAAACTTGTACATATTAAATTCTTAAAACCACTGCACAATACACCATCACCAAGCAACAAGCAAATCCAATTTAAATTAGCAATATGTAAATTTTTGCCAATATTCACAAATACTTTCCTACACAAATCGTATATAAATAAAGCTCAACAGGCGAAGTTTCTCACCTAGTGACGTCAGGCGTTTGAGAAAGAAAGTGCGTTAGTTTATCTTATAAGTAATGGTATCTTGGGTTTTTCTTGTATAATGTCGTCTACATCTAATTGTTACATTCCCGAACTTTTGTTTTATCAATACAAGTTAAAACACTGAAAATTAAAGTTTTTAACTACTCTAGGTTTGTCTTATTTACTTTATTCAGTGAAGAAACACACAGTATATGATTAAATGATGTCTGTTTCACTCTTCTCGAAAATTAATTGAAATTCATAAATCATTAGAATTTTCAATATGAATGAATGGCATTTAAATCACGACAACTGATTTGAACTGCATTTATATTCGTTGCTCGTAAATGTGGGAAAATTGATAAGGAATGTGTTTCTTATTCTGGGGAATCATTCAGACAATCAATATAACATAGAGCCAATACCAACAGTTCTGATATCAAGTCTTCTTGCTGCAAACAATTCCGCTTACAAATTCTTTAAGAAAGAGTTAAAAAGAATTGAACACAAATCAATCGTTGAGAATCAATGACAAATTTTTCTAAGTAATACTGGCACTCAGGACAATTACACGGCAGACACTTTTAAGAGAGTAGCAATAGATTTAATTTGAAAATAATGTCTAAAACAAGAAAAACACTAAAAGTAATCAAATCGAAAACTAAACCAACAAACACAAAATTGCATTTATGAAATAATTTGCGAATGTAATAAAATTTATAAATCTAACAAACTGTTAACTCTGGGAATACTGATATGGAATTTAATGTGGTTCTTAATTGGGGAATTATTTTGTCCATCAGCATTTTACAAATAACTCGAATCATTATATGGATAGCAGAAGAAATGCTTTTGAAAACTAAATTCATCAAATATTTATCAGTCGTTTAACGTACATACTTAATTCTTGACCAAAAACTATATTTACTCATATAGGTACTTTAAATATGAATTTGAATATATGTATTCCCAACCTCTGTATATCAAAAGATGGTAACTGCATTGTTCTGATGTATATATTAAATGCCTTCAACAAGTAAAATTTAATAGATTTTATTGAGAAAACGATGAAAATGAAGAAAAACCATCTCCAATACAGACATGCAATTGTTAGAAGTTGAGCATTTTTTAAAAAATATTTTACCAACCAGGAGTATCAGATTTTATCTGCTGTTCTGGTTTAGATCCGAAGCTATACTTGGGAGATTTATCAAGTAATATTTTGTCTGCTTTTGGAACATCATAAACATTTGGTGCTGGAAGAAAGAACCATGACCAAAATTAAAACTTTAAAATTAACTTGTTCAAAAAAAAATCAAAATTTTAAAAATATTGTCCAATTTTAAATTAAATTATACGGCAAATGTTAATTTGACGAGAATCATGCAATATGTATACACTAAAAGTAGAAGTTTTCATTGGGTAGTATTGTTTTCTCGCTTATAATCTTTGAGGGTTTTTTTATCACGAAAGTATGAACATCTCATATCCATTTTTTTGGGTAGATATTGTATAGGAATTGTATTATACTGTCGTTAATAAGGACTGGAAGTATTAACATTGCTCGTCCAGTTTATTTAAAGCATGATGCCGACCATGTTCTTTGGGATAATATTGGTGCAGAGTGCAGATATAGATAGAAGTGTCGCATCTTAAACGAGATCTAAACATTTGTTGAATTGGGATATTTTGGAAATATCACAATAAAAGTTGCTCGAAAATCTCAATTTAGGGACTTGAGTACTACTTTTTTACTTTTATATTTTTTTGGTGAAAATGACACTAAATTTGGATAATAAAAAAAGACAAACGATTCAATATTTGAATCTCAGCTAGTTGTCAATCGAATTATAATTATTTGAAATTGAATATTTGGTAGTTTTATTATCACATAACAAAAGAAAATTTTTCCAAGATTACATATGACAATCAAGCTGCTTTGCAGTTTGAGCTTGAAACATAGACCAGGGCCATAATTTTTAAAACCAAAAAAATAATAATAATACTAGAATGAAAGCCATTGGAAACGGAAGAGACTACCACAACAATAACAGAAAAAAAAGGATTATCTCAATTTTTGCAAAACTACAAAGTCCTATAGAAAAAAATTTAAATGGCGAAGTTGTACGTAATCAAAAGATCTACAACTTTTGTATTTACGCTTTATCCACACAACCTCAAAATGTATGTGAAAAATTCAAAAATACAAGTTTCTGGATTTTATTTTTATCTTTTTTTTAATTTAAAATATTTATTTTTTCACCTTATTTTGCTCAGGAAAAATGTTAAATCTCAACTGTACGAACTACACAAAGTAATTGGGTTTGGTTCACTGGCACTGGCGGATCCAGGGGGTGGGCTAAGAGGCTGAAGCACCCCCCCCAATCATCTGAGTGGTATGCTTATTTAGCTTGTTATGCTAAAATCAACCTTCAGTGACGTCAAGCCCCCCCCCCCAACGATATCTAGCCTCCCTAAATAACAATCCTGCATCCGCCACTGGTTTGGTTGTAAATTATAGTAGTATATTTCGACTTGCAATTGTTTTGTTTATTAATTTAACATTCGAATCTTACGTTTATCGCCTAATTAAAGTAAAAATTTTAATAAATAGCTAAAAATTGTACATAACTATTAAACAAATTTGTTCGGATTCGAGTTTTTTTTGTTTCTTTGGATTTTCTGAGAACATTTACCATAGTAATGTATATAGTTGTTTACATCATCAGAAAAAGGAGATTTTAACGAACAAAAAGCCCCCCAAGTTTTTTAAAAAAGCAGATATTGATGAGAGAATTTACGATTGAAAATTAGGGTGCTTTTCGATATTAAGTAAAAATAAGGTGAAAACATAAATATTTTAAATAAAAAAAAATACACTATATTTAGGACATAAAAAGATAAGTTATCACCAAATTTCCTGAAATGTTTTTTTGTAAAAGATAAAAATAAAAAAACAAAAACTTGGTTTTTGGATTTTGAGGTTATGTGAAGAAAGCATTATTTACCTACAACTATGCCATTTAACTTTTTTCCATATGACTTCCCGACCTCAGATCGCCCCTAAATTACTTTTCTTTTTATTGCTTTTGTGTTCTGTTCCTTTTTTGCAATGGGTTTCATCCTTCTTTTATTGCTTTGCACTTTTTACCATTTTCAAAGGCTTCAGCCCTGGTCTAAGATTTGTTATCAGAATTTAATATGGAGCTCCCAAGGGTGACTTTGTTGAAATGCGATATTTCAGTTTTCGTATTGTCACAATAATTTACATTGGAAACTCAACAAAATAACAAACTCTCTCTCGTTCTTAGATGTTATAATAACAGAAAAAGAATCTTTCTTGGCGACAGAGGTTTACAGAAAAACAAGTAACCACCTCAATTTTAATAAAGATAAAAAAGTTTCAATTAATCAATATATAATACAACATAAAAACCAACTGTTCTGTTGTCAAGTGTTCTTGCAATTTCCCTTACAAATTCCTCAAAAAATCGCTTAAAATTAATAACTAACTTCTCGAAGTAATACCGGCACTCAAGGCAATTATATTACAGTAACAATTATATACCATATATACAAAATCTGTCAGACTGATTTAAAAGTGACCAGGCAACAGATTTAATGTGAAAACAATATCCAAAATAAAAATATAGATACTCAAATTAATTATTTAGAAAACCAACAAACACAATTCATACCTAAAAAAATGTATTTATAAATTAATTTGTGAATATAATATATTTTATATTGGAGAGACTCTAAAGGTAAGAATATATCAACATAAAAATTACATAAATAACAACAATTCCAAAAATCCAAGTGTACAAGCCTGTTAAGACAACTTTTGTCTTAATATCATATTGTATATTTTAATTTAGGATTTACCATTTAAAATATTAATTGTTTCCGTTACTATTGTACGTTAAGAGAACTTTTTCCCTACATTGTCATTTTGTTACTTTATTTATGACACTGTAAATGGCATGTAGTTTCCTTAGTATTCAAAAAATATATTTCACAATAGAAAACCTTCCTCGGACAGTAATTGTTCAACAAAAGGGTGCTAAATTACATATATATTTCAAGATCCTTTATCTTTATATTTAGTGAAGAATGAAAAGTAACAATGAGGCTATTCATCCCAAAAAATACCCTAATAAATCAGCTTATAGACAATCTCAATAAATTGTCGCTGGTTTTCAGGGAAACGAAAAGGGTACGGAAACGCCAAGCAGGGGGTTAAAAATGCAACCTTTTCCTGGGAGGTATATTGCTTAATGACTTACCCATTGCTGAACAAATGTTGTTACTTTAGTCAACTTAAATTACGCCCCTTGAATGCTTCCACCAATAGAATTTAAATTTGGTTGAAGGTATAGGCTGGCCGAGGAAGGGATCTCAAAAACATTATTTTCAGATATCTCTGTAAAAATGAGTCTTGTGACAATCTTCAACATTACAAGTTGTAAGTAATTGTCAAACGGTACGTTGTAAATACGCTTGTTCACATATTGTAAATAAAGTTGTTTTCCGTGTAAATAATACAACTAAAGTTTGTTTTATTTATCAAAAAATAGTTAGATCAAGTTAAGTCAGGGTCTAACAGATATTTGCCCGGAAAAAGCATATATCTTTCCAAAGCCTATGACCTAGGTCATAAAATACAATTTGAGAACTGGACTATATTACACAAAGAAGAACACAAAACGAAAATGAAAATAGAATGGTCCCCAGTAATTAAGAATGAAACTAGTAATGGCTCTTTTGAACAATCCTATGTGGGAATACTTCATCAGCTTGTTCCTTGTGACGTTAATGGGAACACTGAAATAAGATCGCATTTTTGGCAACAAATAAATTCTGAATACAACTTTTTTAAGTTCCTCCAACATAAATACAGCATAATATTATATCAGATCTTTGAAAATTAATTGTTCCACCTTGTATATGTAGAAACAATACATTTTCTTTATGTACTCTTCAAACTGTAACACATTGAATTTAAAATTTATATTTTAGTAGACTATAATTCCATAGATAGAGACGGCATATTCACACTTTGAACCGTTTGTTCTACAAATGTTGTACTATTTTCAAGAAAAAATATTAATATAAATTAGAAAATCCACAAATGACCTGCAGAAAGCAACTGGGTCTTATTCACTCAATGACATCGAAAAAAATGAACCACATTTCGAACTACATGCTTACATGATTCAAATAACACAATTTCAAAACCTAGAGACTATTAATTGCTTCAAGACTAATGTTTAAGAAAGACATTGTGTAATTTTCAAATATGCTGACAAGAACAACGTAAATAACGTGGATGCGTTTCATTTTAAACAATAATTTATTGTTTAACAGTTTTTTAAGTTAATCCCGATTCCAGAAAAAAAAATAATTAGGTCAAGTGCGAGTTGGACTCGAATACTACGGGTTCCATAGCTCCTTCAAGATTCTAATATTCCAGTTTCAGACAAGCAGGGAATGAATGCATTTTCTTATATTTACCCTAATATCTTTTAAAGGAAGCGTTTTAAATTTATAAAAAATATAGACTTTTATTTTCCACATATAGACTTTTTATTTTATCTGCTTCATGATTCGCTAGATTTAAAAAAATGTATTTAATTTTCTAATTTGGCCCCCAAAATTAACATTAGAGTTTTATTTTAATAATATACTTTCAGGGAAGCCTTTTATAATCTACTATCTGATTTTTAGGCTCTGTAGATTGGAAGATAAAGGGGAAAATAGGTCAAGTTTTAAATAATAAACTATTAAAAATACTAAATAAAATATATTTTTTAAAATGTTAGTTAGTGTAGTTTCTAAAGTGGGAATTACGTCGATGTTTAATATTTTTGTTGATATATTTTAAACAAATGATTTAAACATATGATATATTTGTAATTATATCTGCCTTTTATTTGATATATTGATTTATTACATGATGCGTTTAAAATAAAATTTTTATTTTCCATTTAACTCCATAATTTGTCCCCAAAATTAAAATTAGGGTTTTCTACTAATTTTTGCTATAAATTTCAAGTGAGCCCCAATACCCCTAATTATTTTCAAAATTTTAGGTAGTATGGTTTCGGAAATAAAGGGGGAAATGAGAATTTTTTATATCTTTTTGTTAATATCTCGTAAACAATTGTATTCCTCATAATGAGCCCCTTCATTTGATGTAAGTATTGCATGATGCGTTAAAAAATATTTTTTTATTTTCTGTTTAATTCTATAATTTGGCCTCCAAAATTAACTTCTTCATAATTTTGCTGCAAACAAAAAACTTAGGTCTTATAGTTTGGGGAATAATGGGGGGAATGGGTAATTTTTTTAAATATTTTTGTTAACATATTTTAAAATATTCATTTTAAAGGAATGAAAAAATGTATTTGTATTCGTCATAATGAGCCATTTGATTTGATATATATTTAATATATTAGATGATGCGTTAGAAATAATTTTAATTTTCTGTTTTCCATTTAAGGCTGTAATTTGCCTCCTAAAATTAACAGTGGGGGTTTTTTCTTATTTTTACAGTAAAGTTCAGGTAAGGTCCTATATCCCTATTTTTTTCAAAATTGTACGGTTTATTGTTTGGGAGATAAGGTAGGGGGAATGGGTAAAAAAAATATATTTTTGTTAACATTTTTAAAGTAATTTATTTTAAAAATATCAAAAAAATATATTTGTTTTTGCCATAATGAGGCCCTTCATTTGATATATTACATGATGTGTTAGAAACAATTTTAATTTTATATTTTCCATTTAATTCTGTAATTTGTCCCCCAAAATTAATAGTAAAGGTTTCTCCTTATTTTCCGGTAAAATTCAGGTGACGCCCTATATCTATAATTTTTTTTCAAAATTTTACTTTTTATAATCTCGAAGATAATTGGGGGGGACGTCGATTTTTTTAGTTCCCCCCCCCAAAAAAAGTACTCCTAAAATCAAAATTTTGTCCATTATAATATGTACTCCACATCGGGTCACCAAACTATACACTGATACCAAATTTCAACCTTTTCCGTCCAGTAGTTTAGGAGAGAAATGCTGTGATGTATTAGAGAGGGAAATACGGAGTAATATTATAAGGGTATCCGTATATTGTATATACGGAACCCTAAAATGAATAACATCCTTAATATAATTTGCAAACATTTTATTGTTTTCTCAACAAGTCCGTGTTCTTACAGCTTCAGAATTTTCAGAATAATGAACTTTTGTATTCTTATAACTGTTAAATGTATAAAGGACAGTGTATTTTACCTTAAAACTGTATTGGATGGCAGTCTGGACTTGGGAGGATTTTGCAGATATTGTGTAAGGAGTCACGGTATTACATTATTCTAATGGAAAAATCTTATTCAAGGAGGTGTCTTTACCTTGAATTTTGCTCTTTGGTTTGTGCCAGTTTGTGGTATTACCTATATGTAAAAACACAGCTTTGCACCCTAACACCAAACCTTGACACTCAAACTTAAATATTGAACGCCGTTTCAACAACTCTAAGTTGTCATCATCAAGGAGTAAACCAAACCAAGTGTTTAATAAAGGTTTGGTGTTAGGGTGCAAAAGTGTGTTTTTACATTTGTTATACACAAAAGGTTCCACAGCATTTCCGGTATTACCTATATGTTCTCGTTAAACTGCAGTGTTTCAAAAGACAAAATACAGGTAAGCAACTCAGATAAAATAGTGATGAGAACAAAGATAAATCTAAATTCCAGACACCAGTACATACTAACCAGGAGAGTCAGATGATATGGGAAGTTCTACTTTTGATCCAAAACTGTATTTTGGAGAATTATCAAGTAACACTTTGTCAGCTTTAGGGACGTCGTACACATTTGGTGCTGTAAAATAACAAAATATACAGAAATATATAAATAGTTAAACAAGAGAATGTATTGAGATCATAATGAAGAAGAAGAAGTTCAGATACAGAAAGAAGATAAAAAAAGTATTGCTTAACAGTTGAATAAGATAATAGAATCAAAATAAAAATATACTCGTTTGTCGTAAGAGAAAGAAAAGAGCAGAAAATATCAGAAGAGATATAAGAATTAAAGGACTGAAAGAATGTTCTATTTTACATTTTTTACCCACCAGGAGTTTCTGATTTTATGTGGAATTCTGTTTTCGATCCGAAGCTGAACTTGGGAGATTTATCAAGTAATATTTTGTCTGCTTTTGGAACATCATATACATTCGGTGCTGGAAAAATTGTTATTATAGTATTTTATATGTAAGATGAAGAAAAAATTTTGAATCTTATAAATCAAACAAGATATTACGAGGATGGCAATTTTAATTAGATTTAATTTCCTGAAGTCTAAATCACAAACCAATTGTTGATAATAGTTTCCATTTGAGAATATTTTAAAATTTTAAATCATGTCTAAAAGCTCTACCTATTACATATTGTAATGAAAAATAAGTAAAGTTTTAATGGCAAAATAGTCACTATTACTTTATTCGTGAATTACCAACAATAGGAAACAGTAAAGCATAAGAAAGTACCGAGAAGAAAATACTTTTGATTTAGTTTATACTAACCAGGTGTCTCAGAAGTTACAGATACTTCACATTTTGACCCAAAACTGTATTTTGGAGACTTATCAAGTAATATTTTGTCGGCTTTCGGCACATCATACACATTTGGAGCTGCAAAATTATTCTAACTTACAATATCTACACATTATCTATCTATGAAGACTAATATGAAAGATATTTTATAAAGGATAGCAGAAGAATTAGAGAAATAGAGTGAAATTTAAATGTATGTGTAGAAAAACAGGTAATACTGGAAGAAGCATACAGAATAAAAGATTTTAGTGGTATAGTTAAATACTATATTCATTTTGAGAAATAAAAGGGTTTTTGTTTAAATAGTGTGTATCCTACATGTGAAAACAAGAGAATACCAACATGTAAGGGCAGCAAGTATTTAAAGTTTTATTTTAACGTATTGTTATATTTCTAATTATTATTTTGAATATTTAGTATATACGACTTAAAACTGTAGGTTATCTCTCGAATTTTATTTTATGATTTTAACTGCCATAATCAATATTAAATATAAAGTAGTCAATTTATTTTCATATTTTGTTACACAAAATTTTTTTAGGTTAATCATTTCTCTCTTTCGTTGTCTAGTTGTTCAAAAACATAATATTAATAATTAAACCTTCACAGATTATTATCGTTGCAAGTAATCGATTGTATTAACATCTCAGTTATCAAAATATTTATTATTATTACCTACAATACTCTCATTGCAATGGAATTACGGATTCTAAACTTTATCAATAGATGCTATTTGCACTTTTTGATATTATTGTGTCTCTAAGAAGAATTGATAGAACAAGATAATCAGCTTGAGTGATTTATCAAAACTCTCCCAAAGGTTGAAACATCTTCAAAAAAGCATCAAATAATTCCAATTGCATCGAACCCAAATTATCCCCATGTATAAAAACAAATCACAAATCAGAAATACCATTAGAGCACTAATTAAGTTTAATCTGTTCTCTGATTTGTAAATTTGTCAAATATTCGACAGATTCTAAAGAGATTCATCATGAGAACAGAGTTCTGGTGAAATAATATATTTATTCATAATTCAGTTTTTATTATCAGAGTATTGGTACGGCACTTGCAATACCCTATATCTTGAACGATCTGAATTCAACTTAAGTTTCGTTTTAGTTGAAATTTTTCGCATTTCTGGCGCTTGAGTTAGTGAATATAATTTGAAATTTAATGCTATCTTCATACTAATTTTCGCCATAAAATTTTTTGAGAATATCTCTTTTTCAGAAAACCATTAGGCTATTTAAACTCCAAAATATTTAAAATAGACCGTATACAAATACTACAAAAGTATCTTCTTAAGTCATCTAAAAAACGACTTTTTTCCTGACATAACTAGGTATACGGAGAGACAATAGACGAATAAGGGACTATGTAATGTGTACTCGATCTCATTTCTATGCATGAACTCTCTCTAATAGACAATATTAGTAATCGAAAGATATCTAAGCTTTCATTCTTATTCTGATTTAATATACCAAGTTGTAAATCTCAGCCTTCTATCCGAGTGTTATTATTACCTGGGACAAGTGTACTCACACTTTCAACTATTGCAGTATATCAGAGAGGAATAATTAAATTATTTTTGTTGTAGCCAAACTTCCTTCAATTTTTAAATCATTTTGAGACATTTCAAAACACTTTAATCATGAAGACGACCCTATTTTATCCAGTAAAACTTTGTCATCTGCTATAGGTAAGATCATGATACTCGTATACTAAAGGATACCGAGTTAAATTGCGACTTATTAAGACAGAGAGGGAAACATTCAAAACTTCTTCACTAATCTTAATATGCTTCCTTACTGGAGAGCCTCGTAAGCATGGGTCGTGTATAACATTTATAAAAGAAAATTAATCCGTTAATTTTATTAAAATTTATTACTCTTAATACTGAATTAAAATAATACATTCAAATAATTAACTCATAAGTTTATAACATATAGTTTAATAGATCATAAGTTTTTAATTGACCTCAAATAAAGCAGATATAGTAAACAGCAAGAAAAAATTCGAAACAAAAAAGAGGCTGTAAATTTTTTGAAAACCAAACTAACCCGGTGTATCCGAAGAGTTTTGCTTCGTAGGTTTTACACCCAAACTGAATTTGGGCGAATGATCAAGTATTTTGTCAGCTTTAGCCACATCGTAAACATTTGGTGGTGTAAAAATCGACAAAAGTATTCTTCTATGCATTATTTTTGCAGTAAGACTCATAAAGTTGTAGTGATTATATGATATGATAAGTGTTTGCTCATATGAAAATTATGAACACTGACAGATCCAAGGGGGGAGGGGGACTCAAGCTACCCCCCATTTCATTTGAGTCGTATACTTTTTCAGTCTTTAATTTGCTAAAACCTACCATTAGCGGTGGCAAGCCTCCCCCAAACGAATGAGGCCAAGCCAAGACTTATAAAATCTAGTGTGCCATTTAGAGTACAAATTTGGAACTTGATACCCATGTTTATTAAGTTTACTAACATAACATAAGTACCATTAATAGATAAACCTTAACACGAATAAAAATATTAATCGAAACCTCGTACATTTATTAGTCAGATTCGTTATGACTTTATGTAAAAGTGTAAAAGTATTATGAAATATAAAAGGCACATTATTCTGCTCTATGTAGCAAAATCACGAAATTACTTTTATGGTAGTATTTTTCAATAAAATGCTAAGGAGGAATATAATGGAGAGGGTATCAAAAAAGTTAGTCTATTATTAAATTTAAGAGATTTAAGTATGGTCTACACCAAAGAATCACTAAGGGCTCCATCACGGGACCTATCCTGCTTCAAGGTTGATAGTATGGAATTCCTGGGTTAGCAATTCCTTGATTAAGTCAGCCCGTCAAATAAAATTCCAGATTTTATATTTCTTTGTTCGTAAGATTGGGTCTAGGACGATACTTTATCACTTGCGCATCATACAAATGGATGACATCTTTAAGAAAAATTGATGCATCTAGTTTGTATGGTTGAACATTTTATATATATAGTTGTTTTAGGAGAACGAATTACTATGCTAGAGTCTTCAAGGTATCACAGCAAATTTGATGCTGCTTTTATAGATTTACACTCTTTTATACACAAGATGATGAATATATTGTGATACAACCCACTACGCTTTCTACAATGGAATAAAATCTCAAAAATTTTATAAACATTTGGGAGAATATTTTTAAACGATATGGTGGAATCAACCTTTACAGATTCACCAGAGATTCCAATGCTATAGCCTATCTATGTTAATGACCTCATTTCTGGAATATAAATATAAAGCACCCCATATAAATTCGTAGGTTAAACACAAAGTAAATTTAGTTCTCGAAAAAGGAGAGCCAAAAACATTAAAAGACAAGCAGACTGCGACCTTGATATTAATGTAGCTTAAATTTAAATAGCTTAAAGACTAGACTTCATGATTTAGAATGTAAATAGAAAGAAAAATGAAAAATGGAAAACTTATAAATAATTTGAAACTTAACATCTATTCCTATTGTTTCTGCAAATAACTTTATTAATGCAAGTATGAACCAATATATACTCATTTGGAACTAATTTTTTCACTTATCACTCAAATTGTTGAATTTTCTATAAAGGATATTCAGACCAATTAACAGTTTGTAGTATTGTGTAGTAAGGATTGTGCCTACTAGTAAAGGTGTATAGTCTCTTCAATGTACTCTTCCGAAATTATGCTACACAGAATTCACAATTTCCACTGAATTTAATTATCCAACGTTCATTTAAGATTATAGAATAACTTCTTAATGTATTTTACAAAACGTGGATGGTAAAAACAACAGGAGAAAAAATATTAGCCGTACCTAACCTGAGTTACGGCTAGTTGATAAGTATACAACGTATCCCAAAATTCAAGGTCAAATCTTTTTTTTCCCACTTTATTGAGAATCATCCAAAAATAATATCGTATACATTTTTTAGAACTAGAATTATTATTTTGAAAATATGACTGATAAAATGTTTATATTGATAACTTAATTAACTATTTTATAGTTAATTAAGTTATATTTATAGGTACAGTCCCAAATTAAACCGCAATGTATGTTGTTTTATTATAACTTTAATAATTAATTAATTAATAATAGTTTTACTTAAAATATATTATTATATTATATTTATTATATAATATTATATATATTTTATTATATATTTAACAATATATTGTTACATTTATTAATAGAAATTAAGTTTTTCTTCAGTTAGTTTGGATGTCATTGTATATAAAAGAATATATTGTTACAATTGTAGTGTATACAAAACAATATGTTGTTATAGGTATTTATTAACAGAAATTATGAGAAATTCTTTTTCAGGTTTCGAATAAGTCTTATCTTTCAGGCAACCCCAGTAAAAAAAGTCCAATGGGTTTAAATCGGGAGAGCGTGGTGGCCATAAAATTGAACTCAAGCACCCAATCCAACGGTCTGCATGCTCTTGGTTCAGACATTCTCACACAGGGCGAGCATAATGAGCAGGGCAACAATCATTTGGGTACCACAATATACGCAAAATGGTTAACGGCAGATCTTCAAACAGATTTGGCAGATGGTTTTGCAGAAAATCTAGATAAATCTCACTATTAAAATTCTCTGACAAATCCAAATGTCCAAAAAATGGTCAAAATTTGCTAGAACATGTGTCATTAAACATTTTACGGTACAATGTGGTACCAAAATGACGGTTGGCTTGCTCATAATGGCAGTCCTGTGCGAAAATATCTGAACCTAGCGTAGACAGACCGGACGCTTTGATCCAATTTTATGCCAACGACGCTATCCCAATTTAAACCCATTGGACTATTTTTACTGGGGTAGCCTTACAAATAAGATTTATTCCAACCCATATCAACAATTGGTGAATTACGTCAAAGAAACTTTGAGGTGCCGAACACATCAGTTCGCGACGTGCATAAAAAGGCCGTTTTTAAGACGATGTCATGTCGATGTATTAATGCTGGTGGCAAACAGTTTGAACATTTGTTCTAGTGTTAGTAACCTTTTATTTGAACTTTCAATTAGTTTTATTTCGAATCTGTCGAGAATTTTGGAATGACAGTAATATTTGGTTCTTGTTCAGAAAAGTAGCTACATGAATTTTTATTTGGGAATTCTGGAGAAAGTATTACACTATTGTGTGAACCTCATTAGCGGTGCCAACTTTTGCAATAACTTGCCATAATAGTTTAGAAATATTTTTTTATACAATGAGGGATCAAACTTTAATGAAAATTTTTTTCTCAAAATTTCTATTAAAAAATGTAACAATATATTTTGTTGTGATAAAACAAAATACATTGCGGTTTAATTTCGGACTATACCTTAAAAATAGTTAGTTGACGTTAAATTATGGGACACGTTGTATATCCATCAGCCATGCTTTAACTGAATACTCTCAGCCCTCCGAGTTATTATTTTCAGCGTGTTAAAAAATTAATTCCAAATAGGTAAAGTTAATATTAGTTAACTTAGAAAAAAAAACTAACCAGGTGTTTCCGAACGCTTTAGAATTGGTGTCCTGCGTCCAAAGGAATACCTATGGCTACTACTGCGGCAAAATGGTTTGTAAGCGTTAGGAGCTGTGTTAACATTATTAGATTATTTTAATTAGACCCTGTTGTCCTAATACTCTTTAAAAATTTGGTTATTATCCCATTATGTTTATGTTTGAATTAATTTTAAACCCTTCCAAATAAATATTTTGTACAAGATAATTGATACTAATAAAATCAGTTCATACCTGGCGTTTCTAAAGGCTTATCTACGTTGGTTTTTAAACCAAATGTATACTTTGGAGAATTGTCATGGATAACAGCTTCTGCTTTGTCGGGATTATAATCACCAGGAGCTGGAAAGTTGTCAGGTTTTGGTTCCTTAGGCCGTCCGTGAAGGCTCAAGGCTGGTGGAGTATCTTTTCCTAAAATGCAATTTTCATTATTGTAAAATTAACTGTATGTGATTACTTAGAAAAAAGAAAACTTGGTTAAATTTTCACTTTTTTTATTTATTTTAATTTGAAATATTTCGAATTTCTGCTGAGGCCAGACTTGGCGAAACTAACGTCAAATTAAAAGAAATAAAAAAGTGAAACTTTAACAAACTGTTCGTTGCTTTTAAGTAATCTTAAAAATTAATTTTCACCAAGTGAAGACTGAAACAATTATCAATTTAACTGTATGTAGTTTAGTGTTACTATAATAGTGACATTTAAGCGACAGGCATTATTACCATATTATAATTCTTAAACAATCTGGGATCTTATATAAGTCCTGTGAACACAAACCTGGAAAGTTTAGAGTTATGGCAGCAGGTTAGTATTTAGAAGTAATAAACCCTGACAAAAAAACCGTGGACCAAATATATACAAAGACTTCTGATGAAAACTCAGGCGTACCAAAATTTCAGTATAATATGTTGTAATACAATGGGTTTAAATATAAAGAAAACGAAACAAACTAAAATGAAAAACCGGGAACTACCATATATTTTTAAAGATATTAATGAATAAAACCGAACAAAAGTTGAAGTGATATATAACATGTTAAAAAAGTTCCAAACAGTGAAATATTGTAGACAAAACCTATACAAATCCTGCTGCTTGTTGGTTATAAGGTCAAGTATGGAAAATTGTTTGAGAAATTTGAAAAAGAGGAAAACAAGTAAACAATGACAAGCCGAAATGCATAATTATAGGAGCACAAGCACATGATGTAAAAAATATCCTGTGAAAACCCCTGACGATTTTTTTCTAAAATAATAGCCCACAACTATAGCTAAACACGCCTTAATAATTAATTGTTTATCATGTGTCTACATAAATATTAAATGTGAGAATATCTTTATTTATATTTTTTAACGAAATCAGCAATATTTAAGCACACTTGTGATTTTCATATATTTTCGACTTTCGCATTGCTATAACAGAGACAGTAAATTAGTATACATACCTTTAGCACTAAGACCTGCAACGTTGTATTGGCCTGGTCCAGGACCAATGCTATCCAGCTTACCATTATGTCTAGCGCCGAAACTAAAAGCGGGTGCCCGTTCTGTCTTCGATTCGGTGGTCCTTTTTCCTGTAACAGAAAAATAAATTTTTTATATCCACGCACAATGATGTCATTTTATGTATCTCTTACATTAATTGTATTGTATTGCATCAAAAAATGTTAGTATTGACTCGTCCTAATTAATTTCGGTGTGATCATAAATAACCCTTCATTCTTATAGCACAAAATTTTTTTATAGATGTAAGATCAAGATTCTTATCTGCATAATAAATCAATTTCTTCGAAAAGAATGTAATCTATTGGAGTTGCGAATTTAAAATACCAATTTTCCACCATCATATAGGCTTGAATTATAGATAAACAAAAAATCAGGCCAGTTGTTTTACCTAACAACCACAAATAATATTTAAGTTTTACCGTCAATTTTTGCTGGAATTGATTCGTTTGCATGTAAGAGGTCGCACGGATTTCCAGAAATGCAACATTTTGCAATCTATATTTGAGCTTATCTCAATTAAACCGTGCTTATTGGATTGTTTGTTGGTGAAGGTCCTGGTGGTAGACCATTTCTTTACCTGATATAAATCCGTTTAATTTTTAACTCTGGTACGAAAAATTACCAAGAATTAATGAAATGTGATATGTTTGGCACGAATGACAAAATCCTTACACTTTACGCTACATGTCTGCAATAGAGTCATTTTGATCATATTCTTTGATTTATAGTTGTTAGAAGTTTATTGTTTATTGAGGAAGTAAATGTTATTGAAAAAACGTTATATCAGTTTTCACCAAACCGTATAACACAGTATCGATTCAAACCTACGTTTGCATGATTTTTTTTCTTATTTTATGAGAAAACGGCAAATGAACTATTTGCCCAATTTGGCAATATCTCCGAAAATGAAAGTGATTCTACCAATCTACGTTTTTAATAAACATACAGAACAATGTTGCAATATGTTTCGATTTTAAGTTTACGAAGCAACAGAACTTGAAAACTTTATACACAATACTGCGTTTTGTGAAGAAATTTCAAACTATTAATCCCGAATTTTTTTAGAAGAGGATAATTCGAATTTTTCCAACTAATGGAAGTTTTG
The DNA here is from genome assembly GCA_034190945.1 of Octodonta nipae. Taxonomy (NCBI): domain Eukaryota; kingdom Metazoa; phylum Arthropoda; class Insecta; order Coleoptera; family Chrysomelidae; genus Octodonta; species Octodonta nipae. Next base: position 50,079,136 of record CM067219.1, on the reverse strand, counting down.
ACGATTACCACAAGCGCCATTTTTGGGACACTATAAAGCTCCATTTAATCAAAACCACACTTCAACACAACTTTAGTTTTATTCCTATTTTAGCTCTTTGATAGAAAATCAGATGCTATTTTTTGTATACCATATAATGTGGATTAGAAGTTATTTACTTTTACAATAACCGAATCATTTTTTTGATGATTTTCCACTTAAAATGCCAATACTAAACAGTTTATAGTTGGACAATAGGCAACAACACATAAATAATAAATATACTGCTACGTTCCAAGATCTTAGTGAAGAAAGTCATGCATTCTACAACACATCTCATCAGTCATTTTGTTCAAAGATCATTTTATTTGAATTAAATTTGCGGAAAAATGGGTTTTTGCGGTAAAAAATGTACAGGTTAGAAAATTGTTATAAAATTTATCTTTACGCCGCCAAAGGAAAAAATGTAGAAACCTTCTAAATTCATCATTCCGACCAACACAAAACGTAACCATAGCCGACTGAAGTAATAAAAAAAGGGACCACCCCAAGATTGACTTGAAAATTAGACAAGGGTCCGGCAAAACGCTGCGACAACAAAGGAGTATCCATCGAAATACGGGAAAATTATAAGTTAATTATAAAAGGACAGTTGTACATCTTGAGCCCCCATGGGGGCCTACAGAGTGTTTTGAAATGAAAAATACGGTGTTAGAAGAACAATGTTGTACAAGTTCAATGATGTCAGAAGAGATATTGTGTTTTGGTTTTAGAATATCTAACGTTTCTGAAATGAGGACTTTGGTGAAAAGAGATACAACATCGAATCTAACGAATCATTTTCTGAAATTCTATAAGAGCCTACCATATCTAGGAAGGAAGAATTCTTTAGGTACGATGATGTTTGCTCGGTTAGATGTTAAAGGGTTTTGGCTTAGTACCGGGCTGATTCTTGGGTCGGAGGTTGTACCGAACTGACAATGAGTCTAAGAGGAATGTCCGGCTTATGAATCTAGTCCGCAAATTTTCGAAGATTTTTCACGAGGGGGACCTCTTTGACGTCAAGAGGAAGATGTGTTGTGTTGATGATTTTCTTGGTCTTTTTGTCTAAGTAAGCAGTATGATTATTATTAATTATTTCATAGTCTGGAGTGTGGACATAGTCCTTAGTGTTGAGAAGAACGGTCGCGTTACTTTTGTCGGCAGGAAGAATAGTTATGTCACCGTTGTCACTTAGTTGTTTTAATGCATGTCTTTCGTTAGAATTTATGTTTGATATTGGTGGCCTTGATGTGCGGAGTACTCTTGCAACGTCTTGACGGGTATCTTCAGCCTCAATACCTGATAGTTCAACAATAGATACCTCAACTTGAGAAATGATTCGTTCCGTTTGGATAGTTTATGGTGTCACTGCGATATTGAAACCTTTGTTGTCTGAGGGAGTGAGGTGACATTGGGTTTTTGTTTTGTAATAGGTAGTGTTAATTTATGTTTTTGAGTGACTGTTTTCTGTTGTGCCAAGTGTTCAGCTTTATCGCTAGAAATGTGGTCAAAAGTGTCCCACGGAATTGGATGAAGGTTGAAAGTATGTAATGACAAATAACAGTGATACAAATTTGAGTTCGGTTCAAGTTGATATCTGATTGTATGGAAAGAGTTTTGAAACAGGGCGAAACTTGCTTTTGTAAGAATACTGGAAACTTAACGTGAATAGGTGTGATGTTTTAGTTTAAAGGTGTTTGGAATGATGCTAGGTTCTGCAAGATTTAAGGAAAGCAAGGTCACAAAGAAGCAGGCATTTTCGAATAGGAAGTTTGCTATATGTTTTAATGTGTTGGAAGAAATCCTCCCCGTAGAGGCGAATGAAATGTTCTAAGAGGCTTCTGCGGCCAATATTATGAACTAAGCTAGGTTCCGGGAGAGAACCGCGTTTGAATTTATTTTTAATTTCGACTCCTCCTTTGGAACCATTATCAAGAGACAAAAAAAAGTGAAAATTAGTTTCAGAGTCTTGATCGAACTCGGGGTCTCAATCTGCCTACTCCTCAAGAGTCCCCAGGTAACAAAACTGAGTGTGAAGCTTCTCTGTTTCTTTTATTTATAGTTATCGGTCGATTAGAAGGGGAACCACGTGATGAGATGCCTGTGAGGTGATTGGTTGAGTGTTGGTGGGTTTGTCTGGTTTGTTTACTCTGGCTATTACGGGATTCCATGTTGTAGGAAGGCGGGAATTGTCATTGCGTCGGTTTAAACACTGGGGTCGGTTCAAGTATCTAAGTATTAGCAAACACTCCGAAGATTTATTATTATTATTTTTATTTTGTTAAATAGAAATTTAATAATTATATGGAATTGAAATCTGATTTTAAGAAATTGTTAAAAGTTCACAATTGAGTTTCAAGGTACTAACTATTAAATTTGACAAAGTTTAACACAACGTTAATAAATTAAATTAAAACGTTTGGGTTGTTGAATATTACACTATTATATAGAAATGGAACAACTTTGTCTATTTGTAAAGACAAACTCAGCCACTTACAGAGTATATGAAATAACAACAACAACTATTCTGCATTTTTTAGTTTACTAACAGTTTTTTGGGAATAACAATTACACATAAACAGGAAGTCTGTGTAGTTCCAATATTAAACGAATAACTAGCAAATTTTAAAATGAGCCATTTGACCGATAATTTATATTGTATCTGTAAAATATCTGCGTTTATTTTTATATGGAAAGAAAGAAAATTGACAATGACTCTTAATATTTGAAACATTTGAAATGAGCGTACCCCCTTTTCAAGTAAGGTGATTATCGCAACTGTCAGCACAAATTACTAGATGTATTATGCATAATAGTTTTTTTAAAATTGCTAATACTTTAAACAGAGATGCTCAAACTAATTCCTAAGAAATGATTAACTATCAGGTTTGAAATTTATATATTTTATTGCAAATACTTTTTTGAATATAGTTATCTACTGGAAAATTTAATTAATACATTTTGTTTTCAAGTTCATAATAAAACAATCAATAAACACCCATTTACATTTATTTACTAACTGGTATTAAATCCTTAATTGGAAAAGTGAAACGCTACTGATAATTCAAAAATGATCATTCGTATTTGTTTGCATACCTATGGTTGAAGGCAGTGTTACGCATGCTGGTCCCGGTCCAGAAAATTCTGCAGCAATTGGACCACGTCTTTTGGTAGCAGTCCAAGGACGTTGTGTCATTCCACCCATGATCTGCAAATAAAGCAATAAAATTAAAATATTTTCTCATATTCCAAAAATATAGACATACAATCACTAACACGGTTTTTAACACATTACTTATTGAATGTCATCAAGAGTTGGTTATTTTAAAAACAAATTTATTTATTCACAGGTGAACATATAACACAGAAGTAATAGGAATTTCGTTAGAAAAAGGTTCACCTACATACCTGGATCAGATTCACATCTCTACTAGTATTATAAATGTGAATGTAAGTTTGTTTTTTACGCTTTCACGACAAAACTACTCAACTCATTATCATGAAACTTTGTACACATATTCTTAGAGGTATTAGAAATGACAGGATACTTTTTATTAAAAAATATTTTTTATGAAGGTTAAAAAAATATTTAATTATTTATTTAAGTAAATTATTTCAATAAAGCTTGCTTTCAGTTTTTGAAACTTCATTCTATGTATAACACCACAATTGAATGAAAAAAACTGTATACTGAAAGAAAATACCAAACGTTTCAAATTCGATTCTGACTTCGTTGTCAATGGCTTTAAAATATGTAATGAAAAATTTTTCATTAAAAAATGATCCAATCAGGATGTATTATAAGCACTCGTTTAGAAGGATTTCTAATCTAGAACTTTCCTGTAGACGGCATTACGATGCATTCCCTACTTTTTTATATTAGCAAAAAACAAAAGAACGTCATACTTTGCGAGTTTTTATAACTTAAATAGTTTAGTTCTACGAGTTTGCTGTTAAAATCTGTGAAATAATTTATCTATAAACTGTCACTGACGTGAGGCTATAAGCGAATTGCTGTTGAATTTTATGTCCGAAAATGAGTTTAATTTTGCTGTATAAACTGGTGTATAGAGAACATTTAGAGATTTCAATTGGCCATCATCAAATGATTAGAATTTATTTCGGAAGACGGCCGGCCGCTGATCGAGAGAGATTGCATGAAATAGTGTACGGTTTTGCATAAAATAAATCTGATTTCAGTAGCTAATTTTATGATGTAACTCGATGTTTTTATAACGCAAGCGAATATCAGTTTTTACCTTATTTCCTTTATAAAACGTTTGAGGCAAATATTAATTTTTGCTAACGTTAATGCCGCAATTAGGTGTTACAATAGTGAAATAGTAAAAGTGACTTGTGGTCCATGCGGATTCATATCAGAGGTTTCCATGAAATAAGTGGTGATTCTGTGTTTATTTTTTTTCCTTCATAAGCTAACAATTTTTCGAACAAGTGACCACTAAAAATTGTTGTATGAACTTTACATGCAGTATATGGTTTCCGATGTATTTTTACCTTCTGAACTGAAATCCAAGGTCAGTTTGCCCCATCACAAGGAAACATATATGGAAAGGTATAGATAAAGAAGGCTATGCAACATAGTATGGGACTTGGTTGGTTCAAATAAGACAACATCTACTAGTTATGTCATTTATAAATGTAGGCAAACCTGCTAACCTACTCCCACATTATATCTTTTATCCTTATCTTATACCTTTCCATATATGTTGCCTTGTGTCCATTTTTTGTCTAGTCTCATATCTAATGTTATTTCATATTTTTTATGTAGCCAAATATCTAATGTTATACATAATCGCCTAGTGATATCTGGCGAATTTTGGTTCAAGAGGCAAAAATACTTCAGAAATCATGCGCAAGTGTACCTCATGTTTTAGAAGATTTTCAGGTTTTCAGCTGTTTGCAAAAATACAGAGGAAACCTTAGATTGCATGTAAAGTTCATACTTTTTTTTTGTTTGGCCAGTGTCATTACCGTCAAGTTCTTAGCATCTGAATGCTGTAGGGACGAAATTGACTAACAACATTAACATCCTCTTTCCACAATTATTTAATAGTTCTGCAATTGTAGTCGCTTTACTAAACTTGATTCAGTTAAGTCTATTCCAAAGACCTCTAGTTGAGCTACATCAAAAGTAATATTCATCCACCCCCTTTTTCCATTTATAACTACAAATGTAATAATTTTCGTAGTGAATATAATGAAAATGCTAAATATTTAAAACTAAAATAGTGAGCAAGATTGTGTTGTAAACTGAATGAAAAATAAAAGGTTACTATTTCAACATTTTAAGTCGGATAAGTTAAATTCGAATTCATATTTAAATTCCCTCACCACTAAAGATGTTAAACACTTCTTTTTTATATTATCTGATATTCAGGTGTTAATACACATTATAAATTTTTAAATAGACTACATCAAAAAATACAAAGTTACATAATTGCAATAGTAACGATTATTAACTTGCCAATTGAGTTCGGTAAGTATAATATTTTAACTTTTTTTATATAAATATTTCACAAAATTCACCATTTCATTGAAAGAAATTTGATTATGGCAATAAAGAGATTATGGTCCGCTCTGGTTTCGCACGGACTAGAAAAATTGGTGTTTAATTTTAATGCAAATATTGTAAAAAGTCCTCGAATCCGATCGCAGCGCTCCTACCGTATACAATTGTGAATCTAAACCTACCAGGTACCCATTCAAACTCACACCAAAAGTTTCACCAAAATCAGGCCAACCGTATAGGAGTTTTTTTTTGTTACAACTTGATTTCAGCGTTCCCCACCGGGTCAGGCTGTAAATCTAACCTACTCAACAACACAAAAATTTCATTAAGATCGGCTCAACCCTACAAAAAAATTTTCTACAACCCGACTGCAGCGAACCTACAGAGTTAAATTATAAATCTAACCCATTCATACACACAATCGGTCCAACTGTTTAGGAGTTGAAATTTTTTTGCTACAACCCTACTGCAGTGACACCTACCGGCTCCAAGTGTGAATATAAACATTCCAAGACCCACTCAAATACGGAGAAAATTTTTCCCTCGTGTTCAAACCCGAGACCTACTGAGCTCAGGTGTTCGCGCATGTGCACGTCGCTAAGCGAGTATGGCAGCGACACGTTGATTGAACAATTATTGTCATATTTAGACAAATTAACACAAAACAATATTAAACTATACGTATAAACCTTTAAACACTCACTCCTGGTGAACACTGCATTAAAATCCGTTAGATACTTTAAAGGATCTAAGCTTACAGAGCGACAGACTGCACGAAGTCACTTTATTTTATACTATTTACAAAAATTGTGGGAAGCACTATCCTAAAATGAAGTTTGTGGGCAAGAAATATTAAACAAAACTCATATAATAAACTATCCAAACTTTAAAATATGTATTATTATTTCTACTTGAATTTGTCACGTCTCATCTTAAAATAACTCTTCGTCACCATTTCCCACATAGAAGGGACAGTGTAATATATTCATTTCACCTACACTTTATGAGATGAAAAGCTCATTTTAGGCACCGTATTATTATGTCATTAAATAAATTATCATAATACTTGTACATCAAGATTTGAGCAAAACACAATTATTATCGTCGCTGAATCTGAATTGTTTAGTTTCCATAATTATGCTTGACAGACATAGCAGAAATTTTAATTAGGCATATGAATATTTAGTTGGTTTGAACCCAAGTTTTGACAAAAGCTTCTATTTCCATCATGATCAAATGTGTGTTATAAACTTGCTTTTTTAGTTAATTTTCCAATAAAACTTCATAATGTTCTTTAAACCTGATATTGATACGAGATAGATAACTAGTTCAGCAAAATAATATAGCTACATTATTTGTATGGAGATTATATTACATATATAAACAACTGGTAACATTTGCATATACCGCTCGGTTTCAAATTCTTTACACAAACAAAATGAACCCTAGAAAAAAAAAGTAAAGGCAATATTTCCTAATGTTTATGTTTATGTTTGATGTAAGGAAAGGAACATTATTTAACAAAACAAACCAGGTTGTGCCTAGTTTAATTGAAAATATTAATACATATATGAAGCATCAGCATAAGGAAAGTCAACAGTGTTGACGAATTATTTCGTTAGGCGACCACCTGAAGGATTTGATAATACCTACCTAAATTAAATCTTTCTTTATCGATTTTAAGAAGCACAGTTAAAGTTACATTTACATTTTTTTTTCATATATGTAATTCCAATTTAGTCCACACCGTAAATTCATTCATTTTTGAGGAAATTTATGTTTACATATCAAGTTTATCATTGATAAAATATTGAACGTTTTTTGTTCCCGGAAATGCGAAATTGAAACTACCAAATCGAATAATAGAATAATAATCACAAAAGAATCAATAATCTGATATTGAATACATTATGCAGTATACTAATACTGATACTAATTATTAAATGAAGTAGTTTTATTATATCTAAGTAATTTCCTAATATTTATTGCATTGGCAGCACAGTTCGATCCGAGTTATATTGTGATAATAAATTAGGTTTGAATGACTGAAAAACGAAAACTTGAACTGCCTGGCACCATTATAATGTTCTATTTAACGTCACTTCTCTGACATATTCTGGAATCAGTGGAACTCAAATGTAGTAAGAGATAGTTTTGGATGATGTATTGCAGCAAAATCAATATCCAACTCCTTGGCGTTTATCAAGGACAACACGCAAATTTAACAATAGCACTGGAATTAAAATACATTTATGACACCTCCTACCGCATAAAATGTTGTTTCAATAGAAGGGATTCCAAAATATAAAATTTAGTTATTCATTTCATTTCAAATGTACAGTACGAGTAAAACTTACGCAATCGAAGAAAAGTCATGAATTCATAAATAATTTGGTCAAGTGCGAGTTGGACTCGCATACTAAGGGTTCCGTACCACCTTCAAGATTTGATACAAAGTATATCTTTTTCTAATATTCCAGTTTCAAACAAGCAGGGAATTAGTGCATTTTCTTATATTTACCCTAATATCTTTTACAGGAAGCATTTTAAATTTATAAAAAATATACACTTTTATTTTCCAAACACAGACTTTTTATTTTATCTGCTACATGATTCCCTTGATTTTTATAAAAATATGTATTTAATTTTCTAATTTGGCCCCCAAAATTAATATTAGAGTTTTATTTTACTAATAAACTTTCAGGAAAGCCTTTTATAATCTACTGTCTGAATTTTAGGCCCTGTAGATTGGAAGATAAGGGGGAAAGGAAAAAAGGTCAAGTTTTAAATAATAAATTATTAAATCTTTTAGACAAATTAATTAAAAATACAAATAAAATATATTTTTCAAAATGTTAGAAGTGTACTTTCTAAAGTAGCAATTAAGTCGATGTTTAATATTTTTGTTAATATCTTTTAAACAAATGACTTAAAAATAGGATATACTTGTAATTCATATAATGAGCCTTTTATTTGATAAATGACATGATGCATTTGAAATTTTAAATTTTATTTTCATAATTTGTCCCAAAAATTAATAATGGGGTTTTCTACTAGTTTTTCTTCTAAATTTCAAAATTTTAGATAGTATGGTTTCGAAAATAAGCGGAAATTTTTTTATATATTTTTGTTAATATCTTGTAAAAAATTAATTTCAAAATATGAAAAATATATATTTGTATTCCTCATAATGAGCCCTTTCATTTGATGTGTTGTATGATTCGCTAATATTTTTATTATTTAATTCTATAATTTGGCTCCCAAAATTAAAATTAGGGATTTCTTCGTATTTTTTCTGTAATTAAAAAATTTTAGGTCTTATAGTTTGGGGAGTAAAGGGGGAATGGGTAATTTTTTTAAATATATTTGTTAATATATTTTAAAATATTGATTTGATATATTACATGATGCTTTAGAAATAATTTTAATTTTATATTTTTCATTTAATTCTCTAATTGGCCCCCCAAAATTAATATTAGGGGGTCCTTCTTATTTTTCCGGTAAAATATCGCTAATTTTTTTTTTCAAAATTTTACACCTTATAATTTTACTTCTTATAGTTTCGAAGATAACGAGGGGGGAAGGTCGATTTTTTAGTTTTTCCCCCCAGAAGTAGCCTTATAATCAAAATTTCTTCATTTATGATATGTACTCCTGGTTGAGTCACCAAATTATACACTGATACCAAAGGACCAGGCACCTTTCTTATGGAAAAATAGACCTACGTCAAATTGTTTGAAATTTTGGTATATTGTAGAAGTTGACGTTCTGATAAAAAGAGTCCATGGGCTCAAACAGATTCTATGACTAGTTTTCGAGATAGAGAGTGTTAAACATCGAAAATGCCGCATTTCTGATCTCAGATTTCCAATGATAGACGTGCTTTATTTCCGGTTATTGGAGAAATTGTGATTTGTACATTATTGGACATAAATATTTTAGCAAACAATTGCCATAAGGTGGATTACAGGGTATTTCAAAAATACGTAACATGTGATTTTGGAAAAAATCTTTTTTTTTATTACAACATTGAAAATATAAGATGTTATTGCACAATTAATATCTCGTTAAAGTAATAATTTCTTGCATGTGCTTCAAATAATATACAGCGCGAGCCAAAAATATAGCTAGAGAAGGCATATATTATTTTTTCCTATTAATGAGTCACCTTATACAACCATTCGTGCTGCAATTTTAATAAGACATTAAACAGATATATTACCAGCCTCATTATACTCAACGGGATGTTAAACTGATTGCAAAAAATATACATATTAAAAAAATGTATTTTTTATACTACCCCGTAGTTTTAAATTCTCTCCGTCAATTTTGTATGTTATTACATTTTTACTTTAACAAATGTTCAGTGTTAATATAATGTTAAATAAATTAATTTTTGGACGTGTTCATATATTATACAGTGAGTTGTAAATATTCCTAAAGTGGGCATCTATTATTTTTTTCATTAATAACCCTGTATAAACCATACGTCCTGAAATTTTTATATTAAATTATTCAAATCTAAGACTCATCACACTAAATTCTACAGGTTTGCAAAAATTGTACAAATTAAATTATTGTAGTTTATATAGGGTTACTCATTAATGGTAATAAATAGTATATACCCACCTACTCACTATAGCTATATTTATGACTTACACTGTATAATATATGAACACGTCCATTAACTCATTTCGTATTAATTGTGCGATTACATCTTATCTATTCAACGTTGTAATAAAAAAATGAGTTTTCTGAAAAAATATGTTACATATATTGGAAATACACTGTAATCAAAGATAATTCATGGTAATTGTTTTATTCAATATTTTGTTAAATAATGCGAAAATTATCTTTCCTGCAATATACGGAAATAATACACGTCTGTTATGAGAAATTTGATAAGAAAAAGGAGACATTTCCGATGTTTAACACCCTATATCTCGAAAACTTGTCATACAATTTTAACAATATTCTGCTCAGTTAAACACTGAAAATTTGTTAACGTAACAATGTTATAACATACAAAGTTGACGGAGGGAATTTAAAACTACAGAGTAGTATAAAAAAACTACCTTTTTCAATAAGAATAGTTTTTGCAATGAATTTAACATCCTGTTGCGTATTAAGAGACGGATCATATATCTGTTTATTGTCTTATTCAAATTGCAGTAGGAATGGTTCGTAGAGGGTGACGCATTAATAGGAAAAAAAATATATGCCTTCTCTGGCTATATTTTTGGCTCACACTGTATATTATATGAAGCATTTCCAAGAAATTATTACTTTAATGAGGTATTAATTGTGCAAAAACATCTTCTTATGTTTTCAACGTTGTAATAAAAAAAAATGACTTTTACAAAAGCACATGTTACGTGTTTTTGATATACACTGTAATCCAGCAAAATTTATGGCAATTCTTTTGTGAAATATATATCCAATAATGTACAAATCACAATTTCTCCAATAACCGGAAATAAAGCACGTCTATCATTGGAAATCTGATATTAAAAATGCGGCATTTTCTATTTTTAACATCCTGTATCTCGAAAACTAGTCATAGAATCTGTTTGAGTCCATGGACTCTTTTTGTCAGAACATCAACTTCTACAACATACCAAAATTTCAAACAATTTGACGAAAGTCCAGTTTTCCACAAGAAAGGTGCCTGGTCCTTTCAACCTCTTCCGTCGATTAGTTTAGGAGAAAATTGCTGTAATGTGAAAGAGGGAAAAATCCGGAGTGATATTATAAGTGTATCCGGATATTGTATATACGGAACCCTAAAAAGAATAAATCGGTTTCGATATTGAAGAAGCAGAATAAAAGTATATTAATGGAAGTATTCCTAATAACTCATAAAATGTTAAACAGCAATATTCATTTCGAAAAATATAACTTTCTTTGAAGATGTCAAACATTTGATATACTGCACCAGAGTAGATATATGTTTTCACAAACTTTTATTTAAGTAGCCTTGTTAATATGTAAAGGTCAAATTTTGCATTTCATTCTCAATTCTAAATCCAATATGGCTGAGACGAATGAGAAAAATAAAATTGCGTCAATCTATATTCAAACTGACAAACGCCTCAGATTATAGAGAAGATTTTCTTACCCATCCCCACGATTTGACATCAAATGAGATGATTTAGTGAGAGGAATACGAAAAATAACAAGACTCACTCTAAATTCAATATAGTAGATAGTTAAAAAGGAATGAATATTCGACAGAACGAAGTATTTACATTTATTAGGCAAAATATTTGATACTTTTCATAACGGGGAACGCTGGCATAGGAAAAAAAAAGTTTAACTCGTTAAAAAATCAATTAAATCCATGCTATAGCTAATCGGTTGTAAAGAATTATACCTTAACAGGAGGTCCTGTCAAAAAATATATAGAAGAAATATCTATGGTGCCACACGAAATATTATGGATGGTTGACTCGCATCTTAAACAATTACAAAATAGAGAATAAATCTTTGGTGGAATAAACATCTACGTATTTGGAGACTTCTTGCATTTGTCACGAGTACAGCGAAGTCTGGTGCTTCATCAGCTCGAGCGGTTATTGCCAGCAACATATTTTTGGTCTTTCCTCTAATAGAATTGATTACGAATATGCGCCAGCAGTGATCCAAATAATCTTGGACATGCTAAATGCCTTGAGAATTGATAAGTTTCAATCTGAGCCAATTTTAATAGGTACTTATGAGAAAAGTAAGTTCAGATTTTACCGGTGATTTTACAACTTTCAAGGTTTTGTGAATGAATGCAACATATGACCAAGTGCAAGCACATAATCAAACTCCACTCGATATCAGTTTTGTCATGGGGGGGATATGTGCCCTGGCGTGGTATCCCACTATGGTACAGAATTGCGTTTTTAACTTGTGTATTGAAATAAGTCATTAAATAATAAGTCATTAAATAATAATTAATATATCCCCCTCATCCGCCTGTATATACGTCACTGCTTAAAATACTGAAATATTGAACCGAAATATTAAATAAATAAAGATTTTATTAGATCTCTCAGGTCCTAATTGAATATGTTATTTATCTAAGCGAAAGATTCTTAACGGGGACCACGACTTATACACATGAGATTAGGCAAGATGAATTCTTAAATAAAAAACTGACTAATGACTTCCACACTTAAATCGAACATCGCTAAGTGGCATCTGTGTTCATAGAGAGTTAGATAAGAAGGAAGAACGAGTCCCTAGCATGCATGGAAAGTGTGTCTAAAGTCAAGTAGACAAACAAATAAAAGAAAAAGGTTGTAGCCAGCGGAAAAGTGCACGTGTAAAAATTTAGGATTGAAGATTCAATTTTAACGAAGTAACAACTTTTTTCATACTGGAAATACATGAACAGAAAAATAACTTTTGTGTTCCTAATCATTCTTCAAAAAAATTGTAAGAGTCGTCAAAAAAAATTCTGTCTACGGCCTTGAAAAGAGCTGACTAATAAGTTAGTATACTTCAATTAAAAATTCCGGGGTAAAAATGGTGATTTTGTTTGTTAACCTCTATAAGGAACAGAGGCAGAGAAATATGACGGGATGCTTCCATCGGTTATTCTCGATGAATCTCACTCTCGTTATTTTTAAAGTCTGGATTCTTGTTGCATATTTAGTATTTCCAATATACACTCCTAAATTAATCAAGAAAGAGAGTCAGCGAGCTCTGCTTTCTCCATAACATAGAAAGAATCGTTTCAACAACGTGGATTTTTATAATAGCTACATTAAGACATGGTCTTTCAACGAAAAATGTATCAATGACAAATTTTGATGAACTATCGGCTTTCAGACCAGTCAAATGACTGTGAGAGTTTTTGGTAAAATAGTGCATTGAGTTTAAAAACTTATAAGGGAAAACCTAGGAAAAATCTGGTAAAGAACCCCGATATAAGGTTCTTCAAAGGATATGACCATTAGCAAGTTCATCCTTGATTATCTGCAACCAGGAACGACTGAATTCTAAGGAGATATTAACGATGCAAACGATGCAATCGCTTTCATTTAATAAAATTAAATCCGACTCTATTAGCTTTCGTTTTGTGTTATATTCTTCTTTCTGTAATATGCTGGAAAACACATCACCAAACGAAAGTTAAATCAGCCTGCTTTAATTTTATTAAATGAAAGTGTTTGCATTGCTAATACTTGCTAACAATTCCGTTGTTTCTGGTTGCCGATAATGAAATTAATAACGGTCATGTTGTTTGGAACAACCCAACATCGGGATAGTTCATAAGGTTTTTATTAGGGTTTCCCTTATGAGTTTAATGGGATCTCTAAAAAATTTGAATTCTATGATGGAATGTCTTTCTTACCTATAATAACACCTTATCTAGGAGCCCCACATAAAATTATTCCCAAAAATGTATAAACACAAAGTAGAGGTGCAACAATATCATTCGGAGAATACTATAGATAGTCGTATGACAGCTCTATATACAATATCTATCTATCTATATAAAATAGAGCGTTATGAAAAACTTTCTAAAGACTATGGATAAGAGAGTAGGGTATTTGTTTAGACTTTTATAAAAAATACTCACAGTTCCCCAAAAGGACGAGAAATTCGCCAAATCATAAATAGGTACATGCTATATTATAAGACGAACATTTTGAGATTTACTATAGAAAAACTAGGAAGTTCCTGTGGAACCATAACATAGTTGTAAACACTACATCCAAATTGTTTTCTGAATGATACTTGTGGCATATTTTTCAATGTCTAAGTGCTTCTTGGGAAATAACACCACAGTTTAAAGAAAATTGCTGTATATTCCAAACGTTTCGGGGTCTAGATAAGACCCCGTTGTCAATGGTTAAAAAACTACAAACTTTTTTTTGGCGAATGCACTATCTTATGACAAAGTCGCACCTAGGAGCGCCACATAAAATTCTGAAGATCTCCCTTTCAAATTCTTCCAATTTAAAGGAACTTTATGATTATATGATCTTTAGAAATTTCTGTGCTACCCTGTATATTACAAATAAAATTCTCTTAGTTACGTCAAAAATCAAATAATACACATTGTCAAATATTTTAATTTCCTTCTTAGAATTGTGCCATTTTAATCCGTAGTTTCTTAACCATTGACAACGGGGTCTGATCTAGACCCCGAAACGTTTGGAATATACAGCAATTTTCATTAAACTGTGGTGTTATTTCCCAAGAAGCACTTAGACACTACATTCAAACTTACATTTTTATGATTACTTTCTTGTTTTTTCTGTAGTTATCTTTTTATTTCATTTTTTAGCTGACTATTACACATCAAAGCTGGATGAAGAAACTTAATATCACTTTTCTTTTAAATTCATCAGATTGTAAAAATTTATTTACGTCCAACTTTTTTGATGTGCAATTTTAATACATGATTATTAATAGAGGAATACTTGTTTACCGTTTTGACTATCAAAATATTTTTAATTAAATTTGAATATTTTTTCTGTATAATTGCGTTCATAACATCTTTTAATAAATCATAAATGAAACAAAGCTATTTTTTCCTCTATATAGGGAATAGGGTTGCCTATTTAAATGTGGCCGCAAATAGGGGTCTCTCGCTGCATACCAGTGAAGTAATAACGTATAGATAATGTGTCTGATATCGGAAACTCTAAAGGCGACAACTCCAGTGTATACTACAGATCATACAATAAAGAAGTCTATACGTCTCCAATTTGCAGAGAGCTACTGATGCTATTACGTAGTTTTTACATCGACCACCTAGATATAAGAGCACTTTTAAACTGGTACCCCTATTCCATATTTTAATCAGCATCTCGAAAGGAACGTAAGGCTCTATTAATATAATCACCTTTTCACTTTCGATTTCAGTAAAAAAATGGGTAAGTACTATGTAGAAATGTATGTTTAATAGAATGATGAAGTTGGAATTTTTGGATTTCAAAATGGATTGTTGCCTCTATAGTAATGACGTATGTTTCAAGCAAATATTATTCATCATGGTGTACCTAACCTAACTACTGCAGTTGTTGGCTTTTAGCCCAGCAATTCTGATTTTGTTCGGGGTAGGTATATCTGAATAGCTGTTCATATGTGTGTCATTGTGTTGGAAATAATAATAAAAATTAGTAAGTATCAATTATAAAATTGTTATATTCTATATATTTCACGAGAATATTTTCGATACTATTTAGCGCTTATTTTTTTTAACCAGATTTAATATTATTGAAAATTATTGAAAAACATACAGCTAAATTTTTTTCCAAGTGTAAGTTTTGAAATGCACGCGGTATATACACAGTTAGGTCCTAAATTCACGAATAAATTCGTGTAACGGATAAATTTGGAACAGGTTAATTTTTATATATGAAACTACACTTTTTGAATAACCCCTACCCCTTCAAATCCTTAGAGGTAATAACTAAATATAAAAAAATTGCAAATGAAAAGGGTTAGCATGTAATACAGCGTTTAAAAGGGTTCTCAGTTTTCTCTTCAGCAATATCCATAGGAATTTTTGATTTTTGGTCATTGGTAATAAGCAAAATCAATTTTTAATTGTTTAATCTGCTAAAAAGGTTATGGTGCCATAGAAAGAGTTTGAAGTAATTAACAATATTTATAATAATTATAGTCTTATCATTTCTTGACAAAATGTTGAAATTCTTCGACAACCTATGCAACACCTCTGCTCTGATTGGATTGATTTCTTGCTTTATTCAACCCACAAAAAAATAATCCAGTAAAGTCAGATTTCATTCAATTTTGCAACGTCTACCGATGGGAAAAAATTAATTGAGATAAGCTCGTACTGCTGCTGCATAACGTGGTGGTTGAAACATTGTAGAAAATAGTAACTGGCCCAAGATAAAAAGTATGGTCCAATTATTCTGTTATTTATTATGTCAGCCCAAACTTTCCCTTTAATAGTATACTGAGTGTGAACTTCTCTCACCCGATGAGGATTGCCTACACCAATACCGGCAATTTTGCTTGTTGATCATTTCATGTAAAAGTGTCTGATCAGAGAAATGCATATTTTTAGGGAAGAAAATTTTTAGTATCTCATCGTGACCATTTCCCAAAATTCTAATCTACGATAAGAATCACCGTCATTTAATTTCCTAACCAGTTTAATTTGATATGGATGGTATTTCCTTTTTTTCAATTCCAAATTGGTGGAATTTTCGTTCTGTTCTACTCACCGTAGACTGGGAAATGTGACGGTCAGGATACTTCTCATTTACTATTCTTCATACTTCATAATACCTTGTTGTATTGTTACCCACTCCAATTAATAATAATATCTCCTTTCTTTGGGTTTCTGAATGACTCATTTTAAATAAATTAAAATTAATGTTTATAAATCAGTAACTAAACCACTAATAACTAAATATGATTAACGACGTCTAGTGAACTAAAATAATTTTAAATGAGGTTTGAATGTTAAAAAAATAACACTAATAGACCAGTAAATCCTAACATATTATAAAAATTGCTACAAACATTTTTCATGATTAGTCAGCCTTCCATTCCATTAGAGATTCGAAATCTTAAACATATTAACGTTAAGGTTATTGGCTAATCACTATTTTTGAATATAATTATATATTCCAAGATAATGATATTGAAGTTAATTTCTTTTTTTATTGGCGTTTATTGGTTTATCTAAGTAATTATTTTTAGAAATGAGCAAGAATACCTGTTTACTGTTTGTAGATAAATATTTTACGAATAACGGTACTCGAACAAAATTCGTTTGCATTTAAAAATCACGGCACAACCTTAGATAATAAAACACGTACATTGTTCTTTCATTTAAGGCACATTTTCATTGTTTCTGTTCAACACTAGCTAGAATATGAATGTGCGAATTCAGCTTTGTTTGGTATCTAAAGCTAATGTTAATCATAGTTGGCAGTCAATAGAATTTTTTATGTACTTCAACACATTCATCATTGGCGCCATCGATAATAAAATAAGAGCTTTATAAATTGTTTTTCTAAGGTTCTGCTAATAATTAAACTGATTGACCTTCAGCTACTAGCAATTATTTCAATCGATTGACTTTAATTCTGTAATTATTCAAATTTATCGATAATAGGATTACTAGTAATGATCAAAGAAATTAAAGTGAACGTTATAGATTGTTACTAAAAGTAGAGGTATTATTCAAATCTCTAGCAGCAGTAATACAAAATGTACCTAAAATTTTAAATTCTCTAATAGATATTTCATATTTAAAAAGTACCATGAAATGAAAATAGGTATTTACTTATTTATTTATTAACAAGATATTTTACATAGTAAAACAATGTCCAAGTAAAACTTGCACAGGTAACCATGCTGTTACCTGTTTGAAGGAAAAACTGAAAAGACAACTGACAAATGAAACGATTTATACGTTAAAACTAAAACTACAATTACATGTGTATATTTTTGTTGAATTCCTTATTTTGTAATTAATAACTGGGCGACTGAGCTCAGTTGTGAAACAAAATCATTAAATATGTAGGTATACATACAGTGAGTTGTTAAATTATAGAATAAATTGAAACCAGCTTGTAAAGAAAAAATTAAGTATAACATATAATATTGTAATGTTGTTTATTAAACAATATGTAATTTTATTCACAACCGTTATTCATTTGTTGTTGTTTGTACAGTTTTCCAGTGCCTTCTCTTATTGAGGGCTCTTGGATTATCACTATGAAGAAATATGGATATGCTCGAAAAACAGGTAAAATCGGCCTATCGTCTACCTACCAATAAATAAAAGAATAAAATTCATTAAATTCACATTATTCATTTGTTTTAATAGTGCTAATTAAATATTCCGTCTTTTAATTTGGATATTCTCTTCTATTTGAAATATTAAATAAAAACAAAGTGTAGCTGAGATTACTCATAATTTATAAAAAGTTTTCATCAGTGATGTTTGAGGAAAAGAAATATCTGTAATATAATTTTCTTGTGTACAAATAAGTGTATAAAATATTGTCTATAGTAATCTTTTTGGATATTTGCTATTTTTAACTGACTTCCAAAAAGGAGGAGGTTATCAATTCGTCGCGTATTTTTTCGTTTTTTTTTGTATGTATGTTACCTGATTTCTTCTCCTGTGGTGCACCGTTTTGAATGAATATGGTCTTGTTTAATAGAGTATATATCCGGATTGGTGAAACTTCAAATTTTGGAAAAGAATTCTATTGGTAAAGTGATAAAATTTGTGAAGGAACACATTCGTGCATGGAAATCGACCAATATCCCTAATATTTTAGTCGATTTTTCGATAACTCCATATGGATGTGTATAGTTTTTTAACGTTTAGTCTATTAAGGAAGATCCTTAGGTGATCTCATATACTTTTCTGCCACGTGCAACTTGCAGTTTTGCAGAAAATCACCGAAAATTCGAAAATTCTGATCAAAAATTTCATCGAAATGACATAACGGACATTTCCTCATAAATATTTTAATTCCAACGTAAGAGTGCGGTAATTTTAGGCACTGGAAGTTTTAATTGCGAATTTGAAAATTTTCTATGTACATCTCAAGCATATAGGTAGTAAAGCATAGTATTTTCGGCTCCTTAAATCAATGAGTACCAAGATCGCTTTGTTTGTATACCAGGCAAATACCTATTTAAATGCAAATTTGTCCATTTTGGGAAGACGGTACTTTTGGTTGTCACATTCTCCCTGCCTAATAGAAAATTCAGTGACAACACATGTCAAACTTTAAACTGCTATTTGGTACGTTTATTGACAGGGTGTTTAGTTATAGCAAACAAAATCACAAAGTAAAGTGATAGAAGGTGTTACATTTATATGAAGATTGAAATATAGGACGGACTAGAATGATAGTGGTCCGTAAGCAGCCGTATATACAGGATGGTTGGAATATAGGGTGGACTGGACGTTTGGTGGTATAAAAATGTTGGAAAAAATGTGAAATTACAGTTAAATAGGGTGATTAAAAAACTGTTATATGATGTGGACATAAGCAAATCATATACAGGAAGGTTGAAATATATGCTGCAGTTGAATTTATACAGCGTGATTAAGAAATTATTTCTTTTATAGCCCATAAGAAGTTGCATAAAGTGTGGAGAGGAATTTATGTTACAACGGACGATAATGTACAATATAAAAAATGAACTAAATTACGGGCTAGCCCACAAGGAGTTATATACTATGGTAGGACGGATTTGACTCCGTAAATATGGGATGGATTCTACTCCGTCCTATAGAAGGCAGCTAACAAATTTATGCTTGTCCGTGGCAGTCGTATGTACAGGATGGTTGTGGAATTATCTATAGTTATACAGGGTTGTCAAATAAAGTTGAAAAAAGGTTACATGGCCTAGTCCATAACGCATAAATATATTTTGGGCTTATTAAGTCAACGCGTACTAGTCCATTTTGTTCGTAAAGATTTACCTGTCAATTTAAATGAGAAAGTATCATTGTGTAATGTTGAGGCTTTCGATGTTTCCTGGTTCTGTGTATTAAGGTTATACATACAAAATAAAAAATAAAGAATAAAAACTACCTGATTTCAAAAATACTAAAAAAAATATAACCGACTTCTACCTATAACTAAAAACCTAAAAATAATTATAACAAAATACAACTCTAGCAAATAAATAACACATTCAATGTTGTTAGGTACCTACCCAGGAAGTAAAAAATGTAATCATTAAAAGGTGCTCATTCTGTACAAATTAATTACCTACCAATCTAGTATATTTTTGAAGTCGGTGCCAAGCAACAATCAAGTTTGATGAATTAGTAGATAAGTACGCAATGAAGGATTTTAGATTTGCTTGGCACCGGTTTCAAAATATACTAGATTGGTAGGTAATTAATTTGTACAGAATGAGCACCTTTTAATGTTTACATTTTTTACTTCCTGGGTAGGTACCTAACAACATTGAATGTGTTATTTACTTGCTAGAGTTGTATTTTGTTATAATTACTTTTAGCTTTTTAGTTATAGGTAGAAGTCGGTTATATTTTTTTAAAAAAGGTTTTATGCACAACTGATTTACTTTGTGAATTAAATTTCATAGCGAGAACCAGAATGTGATAAAACCATAAAAATATTCCAAAAATATTCTCTTCTAATTTATCTCTCTGCTTGGTTTTCCAACTATATGTAAAAATGATATTAATTATTTAATTATTTTTTAATGTTCTATATACCATAGATATAAATGTATTCTAATAATTGTATTGCATGCATAAAAAAATTATAAGTTAGAAATATATGAAATAACAATACACACGTATATTTACTATTCACAGGTAGGTCAGATCGTGTATTTGAACTTATTTATCATTTACCTTGAATCATGTTACTATTTAATATCTGACATCTTTCATTAAATTTTGTAATATTTATAATCTTCAAACAACCGATTTGTAGATATCGAGTCCCCCAAATTAAAAAATTTATAATTTGTTCTTAGTTTTTTTACTTATTATTTGAGAGTATTTGAAAACACTGAAATGTGTGAAGGCTACAATTAAACTATTTTTACTATTGACTGTTTCATACCAAATTCACTTGTTTCTGATTATACTTCTCGATGTTTCGTATTTTGTCTTTATAAAGGGTGTTCCAATTTGAGTTTAATTTTTAAATTTTTAATAAAATACACAAATTATTTGAGAATGATTCAATCTTTTATTTCAAATGATAGTACAATTGTTTCGGGTTAGTAAAGGAAAACATTATCTTGTAAGTGACCACCTGCTGGTGTACGATAACTTTCTGGCATAACTGCGGTTCAATTACTTGAAAACAGTCTATAATATTCTCCTTTGGGTCATCAATTGGTTGTGGATCGTTGGCATAGAACTTTTCTTTCAAATAGTTCCATAGGAAAAAATCTAGAGGTTAGATCGCAAGATCTAGGGGGCCAATTAATGTTTCCTCTTCGAGTAATTATTCGATTTCCAAATTTCTGTTTCAAAAGACAGATTGTTTCTGCTGCTGAATGACATGTTGCAGCGCCCTGTTGGCATCACATATTCTGCACATCAAAATGCTCCAATTCATCCCACAAAAAGTTAGTAATCATTGTTCGATATCGATCACCATTCACAGTAACAGCATTTCCATTGTCATCTTCAAAAAAGTATGGACCAATCAGTCCACCAGCCCAAAAAACACATCAAACAGTTACTTTTAGTGAATGCATCGGTCTTTCCATTATTTCTCGTGGATTTACTTCAGCCCAGATTCGACAATTTTGCTTGTTAAAAAATCCACCCAATTCAAAATGTGCTTCATTGCTGAAGACGATTTTGTTGAAAAAATTCACATTTTCAAGTTTCTGTTGTATGGCCCAATTAACGAATTGACGACGTAAAGCAAAGTCTGTTGGCTTCATTTCTTGCGTTATCTGAATCTTGTAAGCCTTTAAATGAAGATCTTTGTGCAAAATTCTGAATAAAGTGTTTTTTGGAATGTTCAATTGCTGTGCACGATGAACTGATGTTTTTGGTTGTTCAACAACACTAGCAGTAACAGCTGCAATATTTTCTTCTGAACGTCCACTACGATGATATGTTTTACTTTTTTCATCTTTTCGTGAACCAGTTTCCACAAATTTTGGAAGAATGTTTCAACTGGTAAAATTTGACGGACAATTTTCTCTTCCATATTCTGTATAAAATTTTCTTCCAACTTCTGAACAACTTTCACCAAATTTAAAATAATTTTTAATAATAAACACGCGTTGTTCAATCGTATATCTCCCCATTTTTAATAACCGGAATATTCCTACTTGTCACCTGTCAAATAACATATGATATTCTAGTACAAAAAATATAAATAGTGGCAAATTTAAAAATTAACCTCAAATTGGAACACCGTTTAGCTGCATAGTATTAAATCAATGCAGCGTCTAAGGCCTAACAAACGTATTTGCAATATTTATACTAAATTTTTCACTCTTTGTTGTTAAACCGTAGCTAAGGACACTGAAAAATAAAGGTTAGTAGATGTTTTAGGGCAGTCATAGTCATAATGTTTTACCTACAAGTCTTACATGGCACGTAACCATATACAGTTATTGATTATCTTTAGATGCTGATTATTGATATTAACACTTATGTTATCTAAGATGCTATTAAATAATTACCAAAAGCGATGAATGTAGTTTTACCTATTGTTATAATAGCCGTAGTATTACCAAACAAAATATAGTGCTGTAAGGCATATCAATGACTAGATAGCAAAAACACATATTTACTTTAACACTCTAGCACCACTATTTTAGTAACTAGTCGACGGTAGGAGTAAGTTAGTAGGAGCTAGTTTAGCTTGCTTATTGGTTAATTTACGCTTTATCTAGGACTAACACATCCATTAGTTGTAGTAATGAGTTTGACGCTGTAATTCGATCATTAATTGATACCATTAATAACCAATTTATAGTTGCAGAAATATAATTGAACAAATTTTTCCTGAATATTATATATATATGTAACGGCAGGTTCCCGCGGATTTATATATATATATTTGTTTTTAAGTTTTCGCGGGCACTAAATGTGTTAGGTGGTTTCCGGGAATTCATCCGCGTAGTTGATAACTGATCCCTGCCGGGATCGATGGTAAAATGACGACGTTTCGGCAGTCAGATCTGCCCTCTTCAGGTCGGTTCGCACAATTCTCGTAGCCTTCTGCTTTCGCTTCTAGTTACTCGAATACTGAACTAGAAGCGAAAGCAGAAGGCTACGAGAATTATGCGAACCGACCTGAAGAGGGCAGATGTGACTCTGCCGAAACGTCGTCATTTTACCATCGATCCCGGCAGGGATCAGTTATCAACTACGCGGATGAATTCCCGGAAACCATCTAATACATTTAGTGCCCGCGAAAACTTAAAAACAAATACATATATATATATATATATATATATATATATATATATATATATATATATACATACATACATACATACATACATATATAAGAATTTATGTAGGATGATGACTGCTTTCTGTAAATTCGATTTTTTTAACAAAACATTTAATTTTATAGCAAAGAAAAATAAACTTTTAAATTTAATGGATTTAATGTAGTGTTTTACTCTGCTTCGTATATTATTTTGTATTAATACGAAGACTGTAATAACACTATCGTAACAAAATCATTACGTAATCGGCGAACTTGTTCATGAAGGTCTAACCGCATGAGTTAACAAAATCTTCACAACCAAAATTGTTTGATCCTACTATTTAGATTCGATTGCATAAAAATTGTATTTCATTTTCAATTCAGATTTTATAAAAATCAACCAAATGTCAAGGGTTTATCACGGATTCTAATACAACATTTACCGATTCATTATTTTTCTGTCTTTTAATTGGCATTTTAATTTCTTCCCGCGAATTCAAAAAAAAACTTATCATTGCTTATAGTTTACAGAAAGTCTTCCTCAAAGGTATTCTGAAAACAAAGACTATCTACAATTAGATCAACAAGTCATGTCCATACTTATCTTTTCTTTGTAGAAGTTTTTTAAATTGTTTCTCAAATTTGTTTTAGATTCACAAAGCTTATTTGTTGCTGACAATAAGTAAGAAAATGTCACACTGAACGAAAAAATAATTTAGTTTCTGTCTAATAATAACTGTTATTTTATACATCAAATTTAGAGTCGTCAGCTAACTCAGTTTTAAAGGTAATAGTTAAGAATGTGTTGACCTTTCTTTCTTATAGGATGCCGTCAGTCTTTCTTAAGATCTTTGCGCCACACAAAACAAGTATTATTTCTTAAACTGTAATAGGAAAATACGTGAAAATGAGGTGCACACTGTGCACAGCAAGCGAGGATAGCAGAGAAAATTAGAATTGTGAACTCAACTCTTTACATTTCTATTGCAGTTAGATCTAGCTTTCAGTACCTTCTAGTTATGAATTATTATTATTATTTGTGAGCGAGAACGAGTGTTTTATCATGTGACCATGACTGAAGTAAATTCTGGAAAGGAAGACTTGGTGGGAGAAAATGTTCCTGAAAGCAATTCGGAGTAAAAAATCAGCTTCACTTGCAACTTTGGTAAAATAAATAAGGCTTACTTTTACGATCAAAATCATATAATTACAGTGGCACCTCATAAATATCTTTCTACATATTTTCAAATGCAATTTTTCCATGATGTGTGTGAGTAGTTACAAAACGAATCACCAAAAAGTAGAAGTCAGAATTGGAAGTTTTGTGCTTTGTTCCTTTATACTTCAATATGCAATATATGAATTTTTCGAAATGTTTATTCGAAATTCAAACACCCTAACTTTCTTTTGGAATCGGGATATTTGATGAAATTCTTCTGAGATTTCGCAATAGATGTACATTCAAAATATTAATTTCTAAGAAACTCTGTAAATACGGTCAAAATACAGTGTTTATTTGATTCAGGTAGCTTCAATCTACACAATAACGAAACTAAACCGGTTAAGCCTCCCCAACCTATAGTAAGTCTGACAAAACCCTTAACTGATATTTTTTTGTTGATGGAGTTGGCAGTATATTTATTGCCGAAAAATTTTACTTATACAAAAAACAGAAAGCAGAAACACAAAACGTATATTACCTACTCCGAAATTACCTCCACTAAATCAAATACCGTGGCAGAAGAACTTTATTGATTTACAAACGACACAAGCCTATTGACATAAATGTTAACAAAAATAAAATCGTTTTACTGATTTCATCTCTGCACCACCACACTAAAAAATTCTGACACTGGAGAACCTGAAGTAATTGCTTGATGAGGAGAAGATTGCAAAATATAGTTGCAACTGTTCTACAAAAAGTTGGTCATTATCTATTATTAGTAACCGATATTTACAGTGTGAATAGATATATCACAACTAGTTTCAACTTTCCTATCGTATCCTAGACTAACATTATTATTATTTTTTTTTCGGTGAGACAGTTGCACTTAATGTTCCAAATCTAAACAAGGACATCCGAAATATTATTCATCGAATTCACCTGAGCTAAGCAAGTATTCTATATATGCCCTACTAAATTGAAAAGACAAACTGCACTAAAGTAAATACTTTGTATGTAAAAACCAATATGTCGGTATTTTTGCCACATGGTAGACAATATGCTGTCTACCAATAATTAGTTAATCAATATGGTTACTCAGATTTATATATTGCACGAAGTTTTGATACATGTCTTCCAAACTACATGCCAGCATTAGAGTTTTAAATGAATGAATAACTTATAACATGGGTCTTCACTTATGTTCCTCCTTGATCATTTATTCCTATTATATGTTGTCCATAAAACATTTTATTACCTAGACCTCTCGGCTTAATTTTAATTCAGATACACTCTCAACGAAACACTATGTTATAACATTGTTCTTTTAACACCTTTAATTGAAATAACTATTCAATTTAGTTTAAAAAAATAAAATGTAGTAGATATCGGAATTCATTTGCAAATTTATCGGCAAAATAAGACACCAATTCATATAATACTATACACAATGATACTGAAGTTCCGGAAAGCGCATATGGATTTACCACATCTACTCTTAATTAGTTAACTCGAAAACGTAAATTGGCAACTAACGTGTTCAAACTTTATCTCATCTAAGCGATTTCCAAATAATTATAATTATATTAATGGTGAAGGTGAAATGATTAGATAATAGATTAAATAATGGTACAACATTACAGACAGTATGTTTGTTTTTTTATCTCATGTCGAAACGATTGACTCATCTTACACATACCATCATTGCTTTATATGGACTGAAATTAATTTTTTATTGATGTTACTTGCTTTGTTGCATTGTGATTATTTGATATAAACTTTTGAAAGTAAAGCAGTGTTTTGTTGATGAAGATCCTAAACACGATAACAACAAATCATAATTCCTCCTATGTAGTGGATTCGATCCAATGGATATATTTATAGCAAAAATCTATTTTCCCATAAGCTAGACTTTTAATGCATGACATTAAATTGCTCTACTTCGGAATAGCTATTCAGGACTAAATCAATTAGGTTCAACACGAAAAAAATTCAAAAAAATATTTTCACAATTTTTACATTCAAACCCAAAATATTTCTTAAAGGAAATATGTCACTTATTTGAATGTTTGTAACTTTCAATTATCAGAAATTATTGACATTTGTTGTTTTCTGAATGATAGTTGTGCCATATCTAGTTTGTATTTTTTTTATATCTTGGGAATTATGCCACAATTGCTGGAAAGTCTGCATATATTTCACATACTCCAAACGTTTCAGGGTCTAAATCAGACCCCGTTTATTGCCATTGCAAACGAGGTCTGACATAGACCCTGAAAGGTTTGGAATATTTGAAATATACCGACTTTACAGCAATTATAGTGTTATTCCCAAGAAATCATAAAAATACAAATAATATACACTTGTTGATATTTTATGTCAATTCAAAGTTTCTTCTTTACTAAATATTTGGTTATATTTAAATAAAAATAGATAATAATTTGAAAAAGTGTATGCTGTAATAACTATATACCTGATATAAAATATATTTTTTTAAATTTTACCATTTTAACATGCTGTTACTCACGTTAGTTAATTGGTAGGTAATCGTATTCCAAAAGAAAAACACGACCACTAGAAAACTCGCGCGTTTGCAATTTCGTTGTCGTTAAAACTCTGCGAATCACGGAGTCGCGAGAATCCTGAATCGCTTCAGCGGTGTTCCCCACCAGGTCGCAAACAATTCAGCACCGGCTGCCAGCTCGAATTACGTCATCGCTAAGAAGGTGATTAAAGGACAACTTGTTGCTTGATATGACCATTTATGATCTTTACCACGGCCGACATATGGGTTTATTATCTCCTACGCGGCTATCGGTGCCACCAACTTTCAAGAATAAGTTGTTTTGGCAAAGTATGGGTTGGTTCGGCGTTTTAAAAAAATACACTACATAATTTAAAATTTAAAAAAAAACGTTGCTTATTTAAGACTTTAATTTATACTGCTCACGTAGAAAGTTTACAATTTGGTAATAATATTTTACAAATTGGTTCACAAACATTCTCTCGCTAATAATTTAGTAGTCTCAAAAATGATTCAACACGAATATTATGTACTGAAAAGTCTTAATTAATGTTTTTTGCCCTTGCTATTAATAATCCCTTTGAACAGCAGCCAATCAAACCGGAAGGCAGGTGGAGAGCTCCCTAATGTAAAAGGTAATTTAATTAATAACAACACAGAATGAACAGATAGGTCACCAATAACCTAACAAACCCAGTGAAGCATAGGTCAATAAGCACGTAAGTAAGTAATAACCTGCCGTAGCCAGCGGGGGGGTCTGGGGGTTCAACCCCCCCTTCCCCCGAAATTTTGAAATTTTTGTTTTCAAGATTCAATTTTAACCAATTAATCATGTTTTTCATAAGAATAAATTTAATATTTATACAATTTTATATATCCTGCACATCATCAATCAAAAAAATTATTCAACCCCACCGAAAACCCACCCTGAAAAAAATTTCTGGCTACGGCCTTGATTTCATTTCAGTCCCAAATTATATATAGACAGTTTACGTTAATTAACGTACGTTTTTGTTTCATCACTTTTTGTACTCAATTCCACTTTTCTACTGTTTCTTTCTTTTACAATATGTTAAATATTTCTCCTATGTCATATACAATCATTTCTTGACATCTGGTGGTGTCTTTCCACATATATGCTGTGATTGCAGGAGCTTTGGCAGAAGATGGGGCCAAAAAAATTGATATTGCAATATAGTCCGTGGGTTCAATTTAAAATTATGAAACTAATATTCACTTTCACTTTTCTAGAACTTTATTTACATCAAATTATACAGAACAGCTGATTCACAATAACATTACGATATACGCTCGTCGTCCGTTCTAACTAACTGCTGTGAGGATGGGTCCTCCTTTTAAAATCAGCGTCGAATTCTCTAGTATAATCCAGCGTCAATTTTACAGTTTGTCGAGTTATGATCGAGATAAGTTTTTTCTCCTTTCCGAAAGTTCTAGCTTTTTTATATATCCCAGCGATCGGTGTCGTACTGAAATGAAACAGGGTCGGCTTTGGTAAATTTCGTAACAATATATTCTATATCTAGTATCGACACCATAAGAAAATACTTTGAGATCCACCAAAGAGAAACAAAAGGGCAAACGTAAATAATGCAGCATCTGTCCTTCTGTCAATTAAAGCTTGACCACAACCTACCTCCAAATATGTCTACGAGTTACTGGAAAACATTGAATCAAATTACGCTTCGAATGTTCTGTTCAACAGTAACTAAATATTAAGTTTTTCGATGTTAACAGTATGAGTATATCATAGTAAAATATCTCTAATATATTATCAATGGCATTTCCAAAACAAAAACTCACTGAATTCTATTCACTGTTATTGGTCAATAAGACCCGAGATGCAATATCAGTTTTCTTCCGTAGTACCAACCGTCAAACAACACGTGTAAAAGGCAGCGTCTTAATATTGAAGGTAAAGTCACGCTACTTTTATTTTTGTTGGGTGGTTAAAAAGAAGTTTAGTATTTCACTTAAAGATTATTTTTTAACAGGGGAAACGGCTTCAAAACTGTTACCGTAAAATCGCCCATCGGAAACCACTATTTGCTGATGGTAAACCGATTTTCCACGCGGTCGAACAACCATTTGAAGTGTAAAATATCCAAAACATTCTTAAATTTGTTATATCTGATTTCACAGTGAAGTTGCTGACATCCTTGAGATTTCAAAAGACACCGTGTTCAAAATTGTGCATGTAAAGTTGGGTATGAGAAAATGTTTCCAATTGGATTCAGGTTTTGCTCACAATTGAACAAAAAATATGAACAAATAGATTTTTCGGAGCACTGTGTGAATCGTTTTAGGTGTGATGAAAAGCATTTTTTTCGTCTTTACGTAGCATGAAACATGAATTCATCACTATATGTCGGAGTTGAAAATAGACTTAGCAGTACAGAGGAGAGAACAAAAGCCAGCAGACGCAACAGTTAGCAGGCAAGGTGATGGCGTCTGTTTTTAGGGTTCCGTATATACAATATACGGATACCCTTATAATATCACTCCGGATTTCTGCCTGTGTCACATCACAGCCATTTTCTCCTAAACTATTGGACGGAAGAGGTTTGGCATCAATGTATAGTTTGGTGACCCGATCAGGAGTAGATATCGTAAAAGAAAAAAAATTGATTTTAGGGGTACTTCTGGGGGGAAAACTAAAAAATCTACCTTTCCCCCCCTGATCTCCGAAACTACTGAGCCTAAAATTTTGAAAAAATAGGAAATATAGAACGTTGCCCGAACTTTACAGGAAAAATAAGGAGAAACCTTTATTATTAATTTTGGGGGGCAAATTATAAAATTAAATAAAAATTTAAAAATAAAAAAAAATTCAAACGCATCATGTAATATATCAAATGAAAGGTCTCATTCTGAGGAACACTAATATATTTTTTTCATGTTTAAAAAAAATAATTAAAAAGATATTAACGAAAATATACCAAAATTTACCCATCCCCCCCCCTTATCTCCGAAACTATAAAACGTAAAGTTTTGAGAAAAAAATAGATTTCTAGGTTCTGACCTGAAGTTTACTGGAAAAATAAGGAGAAACCTCTACTTTTAATTTTGGGGGGCAAATTACAGAATTAAATGGAAAATATAAAATTAAAATTGTTTCTAATCCATCATGTTATATATCAAATGAAAGGGCTCATTACGACGAAAACAAATATATTTTTTTCATATTTTTAAAATAAATTAATAAAAAGATATTAACAAAAATATAAAAAAATTTACACATTCCCCCCCCTATCTCCGAAACCATACGCTGGAAAATTTTGAAAAAACAATGGAGGTATAGCCCCTCACCTGAACTTTACTGGAAAAATAAGGGAAAACCCCTAATATTTTTGTGGGGGGCAAATTATAGAATTAAATGGAAAATATAAAATTAAAATTGTTTCTAACCCAGCATGTTATATATCAACTAAAAGGGCTCATGATGAAGAAAACAAATATATTTTTTCCATATTTATAAAATAAATTAATTAAAAATTAACAAAAATATAATAAATTTACCCATTCCCCCCTTATCTCCGAAACCATAAGTGAAAACTTTTGAAAACTGGAAGTGTAGCCCCTCACCTGAACTTTACTGGAAAAATAAGAAGAAACCCCTAATATTCATTTTGGGGGGCAAATTATAGAATTAAATGGAAAATAAAACATTATAATTGTTTCTAACGGGTCATGTAATATATCAAATCCCAGGGCTCATTATGACGAATACAAATATATTTTTTTATTATTTTTTAAATGAATATTATAAATATATTAAAAAATATTTTAAAAAAATTACCCTTTCTCCCCGTTATTCCCCAAACTCGAAGACCTCATTTTTTTTGTTTATAGGAAAAATATGAAAAAAATCCCTAATTCTATTATTTGGCCCCCAAATAATAGAATTGAACGGAAAATAAATTATCAGAAGACATCCATAGTAATTATAAGGACAAATTATACAATTAAATGGAACATAAAGATTCAATTTTCTAACGCATCATGTAATATATCAGATAAAAGGCTCATTTTGTGAATTACAAATATTTCATATTTTTAAATCATTTGTATAAAAGATATTATCAAAAATATTAAACATCGACTTAATTCCCACTTTAGAAACTACACTATTTAAATTTTGAAAAATATATTTTATTTATATTTTTAAATAATTTGAATAACAGATTTAATAATTTATAATTTAAACTTTGACCTATTTTGCCCTTTTTCTTCCAATCTACAGAGCCTCAAAACTCAGACAGTAGATTATAAAAGGCATCTCTGAAAGTTTATTAGTAAAATAAAACTCTAATGTTACTTTTTGGGGGGCAAATTAGAAAATTAAATACATATGTATTGTGATAAAAATCAAGCGAAGCCTAAAGCAGATAAAATAAAAAGTCTATGTGTGGAAAATCAAAGTGTATATTTTTTATAAATTTAAAACGCTTCCTTTAAAAGATATAAGGGTAAATATAAGAAAATGCACTCATTCCCTGCTTGTCTGAAACTGGAATCTTAGAATCTTGAAGGTGGTACGGAACCCTAAGTATACGAGTCCAACTCGCACTTGACCAAATTATTTGGGGATACATACGTACGGACATTCTCTAATCAACTTTCTTAAAAGGACTAGACGATCAACATGCAATAGCATAACTGGATCGATGGCATGACGTAATCAAGCAAAAAAGACCCTGCATGGCAAACAAAATACCACTATTTTACCACAACAAGGCACCGATCCGTAAGTCGATGAAGACGATTGTGAAATTGAATGACTTTCGATCCGAATTTCTACTGTAAGGAAAAAAAAATAGCTTTGGTGATGAGGTTATAGCCGCAACAGAATTCTATTTTGTTTAGAAAAACGTTGGAACATTTGTATCGCTATGGAAAACGACTCTCGACTATGTTAATGAATAAACCCGAATTTTGCAACAAAAATTACTTAAATACCCTAGTTTGTCTGGTTGTCTAGATTTCATTTTAGTAATATATTTTTTTCCAAAAAAGGCGAAGATTAGTTACAAACTACTTTTTAACTCTTTACATTTCCATATTACAGAAGTAGAAAGTCCAAATATAAATAAAGAAAATTTATTAATTTTCAAGTAGAAAGTTTTTTTAAACATGGCAAAATTGCCTGATATTGATAGATGACATCGAAATGAGCGAAAAATATGTATTAAAGACTTTAACAATATTATACAGTGTGGAACAGCTAAATGGAATAAATTCGATAACGAATAAAGGAGGGCGTGTGGAGAAAAAGCTTGGACACGTCGATTTGTATTGTGACAGTGGCCACTACGAACTTCTTATTTTAAATGTAAGCTCCTATATATTATTTATATTTTGGATTCTCCAGAAAATTCTAGACATAATTCATGCACAATGTCTTACACCTATCTTCAACTGTTTCGGGAAATTTACATTAAAAAATATTTTATTTCACAAATTCGCTACATTACACTAAAAACCTGATAAGTAATACTGATTATTTATTAATTATATAAAAAAAACCATTATTGTCAATGTAGCAAATGTTCAAAATGCTTACTCTCTTCGAGGTGTCATTCCTTTGTACGCAAGACAATATTGTTGTAAAGTCCGTGGGTTCAATTTAAAATTATAAAACTAACATTCACTTTCACTTTTCTAGAAACTTTTATTTACATCGAATATACAACAGCTGATTCAAATATCACAATAACAATTTTACATATAAGCTCTTCATACCACCAACTGCCTCGCGATCGTGGCCTCCTTCCTTTATAAAACCAGCGTCGAATTCTCCAGTAAAATCAGTCATCACTCCTACAGCTGTCGAGTCTTTTCGAGAACCATTTTTTATCTCAAAGCGATTGTTGTCGAACTGAAATGAAACAGGGTCGGCTTTGGGTAAATTTCGTAACACTGCCCCCCCTTTAATTCTGATCGTCCCGATCAGAAACATCCTCTCCATGGTAGGGAGAGAGTCGATCTAAATGAACCACCTTCAATTTAGCCTTGGGGTTTCGACGGATCCGGTAGACGACGTCATTCAGCCTCTTGACCACCTCGTATGGACCATCCCAGGCGGGTGTAAGCTTTGGGGATTTACCCTTGCTCCGTTGGGGGTTGTACAGCCAGACTTTGTCCCTCTCCTGGAACCCGACTGAATTGGCCTTGAGGTCGTATCGCGTCTTCATCCGGTCACTGGTGGCCAACATCTGCGTTCGGGCTAATTCGTGTATTGCCAGCATATTATATCGGAGCTGGTCGGCATAATCGTCGATGTCCTGGGGAGGTCCTTCGGGGGAGCCAAATGCCAAATCGCAGGGTAATCGCAGCTCCTTTCCGAATAGGACCCTGGCTGGGGTCAGGCCTGTACTATTAAGTACAGCAGAGCGATATGCCAACAGGTATAGGGGAATATGCTCATCCCAATCACGCTGGTTATTGCTGACGACCTTGGATAGGTGTTGTTTCAAGGTCCTGTTGAATCTTTCCACCATTCCGTCTGACTGTGGGTGTATTCTCGTTTTCCTGATCCCCAACATCGTGCAGACCTTCTGGAATACATTCGATTCGAAGTTACGCCCCTGGTCTGAATGTAATTCCATCGGGACGCCAAACCTGCTGAATAGTTGTTCTACTAGCACCGTCGCTACCGTGATTAGTTGGGTATCGCATATGCCTCAGGCCATTTGCTGAAGTAATCCATTGCGACCAGAATGTATTTGTTCCCCCTCTCAGACTCGGAAACGGACCGGCGACATCGATGGCAATTCTTTGAAATGGAACGCCCACATTGTACTGCTGCATTCTGCCCTTGGTCCAGGTCTTCGGGTCCTTACTGGCTGCACAGGTGTCACATTTGCGGCACCAAGCTCTGACGTCTTCGAAGTAATTCACCCAGTAGTACCGCTGGCGAACCTTGTCAAGGGTTTTATTCATGCCCAGGTGGCCTCCGGTAATTCCATCATGTACTTCGGTCAGGATGGCTGGTACCTTTTTCTTCGGAAGTACCAGTTGGGACTTGGTTTCTCGTCCATCAGCGCTTTCCCAAACTCGCTTAAACATTCCATTGTCTACTCTTAGAGAGTCCCATTGAGCCCATAACGATTTCAGCACGCCGGAGTATCTAGCTACCTCGTCCCATGGTGGCCTAGGTGCCCCTCTCGTTTTGAGTGACAGGACACTCGGATCTGCCTGATGGAGATACATACCCTCTCGTTGTTCCGTCTTCAGACAATGTCCGCATTCCGCTCTACAGGGTCTTCTGGATAGGGCATCGGCATTATTGTGCAAACGGCCGGCACGGTGTTCCACTTTGAAGTCGTATTGCTGTAATTTCTCCATCCATCTGGCCAGTTGTCCTTCAGGTGTCTTCATGTCCAGCAGCCATTTGAGTGCGGCATGATCTGTTCGCATTAAGAAATGACGACCATAGAGGTATTTGTGGAAATGGTCTACAGCCCTTATTATTGCAAGAAATTCTTTTCTGGTGACGCAATAATTTCTTTCCGGTTTGGAGAATCCACGGCTGTAATACTCGATCACTCTCTCTTCACCATCTTGCACCTGGGATAGGACGGCCCCCAAACCTGTGTTGCTGACGTCGGTGTCCAAGATGAACTTGCCGTACTGTGTAGGAAAGGCTAGGATTGGGCTGGAACATAGTGCTGCCTTCAGTCGCCTGAATGATGTTTCGCAATCCTGATTCCAATGGAAGGTCTTTCTCAGTGGTATGCCGATGTAGAGGGGCGGCGATTGTGGCAAATCCCTCAACAAAACGCAGGTGGTATGAACAGAGGCCCAAGAAGCTTCGGAGTTCATGTTTGTCTCTTGGAACTGGCCAATCACGGATGGCTTCTATCTTGTCTTCGTTGGTGCGGATTCCTGACCCGGACACTATGTGGCCCAAAAACTCTACATCTTTTTGGAACAAGGAACACTTCTTCTGATTGAGTCTCAGGTTGGCATTATTAATTCTGGAGAATACTTCGTCCAAGTTCTTCAGATGGTCGTCGAATGTCTGACCCATGACTAGAATGTCGTCGAGGTATACTAAGCACGTCCTCCATGTTAACCCGCTCATTACATACTCCATTAGCCTCTCAAATGTAGCGGGTGCATTACATAACCCAAAGGGCATGACCGTGA
The DNA here is from genome assembly GCA_034190945.1 of Octodonta nipae. Lineage (NCBI taxonomy): Eukaryota > Metazoa > Arthropoda > Insecta > Coleoptera > Chrysomelidae > Octodonta > Octodonta nipae. The sequence goes on along the minus strand of CM067219.1, from coordinate 50,043,824 downwards.
ACTGAAACAGCCCTTTACTGGTGGAGAACGCTGTCTTCTCTCTGTCGTTTGCGTGTAGAGCAACCTGCCAATATCCACTTTTTAGGTCTAGTGTGGAGAACCAACGTGAGCCTGCTAGTGTAGTCAAAGTGTCATCTATTCGGGGTAGTGGATAGCTGTCTTTCTTCGTGACATCATTCAGCTTTCTGTAATCCACGCAAAATCGGGTGGTTCCATCTTTCTTTTTAACTAGCACGACGGGAGCAGACCATTGGCTGATGGATGGCTCAATAACTCCATTTTGTAACATGGACTCGATGCTTTCCTCGACTGCCTGTTGGTGCCCCAATGGTAGTTGTCTAAGTGGTATTCTGATGGGTTGAGCCTTTCCGGTATCTATTCGATGCTGGATGATGTTGGTGCGACCGGTGGTTCCATTTTTACTGTTAAAAATTTGCCAGTGCTTTGTGATAAATTGCTTGGCTTTCTTCTGGTTCTCTGGTGTCAAGTGTGTCAAATGGTCAGCAAACTGTTGTAGGAACTCTTTATCGGGCCCTGTCTCCTTCGCCGACGTCTGGTACTCTTCTTCACAATTGATGATGGTCTCTACTGGCTATCTCTTGACCATTGGGAATTCTGATGTCGTTGTTGGACAAATTCAGGACTCTGATTGGTATATCTCGTCCGGTTTTAACTATAGCCCGTCCAACTAAGTAGGGCATGACCGTGAACTGAAACAGCCCTTTACTGGTGGAGAACGCTGTCTTCTCTCTGTCGTTTGCGTGTAGAGCAACCTGCCAATATCCACTTTTTAGGTCTAGTGTGGAGAACCAACGTGAGCCTGCTAGTGTAGTCAAAGTGTCATCTATTCGGGGTAGTGGATAGCTGTCTTTCTTCGTGACATCATTCAGCTTTCTGTAATCCACGCAAAATCGGGTGGTTCCATCTTTCTTTTTAACTAGCACGACGGGAGCAGACCATTGGCTGATGGATGGCTCAATAACTCCATTTTGTAACATGGACTCGATGCTTTCCTCGACTGCCTGTTGGTGCCCCAATGGTAGTTGTCTAAGTGGTATTCTGATGGGTTGAGCCTTTCCGGTATCTATTCGATGCTGGATGATGTTGGTGCGACCGGTGGTTCCATTTTTACTGTTAAAAATTTGCCAGTGCTTTGTGATAAATTGCTTGGCTTTCTTCTGGTTCTCTGGTGTCAAGTGTGTCAAATGGTCAGCAAACTGTTTTAGGAACTCTTTATCGGGCCCTGTCTCCTTCGCCGACGTCTGGTACTCTTCTTCACAATTGATGATGGTCTCTACTGGCTATCTCTTGACCATTGGGAATTCTGATGTCGTTGTTGGACAAATTCAGGACTCTGATTGGTATATCTCGTCCGGTTTTAACTATAGCCCGTCCAACTAAGTAGTCATGAGTTGAGTGTACGGGCTCTACCATCCCAACGCAGCTCCCAGGATTGCTGTCTAGCTACCCATGAATAATCTGTTCCGTTCGACCGGGAATTTTAGCTGAAGCCTTTGCCACAATTTTTATGGGGGTGTCTGATGTGGTGACGGGCCGTGTCAATACAAATTCCTCATTTAGGAACCGAAGAACATCATATCTCGGGTCGAACATAAATCCATGCAGGCTAATTAGGTCCATTTCCAGTATAAAATCGTCCTCAATATTCGCTACCAGGACCCTATGCCGGATCATGTTGTCCCCTATCTGTAGCACGACATATGCCTCACCCTGTATTGACATGGACTCGCCGGTGATTGTTCTGAGCTGGATGTTATTGGTAACTGGCCGAATTTCTGATGCTCTCAAAACCCTGGACTTGGCAATGGACATAGCGGCGCCCGTATCATTTGTGATGGTAACTGCTCGCCCATTGATGGTGCCTCTGATGACTAGGCTGCCGCTATCTCGGCAAAATCCCCGGATGGATAACGTTTTGGGGCCTGGTGGAGGGTTAGTCAGCATTCGCTTCCTTATGCTGACTGGCTGACGGTCCCTTGAGATGTGGCTGTTCTGTTGGTTACCCCTGGTCGGTGATTGTTCAGGGGGCCTCACTCGACAATCACGTTGGAAGTGTCCTGTCCGTCCGCAGCGGTAACATGCCCCTCTGGTGCCAGTTCTTTGTGACCGTTCTAATATTTTGTTCAGACCAGCCAGCAGCGCTTGAAATGGTGACTCTGACTCTTCCTGGTTAAAGGAAACTGCCGGACCCTCGGCTTGGACATGTTCATGACGGCCTCTACTTCCAAAGCCCGAAGTAGAGCTTCATTACTTTTCTTGACGCCACTTCGTCTTAGATTTCGTTGTACTTCCACATCTCTGATCCCGTTTATGAAACTCTGTGTGGCCAACTGGTCTTTCGTTTCATATGGCAGGTCTGGGTATGACAAGTGTACTAACCGTCTAATCTCTGCTTCGAATTCTTGGAGGCTTTCACCAAATGTTTGCGTTTTCCCACTCAGTTAGACTTGGTATACCTGGCTCAAGGATTGATTGTCGTATCGCTTATCCAGAATGGCGATGATCTTGTCAAAATTGCCTTGTTCATCGACTGGAATGCTTTGGAGGAGTTCTTGGGCCGGACCTCTTAACGAAATTACCAGAGAGGTAGATTTTTCTTGATTATCGTTTTATCGTCGTTTATACATGAGCCAAAATGAACTGCCCTCAAACGGAACGTTTGGTACTCACGGTGTGCTGGTATTTCCCTCTTTGCAAATCTTGTTGCAATTTTTTAATTGCTGTTTCCACTTTATCTTGTACTTCACTGTGAACTGCGTCTTTAATTAAACTGATTTCAACTTTTACCTGGCTTTGGATAGCACTTATTTCAAATTTCACCTGGTTCTGGATGGAATCGATGTCATCTACTTTGGTTTCAAGAGTATACACGGTATTTTTTAGTACCTTTATGTCATCGTTTATTTCTCTTATGTCTGATTCCACTATTTGCATTCGTTCATTAACTTGCGATACTATTTGCATTAATTGTTCAAATTGCAGTTGTCTTTTCTCTTCACTTACTTTAAATTCATTTTGTATGTGTTCATCTAATAATTTAAATTCATTTTGTCGTTTTAATTCAATGTGATCTTGTTTTTCTTCAAATTTCGAGAATAATCCTTCAATTAAATTATGTTGTACACTCTTCATCGTGGAAACAATATTTTGTTGTTCACTTTTCATCGTGGAAACAAGATTTTGTTGTTCGCTTGTCATCGTGGTGACAAGATTTTCTAATTATATTTTACGTTTTTCATCAAAAGATTTTACTAAGCTTTGTTGTATTTCTTCTTGATATTGTTTCTCCTTCTTGTCACGTTTTTCCAGAATTTGAGTTATTTTTTCATCCAGTCCCTCCGTAACCTGTTTGATAATTTTTTTGGTAGTTTCGTCGTTTTTTTTTCATACTACAAGTTTCCATAAATCAAATTACGATTTTAACTGCGCTTAATCCTTTACTTCTGTTCACCAAATTTGTTGTGAAGTCCGTGGGTTCAATTTAAAATTATAAAACTAATATTCACTTTCACTTTTCTAGAAACTTTTATTTACATCGAATATACAACAGCTGATTCAAATATCACAATAACAATTTTACATATAAGCTCTTCGTACCACCAACTGCCTCGCGATCGTGGCCTCCTTCCTTTATAAAACCAGCGTCGAATTCTCCAGTAAAATCAGTTATCACTCGTATACAGCTGTCGAGTCTTTTCGAGAACCATTTTTTATCTCAAAGCGATTGTTGTCGTACTGAAATGAAACAGGGTCGGCTTTGGGTAAATTTCGTATCAATATATATTATATGTTATATATAACATATATTGTCAGGTCAGGGAACCTTCATCAGTTGCGCTTCCCACAATTGAATGTCCTCTCGAACACTTCTTTATGTATTTGATATATTCCGTTAAATTTGAAGACATGAGATGTAAGACCGACATCTAGGAGTCGTTCCGTGTAATTGCTGTAATTGTTCGAGAGGACATTCAATTGTGGGAAGCGCAACTGATGAAGGTTCCCTGACCAGAAACAATATATGTTATATATAACATATAATATATATTGTCTTGCGTACAAAGGAATGACACCTCGAAGAGAGTACTCAATATCTCTGCAGGTGAAGTAACCTGAAAATTTTATCATGACATTCTGTCATAAGAGTTAAGGGAGAACAACAATTACACGGAACGGCTCTAGATTCGGAACCGCTGTGCGCTAATTCTCTCGAAAATCTTAGATGTCGGTCTTACATCTCGCATCTTCAAATTAAAAATGCTTGCCGCGAAATAATTTGTTCTCAGATGTTGAATGGTTTCTATCACCTTATAATTTACAATGTTCGGTTCTATTTTCTTCTAGTGCTCCGAGTATTATCTTTCTAGATCTCGCTCATTGCTATGCAGTTCTATTGAATACCGTGCTCATCTATTTAAGACTTTCTCTGTCTTCCATAACAACGTTCCATTTTTATGTTCTAAGGCCATTGCTTTAGGATTAAATTTTCTAGACCGTAAATTTACTTTCTGGAAAAGATCACGTGTAGATAATTGTTGGTTTGTTTCTGTTTTAAGTTGGGTTGCTTCTTGTTTGTTTAATCTGGGTGTTGGTTGAGGTAAGTTCATGTTTTTCAATTTTAGTCTATATCTGCAGCGAGTAATTGGTGGTTTGATCCGCAATCTACCCCGGGTAAGGTGCTCACGTTGCTTACAGATGATTTCCATTATGAGTTGATCATTGTGTAATCAATCTGCTTTCTGTACCTATTACCGTGTGATCTCAGAGTAAATAGTCGTCTAATATAGTGTTGGAACTATATGTAGTTTACCTGCCTTCAGCAGACCTCTTACATTCTACATCGCTATCCTAGTTTCTTTGTGCATGTTCACATTCATATTCATACCAGTTCCTCCCGAAGATCCGAATGAGAAACTATTTTCCCTCCGGACTCATTTTGAAATGAGTGGTTTCGTGAGATTCTCTTGGAAAAAATTATATTGTGAAGGTGGGTCTTGTTATTCTGATGTCTGGTTTTGATCTGTAGCTTACAGGCAGTATTATTCTCCGGGCATATAATAGCAAGGAGTTGTAATGCTTCTATAGTAGATTCTCAAGTGCACCCCTGGCAAAGTGTTAAAGGATACTAGGTGGAAAATAGCCGGATTGGAAAGGAATGTGAAGTTGGTATAGGACAATGGTTTCTCTGTATGCTCCTGAAAGATAAGTCAAGGCTCGCGTGGACAGAAGCGAATCTTTGATGTAAATCTTTCACCCTTTAGGTTACAGATACATATCTATCCGCTACCCTAATGTTAGATACAGTACTTATATACATAATAAATAAAAAGCATACATGGTACCCGCGATGGCAATATTTTTTCGGTTAATATTTGGCATATTTACCATTTAATTTATAATATAAAAAATGGTCTTTCATTGCTAATGTGGTTAGTAAAGCCATATAATCTATTTAGTATTTACATATGAAACTTGATGCAAAATTATTTTATGATTATTATTATAAAATGAGCGAAAAATTACAAACAGTTTCATTTTGTTGACAAACTTATAGCTCTTTTTATTTATTTTCAGCCCAATTATTATTCCCTAAAATATTTGCAACATACCGTTTACACCATATTTATCAAATAAAAGCAAGTTCTCCCTAGTTACATCACGTCAACTCAATCAAACATTTAAATTTTAAATTCGCCCTTTTTATATATCCATTGAAAACGAAGTCTTATTTATACCCTGAAACTTGTGGAAAATCCTTAGAAAGATACAAGCAACTGTAAATATAAATAAATATTTCAAAATATAACTGTGCTTAGATCTGGGAAGTGCAATAGTGAAACAAATACAAATTACCAGATTGGATAATCGAAGAGAACCGGGATACCTGACATATTATTTTGAATTTAAGTTTAAAATAAGCAAGAAAGTTTGTCTTGCCAGTGCAGGTGAGATTTTATTTCGATATGTGGTATGGATGTATTTAATTCTATAAGATGGAGTGTAATAAATGTAAAGTAATAAAACAACCCACAAAAGATGTAAAAATACCATGCTATCCATGTGATAATTGTAGAAGTTTAATTTGTTTAGAATGTACCGGACTTTGTGCATCCGAAATCAAATGCCTACCGCTGCAAAAACGTCTGCTCAAATTTAATTGTGTATCTTGTCGCAATAATGATTTTGTACTAAGTTTGAAAGAGACAATAAAAGATAAAGAAAACATTATACGCCACCAGGAGGAAGTAATCAAATTATTGCGCGATAAATTAGAATATCTTGACGGTTATACTAAAAACGAAACTGTAGGCTACGTTTGTCAGTATAGTCAAAAGCCAAAATGACCCTAATAATTCTTCCGATCAAGTGAATATTCCGGGTATTATAATAAAACCTAAACACAAGAAAGGTTTACTACAAACAAAGAAAGAAATTAATGACAATATAAGCTTATCAAAGTTAAAGATTGGTGTAAAATCTGTAAAATACACTAATAAAGGAGCAGCTGTCATAAAATGTCAATCAAAGAGGGAAATGATTTTACTGGAAAATGCTGCGCGTAGTGCACTAGAAAAAGATTATAGTGTTGAACGCACACAAATGCGGAAACCAAAAATAAAAATTACAAACTTTAACCAGGACTTACCAATTAATGATGTACAGCAAGCTATAGTTGAACAAAATGATTTGACACAAGACTTTAAAGTTACCTATATAAAAAGAAGAAAATCAGGTTCTAGTACGATATTTGCTGAATGTAGTGCGGAGAATTTTAAAAAAATTATGTCCATAAACAGAATTTGCATAGGATGGGAGAGGTACCCCACCTATGAAGACTCAACCATACCCCATTGTTTTAAATGTCAAGACTTCTTCCATAAAAAACAAAATTGTGCTCAAGATTTAGTTTGTCCAATCTGCAGTGAAAACCATGAAGACAAGGATTGCCTGGGGAAGAAGAAATCCTGTATCAACTGCATAAAAGCGAACAGGAAATACAACCTCAAGTATGCCACTGATCATAAAGCTACTGACCCGCATTGTTTTTCATTACAGTACCAGATTCAGGTCCTGAGAAATAAGACAGACTATCATAACTAACAGTTTTACTTGATTAAAGTACTTTTCTAGATAAATTATTATTAAGTCGCATTTATTCTATATATATTAAATTATTGATATTATTATTTATTGTAAATGGGAGGAAATCATGATTTCATTGAAACCGTGAATCAACCAATAGTTGAGAAAGAGCTAGAATTTACTAATACTTACAAGTGACATAAATATATTAATAAACAAAATGATTATATACTTAGTGTAAATATTAGAAGCCTAAATGCTAATCTTAAAAAGCTTGAAATTTTTATTGATAGCTTAGAAAGTAAACCTAATATAATAATCTGTTCTGAAGTGTGGAATTTGGAACATTATACTTACTTCTCATTACCTGGATATAAGATTTATTATAATAATAGTAGAATTAACAAGTCGGATGGTGTAGTCATGTACATTAAAGAAAACATTAGTGAACACACTGAAATAATCACATTTGGGCATTTAAACATCTTAAACTGCTGCATTGAACTTAATGATAGTAAAAGTGTTGAAATCTCTGCGGTATATAGGTGTCATGATCTAGTTAAATCCGAATTCATTTTAAACTTAAAAAAATTTCTGGAATCTAAAAAAACGTTGAAAATCACATAATCATAGGTGATTTTAATATTGACACTTTGAAACTCGATTTTTTGTGTCAAGAGCATATTAATAACTTATTGGAAATGGGTTCCATTCCAGGTTTTGAAGGTATAACTAGACCATCGGATACAGACAATGATAATAGTGGAACATGTATTGACAATATCTTTATTAAAAGTGGTTCAATAATAACTAGGACATTTAAGTTAACTCAGACTACGGTCACTGATCCATTGTTTGTTGCAATAAATAAAATGCAAAAAAATGAAGTAAAGAATAGTTATACAGTTATTAATTATAATAAGTTAAAGAAGATTGCAATGGAACAAAATTGGGACAAGATATCCTCCTTCCATGATCCAAATAAAGCTACCAACTTGCTAATATCACTGATTAAAAGTTGCATTGATTTAGCTCAATACACAAAACAATACAGTAATAAATCGAAAAATAAACCTAGAAGTAAATGGATAACCAAAGGAATTATAGCATCCTGCCAAAGAAAAGGATTATTGTACAGGATATGGAAGTCTGCGCCAGGTAATGAACAAGTAAGAACGGAATACAAACAGTTTGTTAAAATACTTGAAAAAGTAATATATGAGGCTAAGTTTAATGCATGATAAGGAGCAAGTTGAAATGTGTCATGATAACAATAAAAAATTGTGGAGAATAATAAACAATAAGTTAGGAAACAAGAGTAGGAATGAAAAAGCTATTAAGTACATAATGGATAATGATATGAACAAATTAACTAATAAAACAGGAATTGTCAACTCTCTAAATGAATTCTTTGCCAAAAGTGGAATTGAGTTATGTGAAAAAATACAGCAACCATCTAACTGTAAATTAAGACTACCAACAAGAAATCCTAAATCTATATTTCTTTATCCTACCACAAATAATGAAATAAATAACATTATACACAACTTAAAACTTAAAAATGGGGGTGTCGACAATATAAATGCCAAAACTATTAAAATATTAGCAGAGTATTTAATTGAACCAATTGTACATATTATTAATTTGAGTATTAATTTATCTATCTGGCCAGATGCTCTCAAAAAAGCAGATATTGTACCTATTTACAAAAGTAGTGAGAGATACCTTCCATCTAACTATAGACCCATCTCCATGATATCAAATTTGGGAAAAATTTTTGAAAAAGTCATTTACAACCGACTGATTGGATTCATAAACAAATGTAAAATCATTGCAAATAACCAATTTGGCTTCATAAAAAATAAGGGAACAAAAGATGCTTTAAATTTGATAACCAATTTGGTAATAGAAAACCTAGATAAGAGCCAACCAATAGCAATTACGTTTCTTGATCTAGCAAGGGCCTTCGATACAGTCAACCATAAAATTTTACTTGATAAATTGGAGAGATACGGTGTTAGAGGCAGAGCTAATAAACTTTTAACGAGTTACTTAGAAAATAGGAAACAAAGAGTTAAGATAGATGAAGATTATAGTAATTTTTTGACAGTCAAAACAGGAGTTCCTCAGGGAACAATTTTGGGGCCACTATTTTTTATTTTATACATTAATGACATCTTGGTGGATATGCCTTTCAATATAATACCGTATGCAGATGATACTGCCGTTATCTCAATGGAGAAATCTTGGGAAGGAGTTCAAATGAAAATGAACGAGTATCTTGATCACATTGCTGACTGGCTTATGTTAAACAAGCTGTCCTTAAATACGAAGAAAACCTGATATATTTAATATAAAAATAAAAGGTAGTAATATTACTAGAGTACAAAATTGTAAATATTTAGGGATTATTTTCGATCAGAATTTAAAATGGGATCAACATATTCAATACGTTATTAACAAAACCAAATATCTTGTTTTCATTTTTGCCAAGTTAACTAGAGTAATGGACTGTGAAACTCTTAGAATGATATATTACGCCCTATTTAATAGCATAATTAATTATGGAATAATAGCCTGGGGAGGGGCCTACACCAACTTTAGAATATTGTTAGAAAATATCCAAAACAGAATTTTAAAATTAATAAATAATAACAAACTTGTACTTATGACTCATCCACTAAATATAAAACAGCTATTTTACTTTGAATCACTTATGTACCATTATAATAACCTAAAGGATAATATAAGTAATATAAGTAGCTTCATTGTAGCTATTAGACTTTTTAATAACATGTCTAATGATTTAAAAATCTTGAATAGCAATCACAAAAAAAGAAAAATAAAAGAATGGATTTATAATAACAAGTAAGGATACATTTGTGAAAGAAATTGTGTGAGTACACTAAATTTGACTTTTTGATTTTGTTATTGTTGTATGTTGTATGTTCCTTCAATATTTGTTTTATGTTTCTTAAATATTTTTACAATACAACTTGATCGTTGTGCAGAGTAAAAAGGTACTATTAAGTTTTGCGTTAATTAGTATTGTATAAAAAAAAATAGCAATACTTGAATATAATTTAGTATCTAGTGTTTTAGTATAGTAGTTAATATGTCTATATTTTTATTTTAGTATGTATGTTTAGTTTTAGGTAATTCTGTCCAGGTCCTACGCACAGGTTTCATTACCTCTGTAGGATTTGCAATGAATATTGTGTTTGTTGTAAATTTTGAACAAAAATAAAGAATAAAGAATATAATATTGAGATAAATCAGTGTTACGCTTTAACTAGATCATCAGTTTCCTCAGGAAAGCATGAAACGTTCAGGGTTTTATCAAAAAAAATATTTGGAAAATATCTCATTTTCCTATACAGTCAGTCCCCTTTTAGCTTTATGCCCTTTTTCAGGAAATTTTCAGTATTTTGGTTAATTTATTGATATTGTGAATCATCAACCTACACAAAATAACTTTCAACTTCAGACTTCATATCTTAACTGCAAATCTTTTTCTACCAAGTCATTTTCAAGTTTATTGGTAGAAAATATCTGAGGAGGCTTAATCTAGCTTATGAAATTCAAACCTTCATTGTCGCCAAAGGCACCCTTTTTAAATTCATTTCATATCTCTAACGCTGTAATAGTCGCTTAATATTCGCCCCTTCCTGAAACTCCTAAAGGTCGCAATTCATTTCGGGATAAAATATTAAATCTGTTATATGTACTAAATATATAAATAATTATTCCAGATTTCAATCAATTGAGGGTGGCGGAACTGATGAAGGTTCTCGACTAGAAACAATATATTGTATTGCGTTCAGTGAATTGAAAAATCTCGAAAAGTTAGTGTTATAATTATTTTTGTAAGACTAAAATGTATTTTATATCTAGGCTTAGGGATAACGATGTGATCTGATAATTAAACTACACAGTAACTTGATATGTTTCCTGTTCCTGCTAATTTTCTCACACTGGTGACATGTGTAATACTCCAGTTATTATATACATTTGAAAATGCAAATGAACCGAGAAAGCTAAACTTTTTTTAAATTGTCGACCAAAATTTCCTATGTGGGTTTTCCGCCATCTTCAAAAAAGGATTAAAATACATTTTTTGACAGTAAGTTGGCTATAACTCAATACGAAAATTTTGATACAATACTTTTTTTTTCATGCTCTACAATTTTAGTCCTATACATTTTCCGCGTATCATGCATTTTTATCGAGATATCGATCGATAAAGTCAACAATTGAGGATATGAAATTTACGATCTCTAGCGGGCCCGAAAGGTTGGGGGACATCCATAAATTACGTAAGATGAATTTTGATGTTTTTCTGGTCCCCACCCACCCCCATGTAAAAAACTGTAGGATAGAATTCAACACCCACCCACCCGCCAATCCTTACGTAAGACCTCAATTTTAAAAAGATGTGCATTTACTATACAGGGTGAGTTTTTTTTGATGATCAGTATGGGGATCTCGGAAACTAGCGGAGATAAAGTAGTGGTTAAATTGGGAAAGATTTGCAGTTTTACTGGCCCAATTTAATGACACTTTCGGATTTTGGTAAAAAGTCATGTCTTACTAGATATTTTGAAAAAACGAAATTCTGTCGATTTAGTCAATTCCCTCTAGCTCCTTTGTTTTTGATTTTATTAAAAAAGTGTAAATATCAAACTGAAGGGAATTGTATCCCGAACATGATTTTCATGTCCTCGTTTGCGTGACAGCTCTCGTTTTCGAGATATGACACAAACTTATCTTTTTTGAATGGAAACCATAGTTGGCTATGACCTCAAAAAATCGGACATTTTTAGAGCTTTTCAACGATATAATACTCGATATAGTTATTCATAAAAATAACGGAGTGATGGATGCTTTTCTCTCTTATTTTCACTTTTAATGTAGGTAGCCATGAAAAAGATTGTTTTCACTTTGACGTTTCCTCATTTGAGAGTAATCCCATTAGTAGTGCTGAACTGACTGATAAAATGGAATATTCTAACAAAGACAAACTGAATATGGTGGAATGTTATATCATATGCCATAAAAATTCAGTTCGTGCAGCTGAGGAATACTTTCATAGATAAGTTAATCGTCGTCAACCTGCTCTATGTACATTTAAGGGGCTTTACGATAGTTTACGCAGATATGGATCTTTTACTGAACCACCAAAGGAATTAATTAATTAATCAAATTAACGAAGCAGCACAAATAAATGTTTTGGCAATGGTAAATCAAAATCCGTCTACATCAACTCGTGAGGTTGCGGCAGAAGCTGGCACATCTCAACGAACTGTAGTTAAGGTACTGAAAGCGCACAAGTTTCACCCGTACAAACTTACAGTTTCTCAGACTTTGCATGCTGGTGACGAATATCGACGTATTTTGTTTTGTACATGGTTTAGAGACGTGTGCCATGACAGTTTCCATTAAAGATGTTATGGTCAGATGAAACTAGATTTACTAACTGCGGTATGTTCAATAGACACAATGAGCATATCTGAGCTAAAGAAAACCCTTTCCATGTAGAACAAAGACGACCCCAGATAAAATTTGGTTTTAATGTTTGGTGTGGTATCATAGGGTCTACTATTCTGGGGCCTTTTATCTATGACGAATCACTTACTAGGGAGCGTTACTTGCATTTCTTTCAAGACATGTTGCATAATTTGAATTTGAGAACTCGTTTAGAAATTGAGTGGTTCCAACATGATGGAGTACCTGCTCATAACTCGTTATTAGTAAGACAACACTTAGATAATATCTATCCAAACTCTTGGATATAAAGAAATGGCCCACGCGAATGGCCACCCCGGTCTTCCGATTTGGCAGTTATAGACTTCTATTTATGAGGTGCGCTAAAACCAAAGTTTCCAAAAGAAAGTATGAGACAGTTGGTGACCTAAGGGAGGGGGTATTACAAGCAACTGAAGAAATTGATAGGCGGTCTGTGAGAAAAGCGTAATGTCAATCTTAAAAAGATGCAATTTTTGTCTAAATAACAATGGTGAACTTTTCGAACATAAATTGTAACCATTATTATGTACTTTAATTTCTTAAGTTTTTCGTAAGTACCTACTTATTTAGTTTTTTCGTTATATCTGATATACCTAATAAAAAAATCGTTCATTGTTTTTGAAATAGTTATTAATAAACCAAGTTAAATGTGAAAATAAGAGAGAAAAGCATTCCTAACTCCGTTATTTTTATGAATAACTATATTGAGTATTATATCGTTGAAAAGCTCTAAAAATGTCCGATTTTTTGAGGTCATAGTCAACTATGGTTTCCATTCAAAAAAAGATAAGTTTGTGTCATATCTCGAAAACGAGAGCTGTCACGCAATCATATTCGGGATACAATTTTGATATTTACACTTTTTTTTATAAAATCAAAAACAAAGTAGCTAGAGGGATTTGACTAAATCGACAGAATTTCGTTCTTTCAAAATATCTAGTAAGCCATGACTTTTTACAAAAATCCGAAAGTGTCATTAAATTAGGCCAGTAAAACTGCAAATCTTTCCCAATTTAACCATAGCTCTATTTCCGCTAGTTTCCGAGATCCCCATACTGATCATAAAAAAAACTCACCCTGTATAATGTAATATATCTATTAGAATCATAATTTTAATGCCGTACCACTTATCCCGACTTGACCATACAATGTATGGCATAACACTCCCTCTAAGGCACGCTAAGAGTGCCTTTAGGGGAAATTTCACTAAACCCCAGATATCCTAGATATCAAAATGGTTTAGCTCTGTAGGAGCCCTTGCCAGGTTTTCAGGCCCGTGGTTGGAGTCGTGGCGGCAGTTTCCCATGAATTTCCTGACCGTCCGGGCTGTCCCTAACAGGACGGCATTTTGCATTTGTTTGTAAAGATGTTCTTCCAGACCTAGGTATTTTAAATTGTTTAATAGATGTTTTGGGACTAGTCCTGTCGTTGACATAACAATTGGTACAGTTCGTGTGTTGTTCATGTCCCACTGAGTCTTTATTTGAAATTCCAAATATCTATATTTGGTTATTTTCTCAGCTTGCTTGATATTTATATTATTGTTGTTAGGAATTGCTATGTCAATTAAAGTTGTTTTCCGATAGACTTTATCTACCAAAACTATATCTGGTCTATTGTGAGCAACAGTCCGATCAGTCAGTATCGTGCGGTCCCAGTACAGTTTGTAGTTGTTATTTTCTAAAACAGATTCTGGTTTGTATTTATAGTATGGTAATCTTACCGACTATGATAGTTCAAGTGTCAGTGCTAGTTCCTGGTGCAGTATTTTAGCCACAACATCGTGTCGTTCTTTGTATTCAGATGCAGGGAACGCTTGACAACCTCCTGTGATATGCTAAGAGAGTCTCCTTGGACCATACCCCTCCTGATTGGAATGGGGTCTGTTTGTATCGTTCATTCAGTGAGATTTTGGTTTGCCAGGTGGACATTGCATATTCTAAAACGATAATAATACAATTATTTACTTTATAGAGTTTCAGTGTTTTAATGAGCCAATCATGTGGAACTGGATCAAATGCCTTTTTGTAGTCCACATATGCCATGGAGAGATTTCGTCGTTGGGCGTGGGCTTGATTGCAGACAACGGAATCAATTATCAGTTGTTCTTTGCAGCCCATCGATTTTTTCGTGCATCCCTTTTATTGTTGAGTAATTATGTTGTTCAGCTCACAATGTTTGAAAATGCGATGATTAATGCACGATGTTATGAGTTTGTATAAGGTTGGAAGGCAAGTGATTGGTCGGTACTTTGCTGGGTCCTGTTTACATAGGTTGTCCTTTGGTAAGAGGTATTTAGCACCGTGCGTAAGGAAACTAGGCATCTTTTGTGGGTGGGTAATTACGTCATTTATAAGGGCTGTTAGTGTTTCGTGGGTTGCGGAGAGTTTCTTGATCCAGTAATTTTGCACACCATCTGGTCCTGGTGCTTTCCAGTTATGGAGGTGCTTCATTATATTGGATGTGTCTTCCGTTTTAAATGGTGGTGCATGCCATCACAGTTCTGAACTCCAGCCTCCTCTTCATTATTCCAGCTGGCTTTGGAATTATAAGAGATTGCTGTGGAAAGCTGTGTTTTACAGAATTCCTCAATGTCTGTTTTACTGTGATAACTAGGAGTTTCATTATTATTGATGTTGTTGAGTTTTCTATAAAACCCTTTTTCTGATTTTCGGAATAGTGCGTTGTCTAGTTTCCGTTGGTTACTGGTTATCTACCTTCTCAATCGACTTGTGTAGGCGGAAAGTTTTTGTCGTAGACTCTCCAGACACTGCTGAGATGTGATGTTTTCTCCATCCCACTGGGAGTGCATTCGGTTATTGTCCATAATAGTCTTGACAAGTCTTTCTATACTTTTGTTCCTGACCCCTCGGTCAGTCTTCCAATGTCTTTCCGAAGAGAATTAATTTTCCCTTCTAGCCTTCTTTGCCAAGGTGGTATTCGCGGTGTTTGTCTAAATTGAGGAGGGTCTTGCTTTGGTCTTATTGCCACCCCAATTGTTCTGCAGATGGAAATTACAGCACAGTAGATGATTGTGTGTAGCGATTCTAACGTATTAGCACCTAAAACATAGTTTGGCAACATAAATTTGTTCATGGCCTGCAAGATGATACCCAGTTTCTTAGAAGATCTTAGTTTGGGAAGAGTTAGTCTGTTCAATGGATCTGTTCCACTATACTCTATAAGAGCTTTTTCCATTTCTGCTTGAATTTTCTCAAGCAGATTATCGTTGGCTGCCTGTTCTTGATGAAGTTGTTGAGTCTCGTCCGCTCTTTGCGCCAAAGGTGTTTCAGGCTCTGGATCTGTTGTATTTCGACCAAATAATTCGCGCTCAACTTCGCTCTTTATTGTATCCAGTTGATCAGGTGAAATAAGGCCATTTCTCAAGATGACACGATATTGATCTGCGACTCTCTGTTCGGTAACTTGAAGCTCTGGGTACTCACGACAGAATTCTTGGTGGAGTATTTGCCGATGTCCATTCTTATCCTGGCCAAGGTTCGTAATTCTGTAAAATGTGCGCATTATAAATTCATTCATGGCGCTAGTTCATTTCATGCGCTTGAGAGAGCGCTGGCTGTTGATCCTACGCAACACTTTCTGCTGGTGGAGTTCTTGTTCTCGTTTGACTCCGTTGGTGTTGGTCACGTTGATTCTGTGACCGTATTGGTGAGTGTTGTTGTGGTTCTTTGGGTTCTCGGGGTTCTTGGGTTGTAGCTCTTTGGACGACAGGGGCCCGCCTCCTCAGCACGCTGCCACCGACATCCCGCATGCTGTCATGTCCAGCGCCGGCTCCAGACATGCCCCGGCGATCCCCAGGCAGCGGCTCTTTTCCGAGGCATCTACTCCGTAGCTCGTACCACTTATTATTAATATTATTTTTTTATTAATATAAGACATTTTTATTATTAAAGCAAATTATTTATTTTGTTCTGCATCTTTTTTAGAATTGCTGCTCTCTTAATCGCAATTCTGTAGTGTGATTTGACAATTTAAGACGCATGAGTAAGTTTTAACTTTGGCAGCTAGTTCGTTTTGTTCATGTGTTAGTTATTTCCTTATTATTTTTTAGATTAAGTAGCACGTATATAATATACCTACGACTGTTTATTGTATTGCATGAAGAAATCAATTTTTTATCACTATTTCTGTATAGATTGGTAACAGGAGAATTTCGGCTCTAAGATATATGACAGGGTTATGGTCAATCGTGCAGCATCAACTTGTTTTGGAATAGTAGTAGTTGCATTTGGCGCAGCTTTTGCTACTAAAAGATTATGATTATTTTTCATTTCATTCTTCATTTTATTCTACTGTTTATTTAAATAAATTATATTCTAAAATCAAATATAATAAATTTGAACGATGTCAAACAACAATCATTTTTATGTCATGCAGACACAAAAAAAATATATATAAAATGGGGACACATTTATGCCTCTACACATACTAATATTATACTGTGAATTAGATCTTCAATTGTTCTGATGCACTGGTATCAATATTTTTTAATTTGGATAAAGTTTCCGAAGAAAACTGAGTTCCAGAGTTTTCGTAGAATTAGACCGATATGTACATGTTTTTGAGTAAAATATTTTTTTGTATTACAATTTTTCAAGGTATTGGTCTCTAATATGTTCATACGTTATAGTTTGTATATCCTTGCACATTGGTTGTTATATACCTACTTGATTAAATATAATTAATGTTATAACTATAGTTATATTTGAAAATGATATTAGTTAATTTAGGAAAATAAAAGTAATAAGCAATGAAATAATATTATTTAAATAAGTCTTTTGTAAAATTCTTTACCTACCGTCGGTACCCTCATATAAGATGTCGTAAGATATTAGCAGACACCGACCCACACCGAAATATCTTATGTAGTTTATGGATGGTCCCTTGTATCTACAAAAAAATGAAAGGTTGTTCAAGAAATTAATGTTATACAGGGTGTTAACAATTGGACAAAGATAACATTTTCTACGAAAAATTGTTAAGATTTTGTAAATCTGTACAGAAAATTCTTAAAAAAATTAAAATAAAAAAAGTACGGGCCGAAAACCCCTTTCACCAATATAAATAGGACTCGTATGATTTGCATACATGTTATTTAACATAAAAACTTATGATTCAAGCCCTTCAAAGTCATATTCAAAAGTATTTATACATTTCAGAGGGTTTCCTTAATAGCCCTTAACAGTAAGATTTCACTAACACAACTATTTTTCCAAAAAAACAAGTGTAACTTTTATTAAAGTAGTATTATTTTGAATAATTACAATAAAATCAAATTGTCAAAGGTTCCCAGAACATGTTCAGGAAAAATACATATATTTTTGAGTATTCCGATTTTATTACTAAATAAGTAATTTAATTAATAGCAAAAGAGGCGAATTACCATTACATAATAATAATTAACTGTAAATGAATTTGTGAATATAGAACACTATGTTCAAATATTTAACATTTCTGAGACGTAAATTTAAGCATTGTTTTATCGCATGTCATTTGTTTTATTTAGCATGTAGGAATGTTATTAGTATTTATCTGTTATCTTGCATAACCGTTAGGTTAACAGAATCGTTATTATTGTATTAAACTGAAATCAAATTTTCTCGGCATATATTAGCAATAATGAGTGGAAGAAGTTTGTTAAATTTGTTTTTTAAACGTTGTTTTCATAGTACTCCGGATTTTACTAAGGTTAGTATTTTACAAATAAAAGCCGTATTCATTAGTTTATCGTTTTACAATAATGCATTTATTCATTTTACCCATACTCTACTAAATTATCTCTATGATATTTTTATTGCTTCAATATTACATACAATTACAGTCAAAATTTTGAAGAAGAGAAAACATGTGATTCATTGTTTACATCATACAATTTCAACAGTATGTCAACAATTTTCGAATATACTATTGTAAACAGTAATAGTAATGCTTATTCAAGGACGCAAGGATATAATTCATAACCTGATCTTATTTATTTATGTGTATTTTTTGTTTATTTTTATATGTATTTAATTCACAAATAAACTAAATCGTCCGTAATTTGTTTAACTAACAACCCTAAAATAAATGAAAAACAGACTGTACCTTATGTTTCTATATCAAGTCACGATTTGCTTCAAACAGGCTTTTTATTGGATGATTGTACTTTTTGTATTTGGTATTTAAATAGGTTTAAGGATAACTCATGGAAAATGACAATAAACGTGTTGGTCATTTCTTTGGCACGAGATTTTATATAGATGCGTTAACAAAATGGTTAATACTGGGTGGCGACAAAGTGACTAACTTAAACATTGCACGAAAAGTTAAATACCTTTATATTGTGAAACTCATAATACATTTCAATATAATACCACCTTCGCTAAAACAAATATGAGCTCTCTTTATACAAGTCAGTGACATTTTGAGGTCAATCGTTTCCTCTTGCCCAATATTTTGTGAAAACTTTATTTAGTTATCCCACGAAGGGCCGCGAACGTCAGCTGGCCCATGACGGGTGGGCATAGGAGCACCACAATCCCGTAAAAAAATATTTTAATTGATTTCCTTCCGGTTGAAAATTTGTCAAACAACAGTTGGAACAATACTCTAACGAAAAAAAAAAAACGTCAGCTGGCTGCAACATGATGGATTCCAGGTCAGCTGCTGATACGAACGTGATAAAATAAAAAAAATTTCAGACATTTCCTCTCACTTCAATTTTTTTTTGATGATTGTTTATATCCTCGACTTGACCATACAGTGTATGGCAGCACACTCCCTCTAAGGCACGCATAACGTGCCTTTAGGCCGAAATTCACTAACCCCAGATATCCTAGATATCAAAAGGGTTTAGCCCTGTGGGAGCCCTTGCCAGGTTATCAGGCCCGTGGTTGAAGTCGTGATAGCTGCCCATGAATTTTCTGACCATCCAGGCTGTTCCTAACAGAACGGCTTTTTGCATTAGTTGGTAAAGATGTTCGTCCAAACCGAGGTATTTTAAATTATTTAGTAGAATTTTTGGAACTACTCCTGTTATTGACATAACAATTGGTACAGTTCGTGTGTTGTTCATGTCCCACTGTATCTTGAATTTCCAAATCCCTGTATTTGGCTATTTTTTCAGCCTGCTTAATATTTATATTATTGTTGTTAGGGATTGCTATGTCAATTAAGGTTGTTTTCCTAAAGATTTTATCTACTAAAACTATATCTGGTCTATTATGAGCAAGAGTCCGATCGGTCAGTATCGTGCGGTCCCAGTACAGCTTGTAGTTGTTATTTTCTAAAACAGATTGTGGTTTGTATATATAGTACGGTGTTCTTACCGACTGTGATAGCCAAGTTCCTGCTGCAGTATTTTTGCCACAGCTTTGTGTCGTTCTTTGTGTTCAGTTGCAGCGAACGCTTGGCAACTTCCTGTAATATGCTGGATAGATTCAGATGTTTGGCAACCATACCTGCATCTGTCGTTGTTGATAGAAGGATCTTGGACGATGTACTTTAGATAGTTCTTAGTTGGAATTACTTGATCTTGGATTGCCAATATAAATCATTCCGTTTCAGGAAACATATGACCAGAGATCAACCAGTAGTTCGACGCTGAACTGTCGACATAATCTTGGTTTACGTCATTTATGTCTTCCATGAAGGGGCTTCTCTTTCCATTTGAGCAGCTTCTAATCAGTTGTCTAGTGGTATACTTCAAATTGTTGTTCTGTCAGTTGCAGAGGTGTTAACTCATCAACCTGACATATGACTCTGTGTAGATCAGAAAATTATGCAAGTTTCTGGAAATGATTACGCAAATTAGAAAGAACCACCACCTTTCTTATGGAAAAATGGACTTCCGTCAAATTGTTTAAAATTTTGGTATGTTGTAGAAGTTGACGTTCTGGCAAAAAGAGTCCCTGGGCTTAAACAGATTCTATGTCTAGTTTTCGAAATACAGAGAGTTAAACATCAAAAATGCCGCATTTTTGATACCAAATTTCCAATGATAGACGTGCATAATTTCCGGTTATTGGAGAAATTGTGATTTGTACGTTATTGGACATAAATATGTCACAACACAATTGACACCATTTTTTGTGGATTACAGGGTGTTTAAAAAATACGTAACATGTGATTTTGGAAAAATTCTTTTTTTTTATTACAACGTTGAAAACATAAGAAGATGTTATTGCACAATTAATATCTCGTTAAAGTAATAATTTCTTGGATGTGCTTTATATAATATACAGTGTGAACCATAAATATAGAGTATTCTACTCAGATAAACACTGAACATTTGTTAACGTAAAAATGTAATAACACACAAAGTTGACGAAGAGAATTTAAAACTACATAGTAGTATAAAAAACTACCTTTTTCAATATGTATAGTTTTTGCAATGAGTTTAGCATCCTGTTGAGTATCAAGAGATGGATCATATATCTGTTTATTGTCTTATTAAAATTGCAGTACGAATGGTTCGTACAGGGTGAGTCATTAATTGGAAAAAACAATATATGCCTTCTCTAGCTATATTTATGGCTCATACAGTATATTATATAAAGTATATCCAAGAAATTATTACTTTAATGATATATTAATTGTGAAAAAACATCATCTTCTGTTTTCAACGTTGTTATAAAAAAATGATTTTTTCCATAAGCACAAGTTTTGAAATATCCTGTAATCCATCAAAATTTAAGGCAATTGTGCTGTGAAATATTTATGTCCAATAATGTACAAATCACAATTTCTCCAATAACCGGAAATAAAGCAGGCATTTTCGATGTTTAACACTCTGTATCTCGAAAACTAGACATAGAATCAGTTTGAGCCCATGGACTCTTTTTGTCAGAACGTCAACTTCTACAACATACCAAAATTTCAAACAATTTGACGGAAGTGCATTTTTCCATAAGCAAGGTGCTTGGTTCTTGTTGATCACGTAACTTGCCTATATCTGCCAATCCTCTTCCTCCTTCACACCGGGGAAATGTTGTACGTTCGATAGAACTCTTTGGATGGTGATTTTGAGCTTTGTTAGTAATATTCGAACTTTCGGTTGTAATTGTTCAATGTCGGTCTTGCACCAGTTAACTATACCGAAAGAGTAACTAAGCCCTGAACACGCGTGGTAGTCCATGTGAGATTTCGTCGTTTGGCGTGGGCTTGATTGCAGAGAACGGAATCAATTATAAGTTGTTTTTTGCACCCCATCGAGTTTGTCGCGCATCCCTTTTGTTGTTCAGTAATTATGTTGTTCAGCTCACAATGTCTGAAGAGGGGATGCACGACGTTATAAGTTTGTAAAAGGTTGGGAGGCAAGTGATTGGTCGGTACTTTGCTGGGTCCTACGTACATAGGTTATCCTTTGCTAAGAGGTATGTAGCACCATGCGTAAGGAACCTAGGCATCTTGTGTGGATGGATAATTATGTCATTAATAAGTACAGTTAATTTCTCGTGGGTGGCGTAAAGTTTATTTATCCAGTAATTCTGCACACCATCTGGTCCTGCTGCTTTCCAGTTATGGGGTATTTCATTATGTTGGACGTGTCTTCCGGTGTAATTGCTTGGTGTTGCATTTTATCACAATTATGAAATGCAGCCTCCCCCTCATTAATCCAGCTCGCTCTGTAGTTATGGGAAACTGTTGTGGAAAGTTGTGTTTTCCAGAACTGCTCGATGGCGGTTTTACTGGGATAACTAGGGGTTTCATTATTCTTAATGTTATTGAGTTTTCTATAAAAACATTTTCTGATTTTCGGAATAGTGCTTTGTCCAGTTTCCGTTGGTTACTGGTTTTGTACCTTCTCAATCGACTTGTGTAGACCGAGAGCTTGTGTCGTAGACTGTCCAGACACTGCTGAGATGTGATGTTTTCTTTATCCATTATTATTAAATCAAAAAAAGCGTCAGTTTGCTGTATGTCTGGGGAAATTTTTTTTACGGGATTGGGGCGCTACCGTTCCTCATGGGATAGCTAAAGAAAGCATTCCACGAAGTATTTAACGAGAGGAAATTCAATTCTGTCACTGACTCCCGGACTAATAGCACTTCCATGATCTCAATGTTTGCAATCCTTAATATAGCTCGATTGTGGTCTAGACTCGTGAACTCAGTGTTTGACCACCTGGAATTTATAAGAATGTCGGTGGAGACCTTATTTAGCTAGCTGCAAAAATCCACTCATATCTCATTATGCTGAAGTAGTTGGTGCTGAATGAACATTTTCCTGTACACAATAAGTAACTATTTTCAACGGGTTTTCCTAATTCGTGATCTTCTAATCCTTCTTGATGCTACTACAGACTTACATTATCACCGAAAGTTGAGTAGACATAATGCTTATTCCGTTTTCCAAATAAAAAGTTAGGATCTTTATTCTGCAAATGACACAGTACTTGAGTCAGGAAGTCATATAATATTTTTTTATAGAAACTAATACCCAAAGGGCAGTTAATATGATTTCCATAATAATCACATTGAATCAATTAAATTAAAACAATTAAATAATTTGCTTATGGAGTATTTTAGAAAAGTTCTTCAAATTATTCACCATTTGCAATTTGGCAATGGCCCGCTTAACGATATACTGCATTAAGTGAACTTTGGATTATTTCTCTTGTCTAATGCGTTCTATCAAATCCTCCAAATGACCTGTCGATATAAACTCACTGTTTTAAATGGCCCTACAAAGAATGAATGTCCGTAATGTGCAAAAATGTCTAAACCAAGAGTATGCAAACCGCTAGATCGGGCGTCTTGGTCCAAGTTTGGAAGATGAAGGAGAGAATGGGTCAAATTTTAAATAATAAATTATTAAATCTTTTAAACAAATTATTAGTAAAATACAAATAAAATACATTTGTATTTATGCATAGTACAAAATTTTTTGTGACATCATCGATTATTCCTAGGAAGATGAGTGAGATATCATCGAAACGTCAAACTGTCTTTTCTAAGACAACTAAACCATACACACGAGAAATCCGGAGAACCTTCAAAGACGGCTGATAACTTTCAAATATTACAAGAAAATATCGGGACGCAGCCAAACTTCTTGGGTTACAAGGAAATACTCTTTTAACTCATTGTGGGAGCTATCGAAATTATTTTATTTCATCGTCAGTCAATATACTACAAACAACACGAAATATTAACAATTTAGAAGTAAAAAACTAATCACTTACGTTAGTCGAGGTTGTATAAGCAGAAAAACATCTATAAAACTTTAGAATATTCTTAAATTTTTTTTGCCAATGCAACTAACCAAATTGTCAGGTTGGCATATTTGATTTGAAGACATGTGATATATATTTTTTAAAGTATCTACGGGTAAAATATTTTTATTCTTTGTAAGTTACTGATGAATTGAAACATTATTAAGGAAACAAAAATTCATAGAGTAGCAACAATTTTGACTTTTTATTTAATCAATCTGAGAAATCTGTATTATATTCAGATTGATTATGTGTCGTTGAAAACTTATTCTCCATTTCTCCATTACAATAAATTATAATTAAATTTTGTAAATCTGTCTTTTTAGAAGGTACGTTTAAAACTGTTACGTTCAATGGCCAGAACTTACGGATTTTCAAAGGAAGGAGACTGGGTATGTTCTAAACAGTGGGTGGCTGATTAGAGATTAGGTTTTTACTTCTAAATTGTTAATATTTTGTGTTGTTTGTAGTATATTGACTCAAAATAAGTTAAAAGGTATTTCCTTGTTACCCAAAGAGTTTGGCTGCGCCCCGATATTTTCTTGTAATATATATATATATATATATATATATATATATATATATATATATATATATATAAAGTTATAATAAGAATTTTTTAAAGAAATTGAATTAATCCCATTATATTCGTGTCCATCCATTTTTATTGATTAATGTATTTAGTTTAACGTAAGGTTTTATTTAAGAACCGGTTTAGGGTTACAAGAGGGAATTACAATAAACTTGATGAAAACCATATCCATTACTTCCAAAACTTACTAGGATCAAGCCGAGTTATAATGGACCTTTCAGATTTGGAGAAATATAATGTAGATTGGTTTTCCTTCTTGAGAGGTACGTATAGCACAAATCAGTTGTATTCCTAAAGTTTGATTTAAATATCATTTCTCTATAATCCTTATTAAACATTTATAAAATCTTACGATTAGAGTTGATAAAATAAAATATACGTATATTCTGTGAAATAAGAATCTATAGAAACTTCTCTGAGTACAATATATTGTTACAAATTGGGGTTCGATTAATGCAACATTCACTTGAAACAGCGCTTTTTGATACATAAACAATTAAAATTAACCTAGGTACCTAGGTTAAATTACAATATATTTTTACTTGAATCTGACTAATTACAGTATTCGACGCTTTGTGTCGATCAGTGACATTTCGACGGCTGGCGGCGTAGTTGGTAACACTGTCTTCCTGTTGCATCTGATTGCCCCGATCCGACAAATTTTCATCTTGAGATGGAGCTAGTCGAGCTAGATCAATACCCTTACTTGCTCTAGTCCGTCTGCACCATGACTACTTTCTTAGGAGGTTGTCATCTAGGTGAAGCTCTCCTAGTAAAATTCTTTATTCCGATATTGTTCGAATTGATAGTTCCCTCGGTGCTACAGGTCAATCATTGCTCCTTTCTCCCCTGATCCTTAGCCAATGTCTCTCCATTCTTTTTTCCTTGTATTGGCAGGTTACGCAATCTCTAGGTTCTGAACTATTCTTTTCTCAATTCTATTCATTTCTATTTTTAGTAATCCCTATATATCCACGTTAGGCCATCTTTCAGCTGTCTAAATCTTCTCAATTACGATTTTCAACTTAAACCCTTCTCGAGGATTATGCTGAACTTCTCACTAGAGCCTGATGGCTGCTAGTTGGCGTTAACAATTATAGTTGCTGAACCAAACATCAGTGCAACTTCAGTGTTTGCCAGTAGAACCATATGTCCACCCTATACTAATTTTGAGTCTCCGGTAACGAGGGAGATGATGTGGCTATCTATGCCATTGATAGTTCCCTTAACCACTAAACTGCCGCTGTCTTTGCAGAATTCCCATCTGGTTACTGTATTGGGGTCTGGTAGCTAGATAGTTTGAAATTATCAGTTCACTGCTGAATTATTCTAATACCATTTTTGGAGATTTTACAATCCACTGAACACATAATAATGATGCGAAATTTACCTAAGCCGGCTCTGTTTTCATTTCAATACGACTTCGCTCGCTGGAAGGATATAAAAATCAATGTCGAAATGGCTCGGCAACTGTAGAATTGATAATGGATTGTACGAGAGTTTTGATTTTAAAAGGAGTTTAAAAGGGGCAGCCATCATAGCAGGAGTTAGTTAGTGCAGCGAAGAGCATATGTTGAATTATTATTGTGATATTCGAATCAGCTATTGTGCATATTTGATGTAAATAAAAGTTCTAGAAAGTGGTAGTGAATATTAGTTTTTAAATTTTAATTGAACCCACGGAGTTTATAACAAATTTGGAAGTCAGAAGTGCAGGAATGAGTGAAATTAAAATCGTAATTTGATTTATGGAAACCGGAAGTATTGAAAAAACCGACAAAACTACCAAAAAAATTGTCAAAACAGGTTACGGAGGGACTAGATGAAAAAATAATTCAGATGCTGGAAAAACGTGACAAAAAGAGAATCAAAATCAAGAAGAAATCCAGCAAAGGTTAGTGAAATCTTTTGATGAAAAAGCAACAAATCTTAATTACGCGATGGAAGAAAAACAACAAAATTTAATTGATGGATTTTTCTCGAAATTTGAATTAACATGACAAAATGAATTTAAAATATTAGAAGAACAGTGACAAAATGATTTTAAAATATTTGAAGAAAAACAAGGCAAAACGGAAGAAAAAAGACAACTGCAATTTGAACAATTAATGCCAATAGTAGTTAAAGAAACAGTTAATGACAGAATGCAAATAGTTGAGTCAAACATAAAAGAAATAAATGATGACATTAAGACCATAAAAAATACCGTGGAGACTCTTGAAACCAAAGTAGATGACCTCAATTCCATCCAAAGCCTGGTAAAGTTTGAAATCAGTTCTATTCAAAACACAGTTCAAGATAAAATCAGTGCCATTCAAAACAAGGTAGAAACAGAAATTAAAAAAATGCAGCAGGACTTACAGCGAGGAAAATACCAGAACACCATGAATACCAAAGGTTCCGTTAGTAAACCACCCACATTTGATGGCAGTTCATCTTAGCCCATGTATAAACGGCAATTTGAAGCCGTGGCTACAGCTAATAAGAGGACCGGCCTTAGAACTCCTCAAAAGCATTCCAGTCGATGAACAAGGCAATTTCGACCAGATCATCGCCATCCTGGACAAGAAATATACGACAATGAATCCCTGAGCAAAGCATAGCAGGTGCAATTAAGTGGGAAAACGCAAAAATCCGGAGAAAGCCTCTAAGAATTCGAAGCAGAGATCAGACGGTTAGTACAGTTGTCCTACCCAGACTTGCCCGAGGAAACGAAAGACCAATTGGCCACACAGAGTTTTATAAACGGTATTAGGGATGTGGAGGTACAAGGAAATCTAAGACTTAGTGGCATCAAGAAAAGTAATGAAGCTTTACTTCGGGCCATGGAAGTAGAGGCAGTCATGAACATGTCCAAACCAAGAGTGCGAGCAGTTTCCTTCAGCCAGGACGAACCAGAACCATCCCTCCAGGCAGTGTTGTCCGGAATCCATAAACTTCTGGAGCGATCCCAAAGAACTGTCCACAGAGGAGCATGCTACCGGTGTGGGCGGCCAGGACACTTTCAACGTGACTGCAGAGTGAGGCTACCTGAAAGATCACCAACCAGAAGTAGCAACAACAACAACGTCACCAACCAGGGAAACTCCAATCAGTCAGCATAAGGGTGTGAATGCTGACTAACCGTCCACCAGGACCCAGGACAATTTCCATCAGGGGATTTTGCCGAGATAGCAGCAGCCTAGTCATCAGGGGCACCATCAATGGCCGAGCAATTAACATCACCATCGATACCGGCGCTGCTGTGTCCATTGTAAAGTCCAGGGTTTTGAGAGCATCAGAAATTAGGCCAGTTACCAATAACATCCAGCTCAGAACAGTCACCGGCGAGTCCATGTCAATACAGGGTGAGGCAGTTGTCGTGCTACAGATAGGGGGCAACTTGATCCGGCATAGGGTCCTCGTAGCGAATATTGTGGACGATTTCATACCCTAGTATGACATCGTCCCTACCTATATGGACCTAATCAACCAGCATTGATTTATGTTCGACACGAGATATGATGTTCTTGGGTTACTAAATGAAGAATTTGTATTGACACGGCCCTTCAACAGCTCAGCGACCTCCATAAAAATTGTAGCAAAATCCTCAGCCAGAATTCCCCGTCGAACGAAACAGATTATTCATGGGCAGCTAGTAAGCAATCCTTGGAGCTGCGTTGGAATGGTGGAGCTCGTACACTCAGCTCATGACTACTTAGTTGGACAGGCTATAGTTAAAACCGGACTATACATTCCAATAAGAGTCCTGAATTTGTCCAACACCGACATTAGAATTGCCAATGGTCAATAGATAGCTTGTTTCGTGCCAGTCGAGACCATAATCAATTGCGAAAAAGGGTACCAGACATCAGTAAAGTAGGCAGGGCCCAGTAAAGAGTTCCTACAACAGTTTGCTGACCATTTGACACACCTGACACCAGAGGAACAAAAGAAAGCCAAGCAATTTATCACAAAGCACTGGCAAATTTTTAACAGTGATGATGGGATCACCGGTCGTACCAACATCATCCAGCACCGAATATATCCCGGGAAGGCTCAACCCATCAGAATACCACCTAGGCGACTACCATTGGGGCAATAACAGATAGTCGAGGAAAACATCGAGTCCATCAGGCCATGGTCCGCTCCCGTCGTGCTAGTTAAAAAGAAGGATGGAGCCATCCGATTTTGCGTGGATTACAGAAAGCTGAATGACGTCACCAAGAAAGACAGCTATCCACTACCCCGTATTGTTGACACCCTGACCACACTAGCAGGCTCCCGTTGATTCTCGACACTAGACCCGCTCCCGCTCCGGCAACATTCGAGAGGCTAATGGAGTATATCCTGAGCGAGTTAACATGGAGGACGTGCTTAGTATACCTCAACGACATTCTGGTTATGGATCAGAGATTCGACGACCATCTGAAGAACCTGGGCGAAATATTCTCCAGAATTAATAACGCCAACCTGAGACTGAACCCGAAGAAGTGCTCCTTGTTCCAAAAAGAAGTAGAGTCTTTGGGCGACGTCGTTTCCGAGTCAGGAAACCGCACCAACGAGGACAAGATAAAAGCCATCCGTGTTTGGCCAGTCTTAAGAGACAAGCATGAACTCCGAAGGTTCTTGGGCCTCTGTTCCTACTACAGGCGATTTGTTGAAGGATTTGCCACCATTGCCGCGCCTCTACATCGGCAGACCACTGAGAAAGAAACCTTCATGATTGCGAAACATCATTCAGACGACTGAAGGCAGCACTATGTTCCAGCCCAATCCTGCCTTTCCTACACAGTCCGGCAAGTTCATTTCAGACAACGACGCCAGCAACACAGGTTTAGAAGCTGTCCTATCCCAGGTGCAAGATGGTGAAGAGAGGGTGATCGAGTACTATAGCCGTGGATTCTCGAAACCGAAAAGAAATTATTGCGTCACCAGAAAAGAACTTCTTACAATAATAAGGGCGGTAGATCATTTTCACAAATACCTCTATGGTCGTCATTTCTTAATCCGAACAGATCATGCCGCTCTCAAATGGCTGCTGGACATGAAGACACCGGAAGGACAACTGACCAGGTGGATGGAGAAATTACAGCAATACGATTTCAAGGTGGAACACCGTGCCGGCCGTTTGCACAATAATGCCGATCCCCTATCCAGAAGACCTTGTAGAGCAGAATGCGGACATTGCCTGAAGACGGAACAGCGAGAGGGTATCTCCATCAGACAGATCCGAGTGCAGGCCAATGAAGACTGGACAACGGAACAGTGCATCCAGGACCAAATGGCTCATCCAGACATCGAACCAATCCTCTCCCTAAAAAAAGAGGGACACCCAGGCCACGATGGGACAAGGTAGCTAGATACTCGGACGTCCTGAAATCGTTATGAGCCCAATAGGACTCTCTAAGAGTAGAGAATTGAATGCTCAAGCGAATTTGGGAAACCACTGATGGCCGAGAAACCAAGTCCTAACTGATAGTTCCTAAGAAAAAGGTACCAGCTATCCTGACCGAAGTACATGATGGGATTACCGGAGGCCATCTGGGCATGAATAAAACCCTAGACAAAGTTC
Source organism: Octodonta nipae (assembly GCA_034190945.1). Taxonomy (NCBI): domain Eukaryota; kingdom Metazoa; phylum Arthropoda; class Insecta; order Coleoptera; family Chrysomelidae; genus Octodonta; species Octodonta nipae. Next base: position 50,013,833 of record CM067219.1, on the reverse strand, counting down.
GCCAGCGGTACTACTGGGTGAATTACTTCGAAGACGTCAGAGCTTGTTGCGGCAAATGTGACACCTGTGCAGCCAGTAAGGACCCGAAGACCCGGACCAAGGGCAGAATGCAGCAGTCGGAGAGGGGGAACAAGTACATTTTGGTTGCAATGGATTACTTCAATAAATGGCCTGAGGCATATGCGATTCCCAACCAAGAGGCAGCCACAGTAGCGACGGTGCTAGTAGAACAGCTATTTAGCAGGTTTGGCGTCCCAAATGGAACTACATTCAGACCAGGGGCGCAACTTCGAATCGAATGTATTCCAGGTCTGCACTATGTTGGGGATCAGGAAAAAAGATCAACACCATTACACCCACAGTCAGACGGAATGGTGGAAAGATTCAACAGGACCTTGGAACAACACCTATCCAAGGTCGTCAGCAATCACCAGCGTATTGGAATGAGCATATTTCCCTATTCATGTTGGCATATCTCTCAGCAGTACATAAGTACAGGCCTGACTCCAGCCAGGTTCCTATTCGGAAAAGAGCTGCGATTACCCGAAGAACCTCCCCAAGACATCGACTATTATGCCGACCAGCTCCGACATAACATACTGGCAATACACGAATTAACCCGAACTCAGAAGAAGTTTATAACAATAAGATATAGTTTCTAGTCGAGGACCTTCATCAGATGCGCTTCCCTGAACTGATTGTAATGTCAAATAATTATTATTTATGTATTTCGTACATACAAGTGAATTTAATAAATTGTCGCGGAATGAATATTGTTTCAGGATGTCTAGTTTTCCCTGAAAATCCTAGTCGTCGATATTCATTTCGCGTTAAGATATTAAATTTAGTTATATGGAAGAAATACATAAATAATTATTATTGAGGGAAACGCAACCGATAACGCTTCTCGAAACCAAACAATATATTTTATTTGTAAAATGTCGAAAAATTTAATTATAATTTATTTGAATTTGTTATGATTACACGTACAGAAATTTATGTTATACAAACCCCCAATCTTGTTCAAATTTCATTGAACCTCTTAAAAATTAACTCATGAATTCTAAGAGTATCATACTATGCAATCCATGTATATTAATTTCAGTTAAAACTGTTTTCAAATGAAATAATTATGCAAATATTTTTTAATTTATAGCTTTTAAAGTTCATAATTGAATACCACGAATGACAGACGAGATGGTTTCGTTATTTTAACTGTCGTATTATGAATCCATCTGCTTAATATACGGATATCGACCGTAAGCGCAAGGGTCCCGGTCAAAGAGACGAAGAGAGCAGATTACCGTTTATGGTACTTGACCCATTGTGCGCAAGCGTTGTGACCCTGTTAAGAGAATGTAAATGTGGGGGAAACCACTAGCCACAGATCAAATAGAGAGAAAACCTAAGCCCAGCGACAGGAGTGAAAACTGCCACATTTTCGAACGTGCCCATGAGAGTCAAAAAACGATATAGACATATATTTGTCTGCATTGATTGCGCCTTTCTCTAGACTTCGCTAGCAGTTAATTAGTATTAAGTACATGCATGCATGTAATCACAACGGCATATTTCGGATCGTTTCGAGGCACTCGCACTCTGATTGATGTGAAGACCGAAATGGTCAAATGAGCAACTCAAATATGAGCTGTTCCACTTCCAAATAATACATTTATACCGACGTTCGTAATTTGAATCATTTGGAACAGTTCGATGATATCCAACAATTAATCGTTTCAATAAAGATCTACACACGTCTGGAATATAAATACTGCTATTTGATTTATACAGGGTAACAGAAAAAATCCAAGTAACATATTAAACAATAAACCTCGTAACTGGAATAATTTGAAATCTATCTTCAGAAATTTTTGTAACGCTCTAGGTGTGCGATTTTGTTAAAGCAATAATAATTCTGATGTTTCAGAGAGCTAACCCGATATAGGGTTGTTCAAAAGTACTTGACCATTACCAATTTAATGGGATTCCCAATACATCAGAATTATTTGATCGCATTTTTGCCGACTGCACTATCTATCTTTCAAATTCACACCTAGAAGCACCAGATAAAGTCTGAAGATTACTCTTACAAATATTTTAATACGAAAGGAAGCTTATTATTTTTATATGATCTTTGAAATTTTTTTGTATGCATCAAATTTCAAATTGTAGATTGTTATGTAATTTCCTTGTGAAAAATTTTAATTTTTTTATCTTAATAGACACTGAGAACGGGGTCTAAATTAAACCCCTAAACGTGTGTAAGTCTTTTCCCAAAGTTTAGTATCATTCCCAAAAAGTTCTTGAATATAAAGTAAACACATCACACACTTGTCATTCAAAAAATGTTTAGCCAGCGGTAACAGTTAACAGCATTTTATTAAAATAAAAATTTCGTCTCTCCTTGGAATATGAAGTTTCTAAAACGGTATATAATCTTGACAAACTAATAACTACAACAAAGCTTATAATTTTGTCCCGGCGCTCGTACTGATCAAATATTGAATATTAGAAGTTATTAAACACCTTTCTTACATCAGGAATATTTTACAGGAAATACTTCGATTGTTCTCAAACCACACACAACTCAAGAAGTATCACAGATATTATCTTTTTGTAATCAAAATAGATTGGCAGTATGCCCACAAGGTGGTAATACTGGAGTTTGTGGAGCCTCTGTGCCAGTGTTCGATGAGATAATAATCTCAGCCGAATTATTAAACAAAATTATTAGTCTAGATGAATTTTCAGGTAAGTTTAAAAAAATGCCAAGATTCTAAACTAAGAGCCAATAATTTCAATATATGGTAGCTTACAGCATCTTCCAATTGTTAAAGTTGAAAAAAATATAAAGGAAATTTTCCTGTTATTGAGAAGACACAGAATGAATATGTCCGAATGACTGGATTCCAGTTATGTTTCAGATCTGGGACATCATTTTACAGAGTACAAAATTAATATCAATAAATCAATACACAATTTTTGAGATAAACGTTGTCTTTTTACATATTGAACCTAACACACGGCTTTAAATATCCATTCACTGAGAGATTTCTTTTTAATTTTTAAGCTCGTTTTGATAAATTATTTTTACATTAAACTTTTAATATGCAAAATGCAGATCTAGAATTTACAGGTTCTTAATGAACTCTAATCCCTACATTTCCACTAGTTTCGTCACTTATAAAATTCCTAAAATGATTTACCAATGATTGAGGTTCAAATTTCTAATTTTTCTAGTCTAGTTAATAAATTTTGCCTCTAAAATAACACTCCTTTATTGAATTTGTGGAATGAATCAGGCATATATATCAAAAATCAATTCAATATTAATGTTATCTAACAGTTAATTTTATATTCTTACTATTGATTAAATCTTGACTTTAGTCCCTGTATAATCATACATAATTACAATATTGAGCAGATTAACGCAATTACACAGAAATGATGTTAATTTGTCAATATTCCGTGTATGGGAACAATAATGCCATCTTTCAAACCACAACCATTCATAGACTGGAGGTAGCTATCAATGCACAAATATCGTGACAAGACTAGAAAGAGAAGGCAATAAAGAGAGCATCATGTTGTCTCACTTGGTGGATGGAAGCGGTTCTCAATCGAGTCAGATTGCACCCTCTTACTAGTATTGTAGCAATATTTGTAAATAGCAGGCTACCACCAGAAGTATAACCTCTAAGTTCATATGACACAAGTCATGTTGACCACGTGTGTATATTGTGTAACTAAATATGAAAGAGTGCTTTTTAGGATTGTCGTTGGAGGGAAGGCCTGACCCCGCTGAAGGTTTTAGCAAGCAAATAAACACTAAAAAAGCATACAACTTAGATAATTGGGGGGGGACTTGAACCCCTTAGCCCCCTTGGATCGGCTAGTGATATGAATCATTTCGGTTCCCAAATACATGATTGTTAAGTAAATTGACTTCAAAACTTACACAGCCGCGTTTTGTCTCGATTATTTAGAAGGTACACTAGCGCTAAGTATGTCAGGCGAAAATTTTACCGGCCTCCATAGTGCCCACATCGTGAAAATTTAATTTTTCCATGGATCCAACGATGAAGATTTAAGGCAAATAAACTAGGTAATTTGCAGTATTTTTCTTATGGCTGGCAATTGAATATGTTAAAGTTTTCATGTTTAAAAGCCCATAAAAAATAGAAGATAGGCAGCTGCATAAAAATGTTGGAGAAGAAAATCAAATTTTTACAAGATTGGTAGCATGGGGACCGGTCAAATTGGCGTACTTAAGTGTACCATAAAATCCGACATCAGCATCTCATAACAACAATTTATTACTATTAACAGCTTACAACCTCAAAATAATATTTATTTCGGAAAAAGGATTATTAACACTTAACTTTTATTACTTTAACCATATATCTCTATCAGTTTAATGGAAATCTTTCAGTATAATTTTCATCCCATTCAAGACGTTTTAATTAGTTTGAAAAATTACACACGTATTAAGGAAAAGTAACAACACAGAAATGTAATAACGTCTCACCTAATGTTCTGACCAGGGTCATCAGAATTTAAATAATAAGTAATTTGGATCTTAAACAAATACCACCCATGAATCACTGTCTCGTATATATCGCCATCTTTATCGAAATGAAAATTGTAGTGTAGAATCCTATAAAAACCAAAAATTAAAAAATATTTTTTACTATTAAAATTTTGATCAATAGAGATAGAAAATATAGTTACATGATTTTAATAATTTTTAAACAAGAATAAAATGATATTGACAAAAAAATCATTTTATTACAACACAAGTGTGGAGTGTTTAACACTAAATTTTTTTAATGCCACTGCTTTTACAAATACTACTGAAATATTTATAACACTTTTGTATCAAGCACCCAGCGCTTTGTTACAATAAAATGATTTTTTATCAATCACTTTATTCTTACTTTATTTATTAAAAATTTTCAATTACATACAGTAGTTACTGGACTTTCTATCGATGTTGCCCAAAATATTATATTTGTGATAGCGAGACCTACGTATGCCAAGTCTCTATTAATTCTTGGATACAGTAAAGAACCCCTTGATTGTTGCGGTTGTACATGATTATTTATACCTTACCCATAAATTTAATCTCTTTCAAAATCTGTTGGTGAAGTCCGCAAGGACGGAGAAAAATTTCTTTAGAAGTTTTAAAACCTTCTAAAGAAAAATTCGGTGAGAAGGCCGGCTGGCACATCTTCAATAGAATTATTTGGGATTAATAGATTAAATGTTAAAATATTTTTAGATCTTCTTAATGAGTCGGTTACCAAAAGTCCATTTAATCGCACATATAACTTTGATGAACCTATTCTTACATATGAACAATGTAAGATGCCCCAAGCAGTTTGAAAAAATATAAGCACTCAACTAAGGAGACCACCACGAGCCGTTGCCGTAGGTAACAAAATATTCCCGTCAGGGTAATAATTTACTTATTATGTCATATCACCATCCGTATTCTAAACACACACGGATTGTTGATGTACACTGCGCAACCATTGAATTGGATATTAGAGAAATAAATAAATAGTATGTGCTAATTCTGAAATTTATATTAGGTACTTCCAATAAAAAGAACAACTAATTAAGTAAAATTGAAAAAGGTTCCAATAAAAAAAGTATTTTAATGTGACGGTATAGGATCTCTACGAACATTTTAAAATCTCCTAGGGCTGTTAGCTGGTCTTAACGCTGGTTGGAACAAGTTGTATGAAGTTATTAATTAACTGTTGATGAATTACCGACCAAATTCCTGCCCACAATTTCTTTATGAATCATTTGGGGAAACTCAATACTGTTAATATCTGATGGGCACAGGCAGTATAATCAATAAAAAAACATTGTCGCCTACTGTCAACAAATGGCACAAATATGTATTGTATTGTATATTGTATTTGATGATTCATTTTGGGTTTTCACACCTTAAAATTGTTTCTGAAAAATACAGGTAAGTTAGAAGAAAATCAACTTGAAGTACCTCAGGGCAATTTGTGGAAACTACCCGGAACAATAGTTGTCTTCTTAGAAGAATGTTTGCAGGAAAATATCAAGACCTCACCAAATAAGTTCCGGAACCTCTGTGTACTGATTCTCTCGAAAATCCTAGATGTCGGTCTTACATCTCGCGTCTTCAAATTTAACGAAATGCATCAAATGCATAAAGAAGTGTTCGAGAGGACATTCAATTGTGGGAAGCGCAACTGATGAAGGTTCCCTAACCAGAAACAATATGTATTATATTGATATATAATATATATTGTCTTGCGTACAAAGGAATGGCACCTCGAAGAGAGTACTCACCAAATAAGAAAAAAAAACTAATACGACGTCTCAAAAAGGCAATGATTATGATATACACAAAATGAACAAGTCAAAAAGATTACTTAAAGTAGAACATACTAGGAAATGAAAAATAAAAAACTGTGTCTGAATGTTAATAATTAATTAATAATAATAATAGCGTTTATTGCCCAACAGTTTCCCATTTACAGAGCAATTTTACAATGAAATAATTCTACAATAAAATAGTAAATTAAAGAACAAAAATAAATAAATCTTAATTTAAAATACGAATATAAAAATATTAACAATATAGAAAAGTTAAATTAAAATAAAAATGTAAAAAACATACATACTAAAATAGATAATAATATAATTATGATGACAGTAGTGTCGTAATAATAAACAGACCTAATAACAATAAGTATAAACAATTCTCTTCTAAACGTTGTTTGTGGCATATTCTTGATTACTTTTATGTTTTTTTGTTTAGTAATGACGAAATTGGAACACCCTGTATAGAGATGGCGGTATCTTGGCAACAGATCCTGTCAAATTAACATCAAATAGTAAACCCCAAAGTCAATTAATCAATTCATTGGCAATTACCGAAAAGTCAAGCGAACTAATATTACTACAAATTGCCCCAGAAAAAAAAATCGACAACGATTCCAGATAAGGAATTGAAACGTCACATCACACAGATAACTATCATACAATATACATCCAACAAGAATAATACGGAAAAAGTAGTTGGCAAATCCATAGACCAACTTTCTCTCAGTTAATCCGGCGAAAGATTTTTTGTATAAGAAGGCTCCTAGTTTTCCGGACAGTTTCCACAAATAGCCCTCAGGTACTTCACCTAACCTAACTTATCTGCATTTTTCAGAAACCATTGTGAAGGATGAAAACCCAAAATGAACAATCAAAATAGCTATTTACCTCCTCAATCATTCAGAAACTACTTAACAATTATGTATTATTATTACGAATTCTGGTTTTCAAAACAATTTTTACACCGAAAATAAATCTTCTTTCTTTTCATCAAAAATTCAGAATCAGTACCTATTAGACTAATACTTCCAATATTACAAGGATGAATCAAACGTACATCAGCTGTTCCACTAATGAACTGCTTCTGTCGTGTGGCCGAATTTTTCTACTGTCCCTGTTACTCTAGATTATTCTTATTATTATAGCTTTCGAGAGGAATGACATTTTCGGTAAAAGACTAGACATATGTTTTCGCAAAACGTTTTATTTATCGGTGAATTAGTTTTTACTGATGTTGAATAACTCCTGTTAGTACCATCAATTCCCGCCAACTTACTGCAGTCATTGTCTCATTAATTAAAAATATACTGTTTCTTCTTTTTCTCCATACCAGTATTCATCCATCAATATTGTGGTCAATACTTTCTTTACGTTACCTAGTTCTGTGGGGGTCACTATTTTTTATTTACAATTGTGGATTTGATGTTATGTAAACTAAATCTTATCTCTTCGGAAAAGAGACTACGCCTCTTAACAGTGTTCTAGTAGTCTAAAAATTACTGTCCCGGCGATTTGGTTGAAGAAGCTGTTAATCCTTGACTCTGTGTCGGTCCTGTTTCTTTTGGCCCTAAAGGCTACAACACGATCTTGAGCCCTAGTTGTGACTTGCAAGATATGAAGCCGTATGCATGGCCATTATCTCTTATACAAACCCGCAAGACTCCAACGCACTAGTTGTAAAATGTGTCTACTTCTAATCTTAATAGATATTAATTATAGTTGTATTGCTAGTAGACACAGTAATAAAGTCAATAGAAGCACTCTAGGTGAGTAAAACATATCCCTTAAAGAATTAACAACAGCAAGAAACAGCTGCAGAAACATTTTATTTACCCTTCGAGTAATTAATCATCTGAAATAAAAACTAACCGTGAAAAAATTAGCAGTAAAAACCAGTCAAATGAACAATGCCGACAAATGGGAGTATTCCCGGAAAATACGATTGACGTAAAAACAGTGAAACAGTATTGATGTAAATATTTGGATAAGTCGAACGTATTGTGATTTACTCTAGACATTTACATTGAGTATAAAAACTTTTATGGAATCCACAGAAGATATGTTACAATATTATACAATACGAGCCGTTCTTTTAAGAATAGTATTCAATATAAATTTTATAAAAATTGAAAATGTCTACTCATTTGAAAAATTAATGCTGACATTGAATTCATGCCTCCACATATAAACTACAAGGCCCAATCAAGAAACAATGATTTATGAGTCCCCTAAAAACAGTATTGTGAAGAAATACGACTCTGGATTGAAAATAATTATTAAACTAAATCCTTGCAACATTGTTGAGTGGTTTGGTATGTCTTAATTTAAAAGTACACGCATGCGAAATCGCAGCGAATGTGATTTATACATATTTAAAGATATTGCGCAACAAAATACTATGTAAGATGTTTTTATAATCAATGTTATCCTACACTAATCAAGATCCCTCTCTAAAGTACACCTGTTAAGTTTGGGGTTTCAATCCAGAAATTACTCTAGAGCCAGAAAAAAAAACAAAAACTCTAACAAGGGAAGAAAATTAGCTATTATACCAATAATGACTTCTTTGCCTTACATGTATTTAATTTCATAAATAAAAGTATAAGAAAGAAGAGAAAGAAAATAAATTGACAAATACAAAATATAAATAATTGTGTATCAGACCTCTGCAGCCGTATTCTGTAAGTCGTTAAGTTTAAAAAATAACGATAGAACGCTAAATTATTGAATGTTTTGTGACATGTGGTTTGTTCGAAGAGACTAATTGACAACGATTTGAAAACATTTCAGCGAATCAGCGATCTAGACAGTTGGCTCCGCCAACAATCGATTGGTGGAGAATTTTTCTAACTGTTAGAATTATTGACAACTGGTCTGTACGAACAAACCTATTACGTTCCGTTTGGTTTCGATCATAACGAGTTACAGAATACGGCCACGGCACGGAATGAGTGTATTTTTAACCGACTTCCAAAAAGGAGGAGGTTATCAATTCATCTGGAACTTTTTTTTATGTATGACGAGCGATTATTCAAAAACGGCTTGGGCAATTTAAATTATTTAAACTATATTATATTAAGGAACATTACAGAAAGGTCCCATATAGTTATTTATAACGTGATATTTACTGTTTTCCAGAAAATTAGAAAAAAAAGTAAATAAGGGACTAGATTTCAGTGGTTTTCAAGGTGTCTTCACTGTTTTCTCTAAAACCGCTCAAGAAATTTGAATATTATAAATTGTATTCTAGAAACAAATGTTCCAGCTTGATTCCGTATATTTTTTAATGATGTAAAACTTACTATTTTTCTGAAAATCGGAAAAATATATGCAAAAAACTCTAAACATCATGGTAAATGTCAAATTTTCATCATAAATATCTAGATAAAATGTGAAGATATGCCATGAAAGTATATTGTACAGGCTATTTGTAATGGTCTTAGTTAAGTTAGGGGGCTCATAGTCGCGTGAAATGGCAGATAAATATTCCGTTAGTTTATCGAAACGAAAATTTGTTATGTCGGCAAACTCTTCTATATGGTATACGGTTGCAGGTGAGTGCGTGCGTGCATGTAATATTCGGTGGTACATAAGCAGTTGTATACATAGTGTTATGTAATGTCTTCGATAAACATTACATATAGAGAATAATATTCAAAAAAATGTATGAATTAGATGTTGCGGTTTTAGTTCAATGCTGGTTCAATGCAAGTATATAATTGACGAAGGACCTTTAGCGGAACAATCGATAAACACGTGCCGTCACATAAACGAATCACCAAATAAAAGTTATCACTAACCTTTAAGTCGAAGCTCTGGTAAGGGTGTTTTCTTGGTGGTTCTTTCTTCTGAGGCTAGCCCCGTGAACAGGAACAGTTTCTTAGAGCTTCGTCTGGACAACACGTTACACAAAAAATAGCGACGTAATGTTCATTGATTGAATATACAAAAAAATGCGGGTTTAACAACAAATGATGCGCTTTTGTAACCACAAAAGAAACAAAATGAAAGCGGTTTAGCGGTCGTCACGAATGGAGCTCAAAACTCGCGAATCGGAACGCTATAACAACAAAAGCGGCGTCTCTTCAGACGGAATCAAAGCCACCGAAAAGTTCGGAGTACATTGCACGAAAAGTCCCAAGCGTCTTAATAGCTTGGGATCCAAAACACGAATCACAATAATGTCTATATTTTACACGCAAAAACACACTTTTACGATTAGCATTAGCGCGACGGAATGTTTTAGAAAAGGTGCAGAAGTTTAAAAATCAATGAAGTAATTCAATCAAATTGAACACAATACACTAAACAAATGCGGGAACGCACCACATAGGATGGTTGAAATATAAGTTGGAGTTGAATTAGTTATACAGTGGCGCACCTAGGAGCGCCACATAAAATTCTGAAGATCTCACTTTCAAATTCTTCCAATTTAAAAGGAACTTTATGATTATATGATCTCTAGAAATTTCTGTGCTACCCTGTATATTACAAATAAAATTCTCTTAGTTACGTCGAAAATCAAATAATACACATTGTCAAATATTTTAATTTACATCTTAGAATTGTGCCTTTTTAATCCGTAGTTTCTTAACCATTGACAACGGGGTCTGATCTAGACCCCGAAACGTTTGGAATATACAGCAATTTTCTTTAAACTGTGGTGTTATTTCCCAAGAAGCACTTAGACATTGAAAAATATGCCACAAGTATTATTCAGAAAACAAATATATTCACCGTTAACTCATTTGGATAAACTGTGTCAACATTTAAACCTCACACGGAAATAACAATAATAAGTTAACTGGTATTAATAGAGAATGAGTAAAATTTTACTAAAAAATAAATGCTAAAATTAATATTGGACTATTCAACAAATTGAAATTTAGCCTTGGTTATTTAAAGAAAAGATGTGCACACTTAAATAAATATTTAGATTTAATTGTACCATATTACTAGAGGGAACTGGAGAAGAATGAGATCGTCACTGTGCAGAAATATATCCATGTTTCTTAAATTTTCTTAGGGTCTTAAATAAGCCATGTGACGAAGGTAATAAACAGTTTGTAGAATGTTATACCTATTGGGTAGCTTATTAGCATGTGCATTTACAGAGTGGTTGCAATATAGAATGTACTGGAATTATAATTATACATGGTGGTTAAAAAAAATACAATAGGTGGCCATAAACAAATGCATATACAGGGTAGTTAAAACATATGGTGGTGTGAAATTATAGTTATACAGTTTGATTTACAAATATGTTATATTTGTTAGCCTATAAAAAGTTGCATACATAGGGTGGAGCCGAATTTTAGTTATACAAAGTGTTTACAAATAGAATATAAATGTATTATAGCGTAGCTTGCAACGATTTGCTTATATATATATATATATATATATATATATATATATATATATATATATATATATATATATATAATGATTGAAATATAGAGCGTAGTAGAATTATTATTACAGAGGGTAGTTGAAAGATTTTGGAAACAAAAGTGTTTGTAGAGTGGCCAAAAGCGGCCGCATAATAATGTGGTTGAAATATAGGGAGGAGTAGAATTGTAGTAACACCAGAGAAATAAAAAATGTAAGAAAAAAATATTATGTTAGGGAGTTTAAATTAGTTTACATAGCAAATGTCCGATTATTTTTATTTTTAATTTGCGTAATCATTTCCAGGAACTCGCATAATTTTCTGATCTACACAGAGTCATATGTCAGGTTGATGACTTAACACCTCTGCAACTGACAGAACAACAATTTGAAGTATACCACCAGACAACTGATTAGAAACTGCTCAAATTGAAAGAGAAACCGCTTCATGGAAGACATATAAGTGACCTCAACCAAGATTATGTCGACAGTTCAGCGTCGAACTACTGGTTGATCTCTGGACATTTGTTTTCTGAAACGGAAAGCTTTATATTGGCAATCCAAGATCAAGTAATTCCAACTAAGAACTATCTAAAGTATATGGTTAAAGACCCTTCTATCAACAACGACCGATGCAGATATGGTTGCCAAACATCTGAATCTTTCCAGCATATCACAGGAGATTGCCAAGCGTTCGCTGCAACTGAATACAAAGATGCTGTGGCAAGAATACTGCACCAGGAACTAGCGCTTAATCTTGAGCTATTACAGCCGGTAAGAACACCCTACTATATATACAAACCAGAATCTATTTTAGAAAATAACAACTACAAGCTATACTGGGACCGGACGATATTGACCGATTGGACTGTTGCTCACAATAGACCAGATATAGTTTTGGTAGCTAAAGTCTCTAGAAAAACAACCTTAATTGACATAGCAATCCCTAACAACAATAATATAAATATTAAGCAGGCTGAAAAAATAGCCAAATATAGGGATTTAGAATTTTTCAAATACAGAGACAATGGGACATGAACAACACTCGAACGGTATCAATTGTTATGTCAATAAAAGGAGTAGTTCCAAAACATCTATTAAACAATTTGAAATACCTCGGTATCACATAAATAATTTTGTATAAGTCATAAATGACATAACTTTAACAGCGAACTCGTAGAAGTAAATTAATTGAGACCCAAACCCAAAAAATAAGGTGGAAATTTTGTTTTTTGCTTATAGCTTTAAAAGTAATGACCTGTTCATAATGCCGTCAATAGAAAAATTGTAGAGAATCAGAAAACATCAAAATGAATGTTTATAAATTTTGATCGCAGAATTTTCAAAAAGGAAAGGTGGAAAAACCGATATAAAGCGAGTGTCTTTCAAAAATTCAAGTTAGTCAGGACCTTCTTGTTTTATTAAACTGAAGATCTATCATATTTATCTTTTGTGTCTGCTGGACGTATTAGCCTCAGTTTACGTTTTTCTTATTTGTCTGTTTTTTGTACGGTTCCTGGCATTCTGTATACGGAAAACTTTATAAAACCACCGCTGATCTGTCCGTTTGTCATAATGCAGCCAATTTTCTCCGGAATTTCTGGACAAAAAAGTTGAAATCTGATAACGGTGCATAGTTTGGTGATCAAGACTACATATCGTAATTGAAGACAGAAATTTTGGGGGTACTTCTGGGGGGGGGATGTTACAAAAATTTTCCATTCCTCCCCTTTTATCTTCAAAACCATTGAGCCTAAAAATTTGAAAAAATAGGAAATACAGGACGTTCCGTAAAGTCTACAGGAAAAGTAAGAAGAAATCCCTAATATTAATTTTGTTGACAAATTCTAGATATAATGAAAAATAAAAAATTAAAATGTTTTGAAACGCATCTTGTGACCTATGAAATGAAATGACTTATTATAAGGAATACAAATATATTTTTTTTATATTTTTAAAATATTTTGTTGAAGAGATATTAACTAAAATGTTTTTCTCTGAATATATAAGACCCAAAATTTTGAAAAGAATTAAAAATATTGGACCTCACTTCAGCGTTATAGGAAAAATAAGGAGAAAAAACTAATATGAATTTTTGGGACATAATTACAGTATTAAATGAAAACTGACAAATATTTTCAATATATCAAATGAAAGGTTTCATTATGAGGTATACAAAAAAAGATATATAAATTAAATAATCTTTAGCCATGTTAACAAAAATATACAAAAATCGACCCATCTCCCCCTTTATCTCCGAAACTATAGGACCTAAAATTGTGAAAAGTAGTGATATAGAACATCACTTGAAATTTACAGGAAAAATAAGAAGAAAAGGCCAATATTTATTCATTTCACTCATTGAAGAAGAAAAATTCAAATGTTTTCAAATGCATCACGTAATATATTAAATGAAAGGACTCATTGTGAGGAATAAAAATATATATTTTTTCATATTTTTAAAATAATTTTTAACGTATATCACCGAAACTATGAGACCTAAAATTTAGAAAATAAATTAAATATACAGGAGAAAATAAGGAAAAACCCTAATATTAATTTTGGAGGACTAATTATAGAATTAATTGAAAAATAGAAAATTCATTTTTTCAACTGCATCATGAAAGAAATATAAATATATTTTTATCATATTTTTAAATTGATTTGTTAAAAACTATTAGAAATATGTAAAACTCAGGTGCATCATGTAGAATATTAAATATAAAGGCAGGTTGTGAGAAACAAAACGATTTATTTTGATAATAAGTAGCTGGGTGACCGAGCTTCACCCGTAAATTCAAGGTTTTATCATAAACGTACATATATCCAAATAATCGGACATTTGCAATGTAAACTAATTTAAACTCCCTAACATAATATTTTTTTCTTACATTTTTTATTTATCTGGTGTTACTACAATTCTACTCCCCCCTATATTTCAACCACATTATTATGCGGCCGCTTTTGGCCACTCGACAAACACTTTTGTTTCCAAAATCTTTCAACTACCCTCTGTAATAATAATTCTACTTCGCTCTATAATTCAATCATTATATATATAATATATCATTATATATATATATATATATATATATATATATATATATATATAATTCAATCATTATATATATATATATATATATATATATATATATATATATATATATATATATATATAATTATAGAGCGAAGTAGAATTATTATTACAGAGGGTAGTTGAAAGATTTTGGAAACAAAAGTGTTTGTCGAGTGGCCAAAAGCGGCCGCATAATAATGTGGTTGAAATATAGGGGGGAGTAGAATTGTAGTAACACCAGATAAATAAAAAATGTAAGAAAAAAATATTATGTTAGGGAGTTTAAATTAGTTTACATTGCAAATGTCCGATTATTTGGATATATGTACGTTTATGATAAAACCTTGAATTTACGGGTGAAGCTCGGTCACCCAGCTACTTATTATCAAAATAAATCGTTTTGTTTCTCACAACCTGCCTTTATATTTAATATTCTACATGATGCACCTGAGTTTTACATATTTCTGCTAATAGTTTTTAACAAATCAATTTAAAAATATGATAAAAATATATTTATATTTCTTTCATGATGCAGTTGAAAAAATGAATTTTCTATTTTTCAATTAATTCTATAATTAGTCCTCCAAAATTAATATTAGGGTTTTTCCTTATTTTCTCCTGTATATTTAATTTATTTTCTAAATTTTAGGTCTCATAGTTTCGGTGATATACGTTAAAAATTATTTTAAAAATATGAAAAAATATATATTTTTATTCCTCATAATGAGTCCTTTCATTTAATATATTACGTGATGCATTTGGAAACATTTGAATTTTTCTTCTTCAATGAGTGAAATGAATAAATATTGGCCTTTTCTTCTTATTTTTCCTGTAAATTTCAAGTGATGTTCTATATCACTATTTTTCACAATTTTAGGTCCTATAGTTTCGGAGATAAAGGGGGATATGGGTCGATTTTTGTATATTTTTGTTAACATGGCTAAAGATTATTTAATTTATATATCTTTTTTTGTATACCTCATAATGAAACCTTTCATTTGATATATTGAAAATATTTGTCAGTTTTCATTTAATACTGTAATTATGTCCCAAAAATTCATATTAGTTTTTTCTCCTTATTTTTCCTATAACGCTGAAGTGAGGTCCAATATTTTTAATTCTTTTCAAAATTTTGGGTCTTATATATTCAGAGAAAAACATTTTTGTTAATATCTCTTCAACAAAATATTTTAAAAATATTTTAAAAATATATTTGTATTCCTTATAATAAGTCATTTCATTTCATAGGTCACAAGATGCGTTTCAAAACATTTTAATTTTTTATTTTTCATTATATCTAGAATTTGTCAACAAAATTAATATTAGGGATCTCTTCTTACTTTTCCTGTAGACTTTACGGAACGTCCTGTATTTCCTATTTTTTCAAATCTTTAGGCTCAAGATTTTGAAGATAAAAGGGGAGGAATGGAAAATTTTTGTAACATCCCCCCCTCCAGAAGTACCCCCAAAATTTCTGTCTTCAATTACGATATGTAGTCTTGATCACCAAACTATGCACCGTTATCAGATTTCAACTTTTTTGTCCAGAAATTCCGGAGAAAATTGGCTGCATTATGACAAACGGACAGATCAGCGGTGGTTTTATAAAGTTTTCCGTATACAGAATGCCAGGAACCGTAAAAAAACAGACAAATAAGAAAAACGTAAACTGAGGCTAATACGTCCAGCAGACACAAAAGATAAATATGATAGATCTTCAGTTTAATAAAACAAGAAGGTCCTGACTAACTTTTGAAAGACACTCGCTTTATATCGGTTTTTCCACCTTTCCTTTTTGAAAATGCTGCGATCAAAATTTATAAACATTCATTTTGATGTTTTCTGATTCTCTACAATTTTTCTATTGACGGCATTATGAACAGGTCATTACTTTTAAAGCTATAAGCAAAAAACAAAATTTCCACCTTATTTTTTGGGTTTGGGTCTCAATTAATTTACTTCTACGAGTTCGCTGTTAAAGTTATGTCATTTATGACTTATACAAAATTATTTATGTGATACCGAGGTATTTCAAATTGTTTAATAGATGTTTGGAACTACTCCTTTTATTGACATAACAATTGATACCGTTCGAGTATTGTTCATGTCCCATTGTCTCTGTATTTGAAAAATTCTAAATCCCTATATTTGGCTATTTTTTCAGCCTGCTTAATATTTATATTATTGTTGTTAGGGATTGCTATGTCAATTAAGGTTGTTTTTCTAGAGACTTTAGCTACCAAAACTATATCTGGTCTATTGTGAGCAACAGTCCAATCGGTCAATATCGTCCGGTCCCAGTATAGCTTGTAGTTGTTATTTTCTAAAATAGATTCTGGTTTGTATATATAGTAGGGTGTTCTTACCGGCTGTAATAGCTCAAGATTAAGCGCTAGTTCCTGGTGCAGTATTCTTGCCACAGCATCTTTGTATTCAGTTGCAGCGAACGCTTGGCAATCTCCTGTGATATGCTGGAAAGATTCAGATGTTTGGCAACCATATCTGCATCGGTCGTTGTTGATAGAAGGGTCTTTAACCATATACTTTAGATAGTTCTTAGTTGGAATTACTTGATCTTGGATTGCCAATATAAAGCTTTCCGTTTCAGAAAACAAATGTCCAGAGATCAACCAGTAGTTCGACGCTGAACTGTCGACATAATCTTGGTTGAGGTCACTTATATGTCTTCCATGAAGCGGTTTCTCTTTCAATTTGAGCAGTTTCTAATCAGTTGTCTGGTGGTATACTTCAAATTGTTGTTCTGTCAGTTGCAGAGGTGTTAAGTCATCAACCTGACATATGACTCTGTGTAGATCAGAAAATTATGCAAGTTTCTGGAAATGATTACGCAAATTAAAAATTTGTTGATCACGTAACTTGCCTATATCTGCCAATCCTCTTCCTCCTTCATATTGTATTGTACTTATCTTTGTGATATCCTTATTAGGAATCGTTGTCGAACCATAGTTTTTGAAGCAATTTGTAGAATATTAGTTCGCTTCACTTTTTTTGCAGTTGTTAATTTGTTGATTAATTGACTTAAGTTTTTTTTGATAGTCATAAGACAGGATCTGTTGCCATGATAACGCTACATTTACAGAAAGTGCCTACATTTTCTTCTTCTTAGTGGGTTCTTCTTCAAGTACTATTGAAAATGGTGTATAAGCAAAATGGACTAGGACAAGATAACAATAATACTTAAGGCAAAATACGTTAAGAATGCAAAATCAAAGAAAGTGTATGTATGTTGTTAATCAAGAACTTGGGACACCCTCTATCCTGTCAAATGAACACTAAAAAGGAAACTTAAAAGTCAATAAATCAATTCATTGACAGTTGTAAGAAAAAATCAAGCTTACTGATATTGTAGAAATTGCTTCAAAGAACAATGACAACAATGATTACTAAGGACACAGATAAGTACAATATAATATACATCTATACATTATTATACAGGAAAAATAGTTCACAAAGCCATAGACATGCTTTCTCTCAATTAATCCTACGAGAGAGGTTTTATTCTAGATAATGGCAACAAGTGTTCCGCGCAGGTACTAAACCTTGATTTTCAAGTAATTATCTATATTTTTTAGGAAGGAACTATAAAATCATTTGGTACTTTCCTCTAGTAACCTTGTATAAGAACAGTGGAGGTACTTCCAATACGTCCCAATGTTGCTGAGAAAGTAATTTTATGGTAAATCAATATTTCTGTACTGATTTTTTAAACACAAACCCGCTTTGTTCGTAGAGAAATATATGCAATTTGAAACTTTATTATTATAGAAAGATGATCTTTAAGTAATACCGGACAAACACCAGTGGATCTCTTAGCTAGTGTAAAAACTAATACTTCTTGTTAGTGAGCTTACTCCTGTCCATTTATTTCGAATATTTCTAGTTGGTAGTTTTATTAACTTGCTTCTTCTACGTCAATTTAAACTTAATTTTTCTGTGATTTCTATCTGATATGGTTATTATCTATAATTAAATAAATATGTACATACAATAAAAATGCTAGCTGCGAAAGGTAGCTTATGTCGTTACGCGTTTATGGGGTGACAGCCACAACCCAGGGGATTTTCATGCCAATCGCACATAGTTAATGTGATATTTGAAAGTTTGCCGTGTATTGCGCTAGAACGCAAGTCATTTTAATAAAGCTAAGTTGGTACAAATGGTACAGATACCGATAATGACATAAGTTTTGCTAAACTTTATAATTGCTCAGAAATAATTGGTTGTTATTTTACAAGGTAATGAGCATTCTTCCGTGACGTGTTTAATAATGCTAAAGTTTTAATAGAGTATACACTAAAAACTAAATCACACTAAAATTAATTTTTGAAGTTCTGATGACCATATGAAATTAAAATTATAAATTATCTTCATCGATTATGTTTATCCTACTTCAATGTCATTAGAATTATATCAGTTGAAATAATGTAAGTATCGTACAAGGGCCATTCAAAGTGTAGGGCATTTTGTTCATACATTTATTTCTTTAATGTTCTTATTCTTATTCTACTAGTAGGTGCCTCCAGCAAGAAGAAAATGGTGTTGGAACATTACTCTAGACTCTAGATCAACCAGCTACAAGCTGTATAATACTTTAAAAATTAATTATTTAGTTATAATATACTAATAAAAGGAATTAGAGCAGAAAACGTTAACTACTTTTTCGAATGTAAAAGTTTCAAAATGTTTTACTGTTAACTGCCCGGAATGTCCTCTCTCTCGTCCTAACCTGAACTCGTAAATACATTGAGTCACTGTCCCCTCAGTCAATATAGTGAACATTAAGTTCAATTTACCATTTAGCGCCTCTTCACACATGCCGATGAAATTCAACGGAAACCTAATATCTTGAGAAAGAATAGAGATATCGAAAAAAAAAATTTAAATTGAACCTTGGGTTTTGTCGAGTAAAGGCAAATTATTTAGAATGTCATCATCCACTTTATAGGGGTGGAAATGAGGGGTGAAAGGGTGAACATTTCAAAATTCGATCTTTTTTTCTTTTGTTTTTTGTATATCTCAAAGACAAATCGAGACATTTATACACATGTTTTTTATTAAATGTAGAGTTATTAACATAGATTAAAAAAATATTTATTGGAAAGCTATTCCCCAAAAATATAGGTGAAAATAGGGGGAAGCGAGTAAAAAGGAAAAATCGCCAACAAAATACTGTTTAGTGATTCATTGGACGCTGAACACGGTTCTAAAAACCATTTCATTATCATTTCTATCATTTCCCACTGTGGAAATCGTTTATCATTATCATTTTTCACTATAGTAATGAATTCGGGGGTTTGGGAGTGAAAAAAAAAATCGTTGATGAATTGTCAGTCAATTATTTTGAATATTTTTCGACAATGTTTAGTTACATTAATAATTTTTTACTTTTGCCATTTTAAGGGTTGAGTCTTTTCGAAATGATTAGAGGCAATGTACCACATTCAAAGTTCTTATCTTTGATCTTTTTTTATGATCCGACATTGTTTGGGTACATATTAACAAAAACGTATATAACTATTGTTTTCGTAAACTAAAATTATTGTATTGCATTTTATGAGAGATTAGAATGAATCAGACAACCATTTTTGATGCCTATGGGGGGAAATGATAAAGACAAACGATCTCCACAGTGAAAAATGTTAACGAAATGGTTCTTAGAACCGTGTTCAGCGCCCAATGAAGCCTATTATTTGGCGATATTTACGTTTTCGCCCGCTCACCCCGTTTTCACCTATATTTTTGGATAGTTTTGCAATAAATATTTTTCTAATCTATATTAATAACTCTAAAATTTAAAAAAATTGTACAGGGTGTAAATAGTTTGAGTGCATATATTTTAGGTGGAGGTAGTATACACCAAATTAAACACTATGGTCAGTAGGCCTTAATAACCAAGAATATCCCTAAAACATATTAAGTAAATTATTGTCAATCCGGCAACGTCGCTCGCGTTCGAAGCAGATTCACTCTTAGCGCGAATAATAAAGGAATGACAACGCCGACAAAAAACCTGTGTTTTTGTATTGACTGATGATATTGACCTTAGAATTAAATAAAAATGTATGAAATATTTTGTTGAAAATATTTAATTTTTTAATACAAGGTATTGCAATTAGAATTTGTATTTGGCGGTTTCTTTTATGCAATTATACAAAGTTGGGTAAATATGATATTCAACTCAAGAGATCTGTATATGTAATTTTTTACCAGTTAAATTATTCGAAGAGTCATTATTACTGATTTAATTAATATTATTTATATTAGACAAGTAAATATGTAATCCTACTTATCGAATTTATTATAATGATAGAACTGAGTTGAAACAACGGATTATTCACAGCAAATGTTCAAAATGCCCACCATTACTATCGACACAAGCACGACACCGTTTAATCCAATTTTCACGTATGCGAGAAAAAATTCCTGGAATATTTCGGATTTCGTCAGCAGCGTTAAAAATGCGTTGTCTAAGGTCATTCTCGTCAATAATTGGAGTCGTGTAACCCTTACTTTTCATGTGTCCCCATAAGTAGAAATCTAAAGGATTGAGATCAGGAGATCTTGCTGGCCAACGTATATGTCCGTTTCGACCAATCCAACGACGGGGAAATGTTCTATTTAAGAAGTCGACAACTAGATGACTTGCGTGGGCAGGTGCTCCGTCATGTAAGTACCACATATTGGAACGTGTTTGTAGGTTCACTTCATCTAACAAATCTGGTAGCGTGTTGTTCAAAAAATAAAGGTAATTCTCACCTGTCAAACGTGCAGGCAGTATAAATGGCCCAACCAAGTATTCACCAACTATTCCAGCCCACACGTTAACTGAGAATTGGTGTTGAAATACTGACTGGCGTATTTCGTGCGGATTTACCTCAGACCACGAATGCGTATTATGAAAATTTATTATACCATTCCTATTAAAACTTGCTTCATCTGTTGTTAAAATATTGTTCACAAAATTAGGAAATTGTCGATGTTTTCTGAGGAACAACGAACAGAAATTGAGTCTTGGTTGAAAATCATCAATTGAAAGCCCTTGAACCCGCTGCATGTGATATGGATAGAGCAATTGTTCCCGTAATGTTCTATGAACAACAGTGTGAGAAATTTGCAGCTCACTTCCAATACTCCGTGTGCTACGATATGGGTTGATGTCGATAAGGTCTAGTTTTTGATCCTCAGCAGCTAAGATACGATTATGTCGCTGTGGTCCGCGATTGTTTATTTGTGGTATTACACTACCTGTTTCCAGAAGCCTCTGCGAAACAGCTACGAATGTCCTAGCATTGGGCAGGCGTCTGTTTGGAAACATTTCCCTGTATAACATTCTTGCTATTCTGCAATTACGTCTGCTTTCCCCATAAATTAAGAGCATGTCATGTCTTTCCCTAATTCGGCTATAATCGGCCATTATTTATCACAAATAAATACTGTCGCACTATTCTTAATTTTCGAACTTACACACTAATCACAACCGATTTTATTTATTTAAAAAATATATTAAATGGAAAGCAAACCACGAAGTCTACATCAAATAGATCATTCAAATCACTTTACCGTTTATCTATTCTTATTTACGTTAAAGTAAAAAATATAGTAAATAAGTTGGTCTGTATGCCACGTTGCCATATCTATTCGGAGAAACTTACACTAAATTATAAAAGCATATTTCGAGTTTAAATAATCAATTTTCATTTTTAATGTGGCTATTAAAGATGTATAAGCTATTGAGTATTTACATATTTAGATTTAGCGACATTTTGAAATCGAAATTATTGTATTATTCACTGTAGCAAGGGCTACATAAAATCTAACTTTATGTGTTCTTTTTGGCAAAACTATAGTTTATTTTAGAAAATGTTATGAAGCTTTTTGATTTGTTTTTGCCTGAAGTATTGTTCTTAAAAATCTTTGCACTCAAACCGTTTACACCCTGTATATGTATAAATATCTCTATTTGTCTTTGAGATATACCATAAACAAAATAAAAAAAGATTAAATGTTGAAATGTGCCCTATTTCACCCCCTACCCCCTATTTCCACCCACATAATAGTGGATGATGACATTCTAAATAATTAAAAAATAAATTTTTGGATATCTCGATTGGTTCTCAAGATATTAGGTTTTCGTTAAAAAAAATGCCATTTGACCCATAGTGCGCCGCCCGCGCCAAATGAATCTGTCCGGCATGTGTGAAACGGTACTTAAGGGTGCATGCAGCACTGCCTTCACTACCCGGCCGATTTGTACCGGCACGTGTGAAGCGACGCTTAGGCTCCAGAAAGTTGAATGAAATCATTAATATATAGTCATATTTGTCATACTTACCCCCTGAAGTTGAAGAGCAATTTTCTGAAACATTGCTGCAACAAGTAAAGGTAAATTAAAGATGGGATAATTAATAATAAAACTAAAAAATACAGTGATTTGCAACGACTCCCGAGTTGGAATTCTACAGCCAACAGCAATCATCAGTTAAACGTATTTTGAAAATATAATATGAAACTTTGGATTACTTAGAGTTGACGTAAACGTACCCAAGTTCAAAGACAGAACTTTACTTCATTGTTTATGACAGTTTTTAACTACTTGCAAAATTGACAAATAATACCAATTCGGTTATAGCAGTACCTACTCAAAGCAACACTTCTCTATGATTGTGACTATGACTGTTGGTGCGCCTGTTAGTAATCTTGGAATTTCTGAACGTACGAGGTCACAGTCCGTCATTTTATTGGTTATTATTAGTTATTAACAAATTCTTTATTTATAAACCGAAATAATTCATATTCACAGAATGTGTTCGCGTGGTCAATAAAATGATTTTGCCATATGAATGATTTTGATATATGATGTTGTTCAATAGATGGCATCATTTCTGTCCACACATTGAATTTTATATACCAACAATATTTCAGGATTACTGCATTATTCTCAGACAATGACTTAAATCAAATAAAAAATCACAATTAGCAAAATAATTTGGAACAGAGTGAATGGTAGTGGACAATACACCCTTAAACAGTCTGGAATCTTTAGATATTATATCTTCTATATTTAATTTTTACGCCACATGGCAATTCTAATTAAGTGTTTTATACATATACATTAATGCCTATCATAAAAATTTATTGAACTAATAATTCTATCCGTCGTATCTTACAACTTTTAGGTGTTTTAATGTGTGAATCTGGCTGTATTTTGGAAAATTTAGATAATTTTGTTGCTCAGAAAGGTTTAATAGTACCTCTAGATCTTGCATCCAAGGGCAGCTGTCAAATTGGAGGTAACGTCTCCACTAACGCAGGTGGTGTCAGACTTTTAAGATATGGTAACATTCATGGTAACATACTTGGCCTTGAAGTGGTAAGAAATAACATTTTCTCACTTTAAACTGAGTTACAAGCGTACATTTTAGAAATCTCAGTTTATTTTGTCCTACAATTGTTAATATGTCATGGCATGTATAAACTTTTTGAACAAATTCAACTGACAACTGGAATATTTGTTGTTGTAAAGTTATAAAATATAAAAGGGATATCAACTTGTTCGTTTATATCGAAAACGATAGCTGATATGGCAAATTTAAGTAAAGATCTTACAATCTTAAATTAGAGATAAAAATATTTTTACGCTATTACTTAAATGTTTATAAGTAAATAATTTCTGCAATTTGTAAATCTATATAAATGTAAATTTGATACTAAGGTAGTGTCTTCTTAGGCGCCATCCATAAATTACGTCACACGTTATGGGGGAGGGAGGGAGTCGACAAAATGTGACATCGTGTGACCAGATTCAGGGGCTCAAAAGCTTTGTGACGTCATGTGTTCAATTCTGAAATATTAAAACGCTAAATTTGCTAAATTTATTGTGAACCAAACCTTGAAATTATTACTCGATTTGTATTTATAAGATTTGTGCAGGTTTAACTCCAGCACCAGCTTAGCCTTCAATACGTTCCTATGGTCTACTTAACAACTGACTTTGAAACTGCAAATTATTCGATGCATACATTACAGCTAATGCTGACAAAAAAACAAACAAGTAGACTTTAACACCTTATGGGAAAGTTTAAAAAATAGTGACAATATTGAAGGTGAAAATGAATTGAAAATTAAAGATTTTCAAATAAACTTGACCAAAATTTTATTAAGAAATCAAAAAATAAAAGGACATGCAACCGCGGTTTTATTTTAAATATTTCTAACAATAAAATTAAAAAATATACGTTATACAAAAATGGAGGGGGTTTCAAAAATGGGACCAACTGAGACAAGGACGGAGAATTTAAAAATTGTAAAATTTTGGTAACGTAATTTATTGATCGCCCCTTAGTTTAGAAACCATAGGAAATAAATTAGTAGGTTAACAAATCCTGTCAAAGCAATTTTTATGTGGTTTCTGGATAGGAATCAGAGGGTAAAGGTGTCACATTAGGAATCTCCGTGGTCTAGTTTTCCCTGAAACTCCTAGGTGCCGATATTGGTGTCGCGTTAAAATGTTCAATTCAGTTATACATATATAATTATTCGCGATATCAATCAGTTGAGAAAAGTATAACTGATGAAGGCTCTTGACTCGAAAGAATGTATTATCTTGCGTTCAGTCAACTGAAAAATCTCAAAATAATTGATTTGATAGGTTTTAAATAATTTACGATGTTCAAAAAGGTATCACAGGGGAATTAAACAGAACTCATGAACAAGTCTTGCCTACGCGCTCAATAATTTTCTTCAGGATAACAAGATTAATCGCATTGTTCGTGCTATTTCTCTCTAGCGCACCCCTTCTACTGGCTAGATAAACCTAGTAGTGAGGTGCCGGATTTACATTTATTGTTTGAATTTAGAGCTTAATTAACCTACATAACGCCCTTCTTCTCGCTAATTAATTTTATTGCCTGACTTCTAGGTGAAGCCGAATGGTGAAATTTTAGATCTCATGAATACCCTTAGAAAAGATAACACCGGTTTCCATTTGAAAAATCTATTTATTGGGGCTGAAGGGACTTTAGGTTTTATAACAAAAGTGGGCTTACAGTGTCCTAGTCGCCCCAAAAATAGACACGTGGCATTTTTAGGTAATTTTTATTTCAGTATGAGTTAATTTATAAACTTACTTATTTTTTTAGGATTACAAAATTACAGTAAGGTATTGAAGACTTTCAAAAAAGCTAAATCAGAGCTAGGTGAAATCTTATCAGCATTCGAAGTTTTAGATTATGCTACTATAGAATTCGTTAGAGAATTCAACAAACAAGATTCTCCAATTGGGGATTACCCCTTCTACTTGCTAATTGAAACTTCGGGAAGCAATGAAGAACATGACTTTGAAAAGCTCAATAACTTCTTTGAAATGGCGTTAAACAAACATTTGATTTTGAATGGTACTGTAGTACAGGAACCAAGCAAAATTGAAGTACGAATAATTTCATATTTATAGAAATATAGTTTTGATCCATAATAATCTAAACATAAAGGGCATCGGTGACACTTCGATTTTTAATTATCGGTGATTCTAGTAATTAACTATAGTCCACTTACTGATGATTAAAATACCGTATTTTTTTATTACTGCGTCGATAGCCATAAAAATTTAGGATGAGTACTTATGTTATCCTCCACTTCAAAAATTACATATGCACAGGTGAGGTTTTTGTTTTTAAAAGGGAGAAAACCATCCATTTCTGAGAAAATTAAAAATAATGATCAAACTTTCTTCATCCATTTGCTATAAATATTCTGACATAATAAATCATATTGTTTAAATGTTTACAACCCTTAAAAACCACCACCAAACTAAAAATATATTTTTCAACAGCTTAAATAAAAATATGTTTTTATCGATCACACTTTTCAAACCTTAACAACCATCCACTGAATACATACAAAAAAAATGTGTATTTAATAATTTTTTATATAAAAAATGATAAATTAAAATATTATTTTAATTACAAAGGAGAAGACATATTTGCAATAAAAGAAATATAAACATTATATGGAACTATTCAGTGTCAGAATCATTCTCTTCACATTCCAATTCCTCCTCTTCGTTGACTGCAGAACAAATTTGGCAGTTGTCCCCAAAGCATGTTCAACACGTACCATTAAATAATAAACCAAGCCTGCGGTAGCCACACGGTGGTCCGCAACTCTTTTTGCTGTTGCAAATAATCGCAAAAAAGCCCACGTTTCATTTTTATTGGTTGCAAGAAATTCTTACTTTTAAAGCATCCCTAATCCCTTATATTAAAATATTTTTTTTACATAATCCAATTTTTTTGAACAAATACCATTCATTTTAATTCTAAGATCTACAAAATAATGTAGGCTATTATATAGCCCGAACTCTGCAATCACTGAAAAGTGGAAAATCTGAAAATAGGTAGTCTTGGTGCTCTAAAACTCCGTTATTTTTTTAACAACAGCAAAAAAAATTGACAACAAATAATCTACATTTTTTTCCTATCTCTTATAGTTTTAAACATATTATGAAAAAAGGCTATTTATTTGAGAGTCTTACACTTTAAGCGTACTTTTTCAAAAATACTCATTCTGAACCGGTTAAAGTTTTGAATCATATTAATAACACTAAAATGAATTGATTTGCAGACGGAATTCCTTTATTTTAAATTCTGGTAAAATAAGTGTTGGTTTTGTTGCTCTTTTTTAAAATACCAGAAACCCACTGTTTTTTGTCGGATCTCGCTTAGTTTCAACTCAAATTACTTTTAATGTTCATTTTAAAGGTCTTATTAAGAGCTTCAAAAAGTGACATATAAGTTTTTATGGAAAAATATATCCGGTTTCCATTATTTGACGTTAATACGTCGATTCAAGTACCTTCAAAATAAGCTTCATTTGTGCTCATTACATTTTTTTTAATGTTGAGTTATTCTTTAAAAAGCATTCAAAAACAGATTTGCTCAAGAGAAATCTATCTTTTCAAGTACGAATAACTCAAAAAGTATTGACCTAGAGAAAAAGAAAAATCTACATTTTTTTATTTAGAATTTAATTCTCTGTCGACTACCGGTTATTTTGAGTAAATATTGCAACCTCTAAGGTAGGGTACCAACCACTCCCAGGATGGAAGCTCACAACGTCAATGTATAAGTATTTTTGGAGTAGTTTCCAAACTGCCAAAATTTCAAACAAAATTATCAGAGTGTGGACATATATTACATAATATTTAGACAAACTCCATTTGTCAATAAAATAACATATTGATAACAAGAATTGTATATTTATATGTATAATTTTAATTTTAGGCAATTTGGAAAGTCAGGGATGTAGCACCTGGCTTTAGAATATGTGGACCCATACTTCAATATGATATATCGTTACCATTGGAGGAATATTATACTATTGTAGATCAATTGAAGCAGCACTTAGGAGATTTAAGTCCTCGTATTTTTGGGTTTGGCCATTTAGGTACGAAATTATTTATTTATTTAACAAAGACGGTCTGAGACAAATTCACCCCATTACATACATTCTATCAATATAAGGCATCTGGTTTCTATATTTTGTTGTCTATAATTCTATACTCACCATATTTCTTTTATATATGTATATCTATTCATTTATATGCAATGACTACTAATATAAATGGACCTGGCACTCTCATATACGACTAAACGAAAAATGGGTTGAAACATGAGACACAAATAGAAAGAGACACAGATATATTTGTTTGCAAATACTCCGGCACCAACAGTGGCGTCCAACTACATTAAATTAAAAGTCATGTTATTCAGATTGAAAATAATAGAACTACGTCCTAATCCACAAATATAAATATATTAAAATCCATTAAAAGATGCGCACAATAACAAAAACAATTAGTGGCTTAATTACTAATATGTAATAGTAATTATCAAAACATTTATTTATTTAGGTAAAATGTAGTTTTATTTACTGCTTAAATGACCTTTTGTAAAATTCATTTAACACGTTTATGATCTGACACTTACCGGTGAGAAGATAATTCGGCAAACGAATATGCCGTTTTCCTGTCACTTTATTATTGTTTTTTACACTTAAACAAAATAATCACTGATTTCAAACAAGTTTCAACCCCAAAAGACTTTAAAAAATATAAATTACACAGTTAACCTCAATTCAAAATGTAAATAAGCAACTTTGCCCTGTTGCCTGCTGGACGTAAATGGCGTAAAGTACCGCCGTTCAGGCGTTCAGTCAAGTAACTGAATGAAATTTATTTTTTATGAAATAAAAATGCTAACAAAAGTAAGGTTGATGAGTTAGTTGCCTGAGGAAATCGGGTCCAGGCTATATTTAATTAAAAATTAAGTATTTTATTTTCTATATCTTCACCGACCTTGTAAACAAAAAAACTGAATACTAATTGAAAGTATAAAGCCTAAAGAATATGCAAACATAAGGTTGCTAACCTTTTTCTGTTTTCTACTACTGGTTATTTTAAAATTTTATTGATACCTCCTAAGTCAATGCAATACATTTTTTAAAGAAAATTTAGTGTCATTTTTGAGTGATGATGTTGATCTGAAACAGCAATAACAACAACAAAACATGTTCGTTTATTTAAATGAGTTTCGAAGTTCTACCTTCAGGGTAATTTTGACTATTTAGACAGCAAAAACTTCACGTTTAAACATTTTCCTTCTTTAAAGGCTTTCCTAAATCGAGTAGTTTTGTTTTCCTTTTCATCTCACTAAAATTATCCCATTGTACACGCCATTTACTTCTTCATGTTCTCCCATGTATTCTGTTGACATGCGGTGGAATCACTAGAGTTGCAGTCAAAACGCAATATGCAACTAATGACAACATTGGATGCTTGAATGGAAACCAAATGTTTACATATGTCACTAAAAAGTTTAACTTCTGGCAACAAGGAGAAACAAAACTCAACAAAAAGTTTCTAAATGTTCCTCTGGTGGAAACGTAACTCTAATAACCCAAGATATGGTTTAAACTTTGTATTACAAACTAAAGATGAAATCTGTCATTTTGCATTACATCCATTAGTAAAATTACGCGTATAATTCAAATCTATGTTCGTATTTGACTTTTTACGACAAAAATATCTAAAAACACTATTTAGATTAGAACTAATTTATATTTAAAAAAGAAGCGACTTCAGCTGATTTAATATAAAAACCGTTTAGAAACCGTGTGCAATCAATAACTATTTTCTGACATATATGCTTTCTTTAATCTGATTTAAGGTACAATTCTATTGATTATTTTAGCGTATTCTTATCTCTCCCTCTCTCTAATTTGTATTTTCGTATATTATCCACATATTTTTTAACTTTTTTATTTGTTTTATTATTTGGCCCACTTTCTATAAGTTTAACTCTGCATATTGCAACCACCCTGTTTATGTTTCTATGAATTGGTCACCCAATATAAATTATTTGTCTATCATTTTCTGAATCCCTCTTTACAATTATAATTCAACTCTACACGATGTTGCAACCGCCCTATTGACTTTTTCTATAATTTAAATCTCCCTGTATACCTATAATTTTAGTTCACCCAATATGCCAAGTGTAAGCAACTACTTATGTTCCACACTACATAACATTTTTTTAATCAGCTTGTATAACTATGTTTCGCCTCAATCTTATATGAAACGACTTCTAACATTTTTTAAATCATCCGCTCTATAACTCGAATATCCTTACTGCATATGCTTATTTAACCATTTTTTAAGTTTTTTATCCACTCCGTATAACTATAGTTTTACTTCACTCTTATATTAACCACCTTGTATACGCAACTACCTATGTGCCACCTAATACAACATTTGTTGAACCACCCTCTATAACTTTAATTCTATTTCACATTATATTTCAACCGTGCTATATATGGAACGCTTATGTACCACCCAATATCACATTTATTTTTAAGATTTTTTGAACCCACCTGTCTAACTGTAATTTTACTTCGCACAATATTTCAACAGCGCACATTGCTTGCTGTTTGAATTTCGATGCACGCACACACCTGCCACCGTATACCATATAAAAAACATCGCTCACCTAAAAAAAATCCTCTCGATACACTAACGGAATATTTTGTGCCATTTCACTCGACTGCAATGAAAATCGTTACAAACACCCTGCACGATATACTTTCATGGCATATCTTGACATTTAAGCTAAATATTTATGATGAAATTTTGACATTTACATTGGTGTTTACCGTGTTCTTGCAAATATTTTTACTATTTTCGGAAGAATATTTGCAATATATGTTTTACGTTATAGATAATTATACCGAATCAAGCTGGAACATCTCTTTATATAACATAATTTAAAATATTCAATTTGGTTGTGCCGTTTTAGAGGAAACAGTGTAGATTTATTTAAATCCACTGAAATGTAATGCCTTTATTACTGTTTTTTTCTGATTTTCTGGAAAACCAGAAATTTACCCAAGCCGATTTTGAGTAATCACTGAGAATATATAAAAAAAACGTGCCGACGAATTGATAAGATAACCTCCTCCTTTTTGGAAGTCGGTTAAAAAAGATTTGAATCCCTAATATTAATAATACATATATAAAATTCAAAAATTCCTACAAATGAGTAATATTATGAATATGATATATTCAAATAATATTTATTATCAAAATAACCTTCTTCGTCATCCTTCTGTATTGTAGGCATAGTTGCTTATTCCCTCTGCTTGGCTTGCCGAATCTTGAATTGATAGTAATGTTGTTGCTCTATCTTGTCTGTGCCCTTCCCGTACTTCTTCTTCCCCCTGGTGATTTATTGCGTACAAGTCTTACGGTTTATTCTTCTTCTATTCGTCGCATTAGTGTTTTCTTTCCAGGATCTACGATTTAACATCGTCATCTAACCGAGTATTTTTGGGCATACTTTCAATTCGCCTGTTTCAAGTATCCCTTTAGTTTTTGTTCTTGTTGAGAATTGTCTGCGAAGTTGAAGTGGTATAATAGTCTTTGAAGGTGGTCCTCATTCTCTGCCACCAGTACTGTATTATTATAAGCTTAATCTTACGGGATGCACTCCATGCGAGTTCCCAAATTTCATCCTTAGTTTATATTCATTCAAGTTTAAATGATCATATTTTATTGTTCTAAAAGTTCACAAGACAATATTCAAATAAGGAATACTTTTGAACTAAATTGTTAAAATTACCCCGCCGGTAGAACTAAGAACTTTAAAATCATTTAAGTGAAAAAAAAAATTGTACTTTTGCTATTTGAAATCAACACCATGGCTGCAAATTAAACTAAGCGGTCTGAAGTCTGATGAGTTTCCAATAAATGACCTCAGATTTGTCATCAGCAACCTCAAAAACTAATTTTTTACCGTATTCCCCATAGTCCTCGAGGCTCGGAGCCTAATCATGCTTTACCTCAATTTGAACTTCACTAAACATCAATGTCATGTCAAAAAAATGGCCAAGGCCATATTTGGATATCAAATTTTTCGGGCTTTTCATTACCAACATAAAAAACAGATGTGGCTATTGGGTAGCCGGGGGAAATATTAAAAGTTATCCATTTAACTTTTTCCTATAAAATGCTTTCCCACTGAGTATATCAGCCGTTCTCGGACTTTTTGAACACCGTGTATATTGACTAATTGTGTCCACACCGTAACATATTCCTTTTATTTTCAACACACACGATTTACATAGAGTGCTATTATTATCTACCGAATAATTATGATCAAATAGGATAACTTAAGAAATGGAGCTTTCGGAAAATACTAAGTCCTGAGATTTATATATCTGACTACATTACAGATCCAGGGAAAAATCTATTAAATTCTAATGTCTGGTCGCCTCGTTTATTCTTGAAGAGGCTGAAAAACCTGCTATGCGCCAGCTACTATCATGAGCTCCAACCTCTTGATAAATCGCTTAATAGTTCATCTGAACATCACTGAGACCAAGAAGTTATGTCATAGAGGAACCAAAGGCGTGACAGACACTTTACGAAATACAAATTTTAAAACAATCTACATCAACGTTTGGTACAAATGTTTAACTCATGAAATCATTGTAGATGAATTTAACGCAACAGGCGTCTATCTATTAAATCAAGATGTTTTACCTGGTGAAGCATTTGCGCCTCCTGTAGTAGGCCAGTAAAGTTAGCACCGCTATTTTGCAGAAACTCAAATTAAAACATATGGAAATTACGAGCTATTTAGGAGCTCTTGATTTGTACCTTAACTAATTTTTGAGCTCCATATTTTCTATGGAAAAACTGCAAAAAACTATTGGCGGTGCTAACTTTACGTATAGTTCGCTCCTCCATCTCAGAAAAACAAACAATAAAATTTTGTGAAGCGTCTCAAATTAGAAGCTATTTACAAGCTATTGAACGTCTAAATTTGTCTAAAAGGTAAAAACCACCCCCGAAAAAATATTTAATTTAAATTTTAAATTTAAAACCAGCAAAAATTACCTACTAATTAAGAGCTCTTTACTGGTGTAATACAGATGAACACCTAATTATATTAAAGGGATGAAAACCACCACCAAATTATGCAGTTTTTTCGAATTTAATGTTCTATAAATTTTGATAAAATAAATACCAGCATAATCTACGATTTACGAGCTTTTCAAAAGTGTATTAAACGACTACATTGAAATTACTGAAAGTGGTGCAAACAACCCCACATACTTCGCAGTTTTTCCAAATTTTATGATTTTTACATTTTCAAACCTCCCATCCTCATCTACGATTTAGGCGCTCTTTAACGGCATATTATGGGACTACTTTCAAATTATAGTAAGGGGTGCAAACAAACCCCCAACATTAACAGATTTTTCAGATTATATGATATTCTAATTTTCAAAACACAGTCCTAATCTACGATTTACGAGCTCTTCAATGGTATATCACACCACTACTTGCAAGTCATTGTAAGGGGTTCAAATAACCCCCAAAATATGCATCTTTTTCAAATTTTGTGATTTCTTTATTTTAAACTACCATCCTAATCTACGATTTACGAGCTCTTCAACGGTATTACACGACTATTTTCAAGTTATTATAACGGGTGCAAACAACCCACGACATTTTGCAGTTTTTTTTTCTAAATTTGTAGTTCTTAAATTTAGAAAACTGGCAACTTAAACTACGATTTAAGAGATCTTCAATAATACATTGCAGGACTTCTTCAAAATAACCTGGAAAGTGCAAGTAACTACCTTAATGACTAATTATTGCAAACTAATAGATTTCTGAAATCAATCAAAATTTTGTGACTTTGGAAATTTGAAAATTACTTACGTTGTATAAGCTTTCCAACAATGTGATGAAAAACGAATACGGAGATAATAGACATTTTTTAGGAATTATTATTACTTTAAATTTATTGTTTTTAATTAGCATATTAAAACTGAATTTTGAGAGGTTTTTTAAATAGAAATAGCAATATTTTCTGGTTGAAGTCTACATAACACAAGAATTTAATCAACGAAAGATACAGACTTATTTCAGTCAGCATTCTTCCAAACAGCCTTCATCAAATTTACTAAATCAGTCAACATCGTATATGACATGCTATATCCGAGTTCACTCAGTTTGAGATAAAAAGAATATATAATTCAAATATCATTATTTTTTGTGTAACGTGGATCATTAGAAATTCTGGTGAATCCATACAACAAATATAAAACAGGAGGTTGGGTACGTGAGAGGGCGCGGCAATGCCATGCAATATATTTCAGTATTATTTTTTTTAACCATTGTTTTAGTAGTTATCAGATTCCGAAACCCACTAAATTAAACATATAGAGAGTTAGGGAGTTATCTGCAGTCCATACATTATTTTGGGCAGTTTTCTAAATTTGAAAATCCCAAAATTTGAAAGAATTTCAAAATTTTGCTTTTTACCCTTGAGAATAATTTGAATGTACTTGTGTAATACACCGTTAACCAGCATTTAAATCGTAGATTAGGGGTTGGTTGAACCTTTGTGAATAATTTAATAGTGACCTGTTGTAAAGCTCGCAAATCGTAAACTAAAATAGTAATTTTGAAGGTTGGACTGTCACAAAATATATTTGAAAAAAACTACATAATTTGGGAGATGTCAGCATCCCTCCCAATGACTTTAAAGCCGTGGTATAATATATCATTGAAGGGTTTGTAAATCGTAGATTAGGATGATAGTTTTGCAAATTTATAAAAATCACTATTAAAAAATAAATATATAATTTGTGTAAGATAACCTTGAAGACCTCGTAAATCGTAGAATAGCATGGTAGTTTTGAAAATTAAAAAATTTTAAAATTTCGAAAAACTGCAAAATTTCGCATTTGTTTGCAATGATTTGAAAGCAGTCATGTAATATACCGTTGAAGAACTCGTAAATTGTAGATTCCTAAGTAATGTGGTTTTCAAAATTCAAATTCGAAAATCACAAATTTGAAAATTGCATTATTTGGGGTTTGTTTGCACTTCTTACAATAATTTCAGAGTAGTCGTGTAATATACCGTTTGAGAGCTCGTAAATCGTAAATTAGGAAAGCAATTTTGAAAATAAAAAATTACAATATTTTGAAAATATTACATACATAAATCGTAAATGGGGAGGGTACTTTTGAAAATTAAAAATCAGCAAATGTGAGAAAACTGCAAAATTGTGGGGTTTTTTACACCCCTTCCAAAAAAATGTTAATGTAGTCCTGTAATGTACCGTTGAAAAGCTCATAAATAGCGGTTTACGCTAATGAGTTTTAAAATGTGCAAATCATAAAAATTGAAATAACTGCATAATTTAGGGGTTGTTTACACCCCTTTGGTAGAATTGAAAGTAGTCATGCAAATATACCGTTGAAAAGCTCGTAACTCGTAGATTATGTTGGCATTTTTCAAAATTTATAAATCATTTAATTCGAAATAAAATGTATAATTTCGAGGGTTGTTTCGACCTTTTGCAATAACTTGAAAATAGTCGTGTAATATACCGTTGAGGAGCTCGTAAATCGTAGATTGGGACGGTAGTTTAAAATCCTGAAATCTCAAATCTTGGAAAAAATGCATCATTTGGGGAGTAGTGGTATTATATACAATTGAAGAGTTCGGAAAACGAAGATTAGGATTGTGTTTTGAAAATTCGAAAATCATAAAATCTGAAAAATCTGCATATGTTAGAGGTTTGTTTGCACCCCTATAATTTGAAAGTAGTCCCATAATATGCCGTTAAGGAGCTCACAAATCGTAGATGAGGATGGCAGGTTTGAAAATGAAATAATCACAAAATTTGGAAAAACTGTGAAATATGCGGGGTTGTTTGCACCACTGTCAGTAATTCCAATGTAGTCGTGTAATACACCGTTCAAAACCTCGTAAATCGTAGATTATGCTGGTATTTTTCAAAATTTATAAATCATTAAATTCGAAAAAAAATGCATACTTTGGGGGTGGTTTTCACCCCGTGAATATAATTAGGTGTTCATCTGCATTACACCAGTAAAGAGTGCTTAATTAGTAGGCAATTTTTGCAGGTTCTAAATTTAGAATTAAAATTCAATATTTTTTCGGGGGTGACGGTCTGAGATGGTGGTGCTAACTTTACGTAAAGTTAGCATCGCCAATAGTTTTTTCCACTTTTTCCATAGTGAATATTGAGCTCAAAAATTAGTTTAGGTAAAAATCAAGAGCTTCAAAATAGCTCATATGTTTTAATTTGAATTTCTGCAAAATGGCGGTGCTAACTTTACTGACCTGTAGTAAAAGAGATGCAACCACAAAAGGTTCTGATAGTGCCTCTTTGGGTGACGAAATCCCTAATTATGTATAAAAAGCCCGATTCAATCTTTGTTGACATGACGTAGAATTTGGATGTACTGCTATCAAAACCACCTACTACTTCTTAAGAGAATTCGAAAATTGTTATGACTATACAATATTCCTTTATTGATTTATTTTTTTTCCTGCATTCAATTTTATTTCTCAAGGGATCCTCAGATCCTCAAGGAAATTCGTGTTTTCATTAAGTGTGCTATTTCTCATCAAGTGTATCTATATTTCTTCATAACAATTTTAGGTGATGGCAATATTCACTTGATTGTACAACTGACAAAGTGGGAATTAGAAATACAGGAGTCTATCGAAAATTACCTCTATAAAAATGTGGCAAATATGAAAGGAAGTATAAGTGCAGAGCATGGAATAGGTTTCTTAAAAACAAAATTTTTGGCACTGAATAATTCAGGAAATTCAATTATGCTAATGAAGAATATTAAGAGACTATTGGATCCGAATGGCATCATGAACCCATACAAAGTCCTTCCCTAAATCATATTAGTATTAATTTGTACTCACATACAAATAATATTGATCTCCTTAAAGGATTCAAACAAACTTTTTCCATCAATAGTATTATTCAATATTACATAATATTATTCAGCAGATTTATAAATAATGTTTACGTACTTTGTATAAAATTTGTAAGAAATTTTATTTTGAAACACCTCCCTAAAACTCAAATTTGATTAACCAAAACCTGTTCTCCCTAATATAAATCCAGGTATATAACAACTTGAAAATACAACAGTTGGCTACATGTTCTTCATTTAATTACATTTTACCTTTTCACAATCTAATAGATATACATGAAAAATACTAATAATAAGTATTAAAGATTAATGATTTAGTTCAAATGGTACAGTATACTCACATTAATGTAATTTCACAACTACAATTACTTAACAAACAAACAAAAAGTCTTTCCAAAAATCAAAATTTATTCAAATTGATGAACGAAAAAATATAAAGTGTAATTTGTGTGTGGTATAAAAACTGAAAAAAAATAAAAAATAATATATTTAACTTTACTTTACAAACAACCAGAATGAAGAAAATACTATCACAAATAAACAAATAGTAAAAGATATCAACATAAGACCTCGTTGTTGATATAATGACGAGGTCAGACCCAGGCCTTTTGATAGGAATCTACTATTGTTTATCATACATGTGATTGTTTCCTGAAGGATAATTGTGGCATAGTTTGTCAATGTTGAAGCCTTACTGTATATACGCAAACGTTTTGGGGTCTAGGTCAGACCCGGTTGTCAATGGCAAAGAAACTGTGCCTAAACATATATGTGATGTTATTTCCCAAAAAATGCTAACAATGGACTAGAAGATACTACACATAACCTTCAAAAAACTCATACAACCATTTTAACATCAACCAGTGGACAGTGAATAAGAAATACTAGTGTAATACAACTAGCAGAAAACCCAGAAAATTTATTTTTTAAGGTACAAATTCCAAATGTTCAGGATTATAATTGAAATTTATTGAGCGCGAAATAAAAGTAGGTTTAGAATGAAATATTTTTAATTATAATTTGTAAAAATTAAATATAATGATATATTAAGAGAGAATTTAGTTACAAGATTTAAGTAACCAGGTGAGAAATGTGGCTAAATATATTTTCTGGAAGTTTCTACTCCTGCACACACAAAAAGAAGTGAAATTAGTTAAAAATATAAGTATTATATTTTAAATAATGGATGTTTTTAAGTAATTTTATTTAAGATCGTGATATACCTTTTTAGGAAATATGCATATATCAATATTATGATGTCTTAATAAACTTTTATTTATCTACAAATTTTAATTTCAAATATAAAAGTTTTAAATATAGAATCTTCATTAATCAACAGTTTCCAAAAAATTATAAACAAATTAGAAATTTTACTTACCTAACTCCATAACATGCAACTATGTAAAGATGATGAGGCTTCTTCATTTTTAATTACTACCAGAGGCCGCTATCCCTTAAGTGCACTCGTGCGCTGAACCACGAAATTTAATAGCTTTTAATAAGGTTAAAAATCAACACAAAATATTTAATAAATAAATATCATTTCAATACCAACGAATTTATCAAACTAATCCAAACTTGTATTAAGACGTATATTCGCTTGAAAGAATATTTGAGCGTGCACTTCGGCTAGCATACGGTGAAACTTATATAGCTTCTATGAGATACGATATAACACCCTTAAAGAGTGAGATAGAAGATAGCTAATCCAAACTATCTGGAGTAGCGTTGGGTTTTATGACTCTTTTTAGTGAGCCGGCTCATTTCGTTCAGCTCACCAAAACGAGTTGTTCACAATGAGTCGTTCAATTGAACGATCTCCTAAAACACAGCCGTTTAGCCTTAGGCGGATTTATATAATATCTTTACTTGTCTAGTTTACTGTTCAAACTAATATTAAAGTTTTGCTGAGTCATAATTTAAAGATCATTAATTTACGTAAATACAAAATTTTTATTTTTTTATTATTTGGTAGCAAAAATAAGAAAAAAACTCTATACATTAAAACAAATAAAATGATTATGCTTACTTATAACCCAAATAGAAATTTATATAACAAAAATACTGCAAAACAATAACAATCCTGTGCCTTAGTGTCTGTCATAATAAAAATTTAGAATACCCATTCATCGATTCGTTGAAAATAAAACCTTCCGACCAAATTTTAAAATACTTTTCATCTCATGAACCAGACCACTGACGGCTCTTTTCTCTCCACTGCTCCGAGCCGAGGTGACTGTGCCGGTCGAAAGATTGCACGATGAACGAGTCAACGAGTCTAGTTCGTGATTGAACGTTGAACGTTTAGCACATCCTATGACTCTCGACTCGCTCGAGCCGAATGACTCTATTAATGGCGAACTGAACGAGCTATTTGACGTAACTGTGCCGCTCATTCGTGGCACATGTAGAAGAGTCGTTCGTTTTGAACGACTCATTCACGAACGACCCAAGCCTAATCTGGAGTAATTGGCTAATTATCGTACGCCGCAGGGAGACACCGAGCTGTGCTGATATTGACCGGACCTATCGGAACGTTTCGATAATTCAAATTTTTGTTTACCTGATTTAAGTAGTGGTTGCTTTGTTTTTGTCCTGATAGTCTATAAAAGAATATTTAATATACAGAGTGTGTGTGTTTACATAACTGTGAAAATGAGTATCAAGTTTAACATTGACCATATTAAAAACAATAATAAACCGTTTCAAAACAAATTAGAGATATAAAATTGGCTGGTCCACCTAGGTCATATCTTAATTGAAAACAAGAGCGCAAAATGAATAATAAAGTACCATGTTTTAAAAGTGAAATATATAATAAAAAGAAATGGTTGTGTGGATGTTATCGCATCAATACATTATTTTGTTTTCGTTGCATTATGTATGACGGGGAATCAATTTGGACGGAAACTGGAGTGAAGGATTAAAACGGTTCTTAGAAATACGGTGTCTCAGGACTGGCTAAATGCTCTTTCTGTGCTTAGTATTGAAAAAAATATTTTCAATCAATGCCAGACTTTAATAAAAAGATCATTGAACATTTCCATTCAAAAAAAGTCGGCGAATATTTAAATTAATAAAAAATAAATGCAGTATTAGCAAAGCTATGGTTTGTTTTGTTGCATCTTTGAATCCCAATATTTGACCAGTAAAGTGCACCACCAGTTTCTTAACCCACCAGACGCCCCTGATGTAAAGCACATTGATATGCTGTTTATACAGGCTGTAAATAGTTTGAGAGGGTATTTATTAGGTGGAGAAAGTACACAGCAATTCAAATAAAAATATGTGTTAAGTAAATTATTGCATCGTCGCGCTGTCGTACATAACTACCTAAAGAGAAAACAAACACCTGTGATTTTTATTGAGTAAATGATACATTATAATTGTTTTGTCGAGAATCAGATTTGTTTCGGCCAAAAAATGTGCAATATTTTGAAATAGAGCTCAATCTTAGGTATTAATATTCGGAAACATAATTCGCGAAATTATGTTAAAAGACAGGGATAAAAAACTCGATATAAAGTAACTATTATCCGCTAAATTATTCAAAAACACCTTAATTATTTAATTCAAATCCTTTCGGTTAGGCACACTTACATAATAAATCAACAACAAAGGAATTATTTCCAGCACAAAAAGTGCTCCAAACTTCCCGTTTTAATCTCCACCTTTTGCTAAAATCTAGCATCTATACTATTATAAAATTGTAAGTTTGTCTGTTTGTTTGTTTGTTCGGGCATCACTACTTAACTGATTTTGCGGAATCTTTTTTTGTTGCGGAGCATATAGTTTGACTTAAAATCTGGTAGACATTTTATCTCTCTAATTTGACAGAAACGGTAGATATAGCGAAAAAACTTCTACCATGTTAGGTAATTTAATTACTCAATTGGTTCCACAGCACGCACAAAATATTAGGTACTGGCATCAGCTTAGCTTTTATTCAAAATTCGGTATGTGCAAATGGCAATTTAACGAAAATCAACATATATCAAGCGTAATTTTACCGGGTGTTCTGTATATAGGAGCCTTAGAGCGGAGTAGAATTACATGGATTTAAAAAATTTTTAAAAAGTTATATTTGGTCTCCTATAAGCAGCTGGATATATGCGATGTGGTGGAAACAAAAGGGAGTGGAATTAGTTATACGTGGTGGTCCAAAAAAGTTATGTTGAGTAGGCCATAAACAGTTCCATATACCAAGTGGTTGAAAAAGGATAGAATATTTATACTGTGAATAAAAAAACTTAAAAATGTGTTAGGTAAGCAGTTAGGATCTTTGAATTATGTTCATAAGATACTATAGTTATGAAATGGCTTGAAGAAATGTTAGAAGCAGTTGTTTATACAGGGTGTTTGAAATATAAGATGGAGTGGAATTATAGTTTATGTGGTGGTTAAAAACTTGTTTTACATCCACAAGTAGTTACATATATAGGATGGTTCAAATATGTAGCGGAGTATAATTACAGCTACAGTGGGTTTAAAAATATTTTAAAGTAATAGTATGATCTACAAGCTGTTCCAATTACCAGATGGTTGAAATATAGGGTGGGGTAGGATTCTAAGGGTACAGGGTCGTACAAAAATGTTATATTCGGTGTCAAATAAGTAGTTACATATAAAAGGTTGTTGAAATATAGGATGGCGTACAGTACAATTATACAGGGAGGGTAAAAAATGCTAGAAAAATTTTGTTATATAGCACTTGCATATATAGAGTACCTGGAGTATGGTGCGCAGTAAAGTTATAGTTATACAGTGTCATTCAAACAGGGTTAGAAAAAGTTGTAAATGAAGGGTTGTTTAAATGAAAGGTGGAAAGAAATTATACTTTAATATACCTTGAAAACATATACGGATAAAATGGGAAATAGCGTAGTTCATAATAAGTTGCAATGATATGATAGTTTAAACATGGGGTGAAGAAGTGTTAAGATAATTATTTAAAAAATGTTATATTGGTTGACCAATAAGCAGTGGCGTATACAGGGTAGTTGTAATACATTCAAGGTGATTCAAAAACATGTTGAACAAAATTGTTATTTTCGGTGCCCTATAAGCAGTTGCGGTTTTAGTGAAATATATTTGGCATTGATGGATTTATAGTTATACAGGATGGTAGAAAAAATGTTATACTGGGTAGCCGATAAGTAGTTGCAAATACAAGATGGTTGAAATAGCGGGTAGAGTAGATTTATAGTCAAACAGGTTGGATATATTTTTTTGTAGGATAGGAGATGAGCGGGTGCATATATGCAATATCTGAAACATGGATCGAAGTAAAATATATTTCATATAGTGTGATTAGAAGTATTTAAACATTTTATATTTGGTTGCCCCTAAGCAAATGCACATACAGGGTGGTTGAAATATTTTGTAGAGTAAAATTATTGTTATATAGGGTGGTTAAAAAATAAGTTGTAATGTTTAACAAAATGGCAGCGGTGTATACAGGATGGTTTTAATGTAGATTATTTCTTTTTGCGAAGGTTTGAACATTGCGTACGCGGGTAACGGCTAATTTTCACTAAAATAAACGTTTCACGAAAACTGCACTATAACAAACTAACATATTGAATGTAAATAAAACAAACTATGGAAAAACACGAAATGTAGGTTTTATATTAGTTTTTGGGTATTAACTTTTAGGAGAAGCATAATGGTATACCGTAAATTAATCGACAGTATTGCTTTAACCATATTTTTATTTCAAGTAAAAATACAAAATAACTCAACATTTTCATCATATTGCAGTAGCAAAGGATAGAAAATGGATAAAAGGACGAATTAAGTTATTCGTGTTTGATATTTTTGAAATTTATATATATTTATATTATATATATATATATATATATATATATATATATATATATATATATATAGCTTGATGAAGCAGTTATTTCGAAAAACAAGACGGTAAAGTTCTGGAAGAACAACAGAAAAACACAGAATATCTTATGGAAAGCTAGTTGTGCCCTACTTAGGGAAGCCATACGTAATGTCAGAAGAGATTTGGATGTTCTTAATACTAAACTCCTAGATATCCACCTACAGGTAAGCAATACACTCCACCCAATAATATGGGATAAATTCGATGAGATTAGTGAATTTAGGGGCGAAACGAATTCAGAGTTGACAACAATGCAACAACAGACAAAATTTAACAAATTGAATCTCCAACAGAAGCCCAAAAACGAATTTTTCTCGGAAAATAACGGTCACAGTCTAACCTCACGACAATTGGAAACGAATAAAACCGTTTATAACTTATCTTCGGTCCAATTGAACTCTTCCTCGATTGGCGTGTTGGCTAAGGGATTCAATTACGCTATTGCTCCCTATCAAATACCAACAGAGAGCATAATATGTGGCGTGGAAACAGCAGTTTCAAAATTAAATGCGAACACCGCTGAAATAATTATAATATATATATAAAGATGTGTCACATGTTCTAAGAAAGTCTAAACCACCTAAAAGGAACCTATCTATAGAAGAAAATGAGGCCTTAAAACAACTTCGCCTCAACAAGGACATTGTTATTCTACCTGCTGATAAAGGAAATGCGACTGTAATTTTAGATACAGCGGATTATTCAAACAAAATTCAAACATTGCTACAAGATCCAGCATATAAACA
This sequence comes from Octodonta nipae, assembly GCA_034190945.1. Classification (NCBI taxonomy): domain Eukaryota; kingdom Metazoa; phylum Arthropoda; class Insecta; order Coleoptera; family Chrysomelidae; genus Octodonta; species Octodonta nipae. Next base: position 49,969,999 of record CM067219.1, on the reverse strand, counting down.
AATTACTACTGACCCAACAACTTATTATTATTATTTGGAGAAAACAACCAAGGCTAAAATCCAAGCAAGTAGGATCCACAAAAATCTCCAACTGCAACTCATTCCGCGTGAAAAGTCATCGAGATGTCCGAAATTCTATGGGTTGCCAAAAGTACATAAAGAAGGTGCACCTTTGAGGCCAATAGTAAGCTCAATTGGATCCCCAACACAACACCTAGCCAAATACCTAGCCCAACAATTTCAACTGTTTGCAGAGGAAGCAGACTCATATGTGAAAAATTCGACACATTTCATCGAAATACTTAGAAAAACGGTCTTACAACCAGAGTGTCTTCTTGTAAGTTTTGACGGAGTGTCTCTTTTCACGAACATCCCTATCGACGAAGCCTTGGATATCATAATAGAAAAATACAAACCACCTCAACACCTTGTAGGCTTAACAAGGCACTGTCTGATGAACACCTATTTTGTTTACGAGAACCAACGATACAAACAAGTGGAAGGAGCTCCAATGGGATCGCCACTCTCACCAGTTATAGCGAACCTTTTTATGGAGACCTTTGAGTAGTTGGCACTAAGAACAACAACTCTTAAACCCAGTTTCTGGTTGCGATATGTGGATGATACATTTGTGATTTGGACTCATGGGAGGGACCACCTCAATACTTTTTTAGACCACCTTAATGGAATCCATCACAAAATAAAATTTACCATGGAGGTTGAAGCCAACAATCAACTGCCGTTCCTTGACGTTCTCATAAATAGGAAGGAAGATGGAACCCTTGGCCATACAGTATATAGGAAAGCAACTCACACCAACGGATACCTTCAGGTTAATTCTCATCACCACCCAGCCCAACTACAAGCCGTTGTCAAGACTTTAGTAACCAGATCACAAAGACTAGCTGACCAGGATAACATCAAACAGGAAATGGACAGTTTAAAAACAGCTCTGAGACAAAACGGATTTACAGACGGAAATATACAAAGAGCCCTAAAGTTAAAACCGAGACAAACAGACGAGGAGCATGAGACACCAATAACCAAGGCTTATTTACCGTATGTCAAGGGGACCACGGACAGTATTGCAAGAATTCTACGGAGACACAATATCGATACTATTTTCAATACAGACAGAAAAATAAGCACGGTGTTGAAGACTCCGAAGGCGAGGATCCCTTTAGAACAACAGGGAATGTACGAGATTCCATGTGCAGACTGTCATAAAACCTATGTGGGGCAAACTAATAGAAGAATTCAAGCTAGACGTGATGAACACCAGAACGCCTTAAGAAAGCAGGAAAAAACAACATCCATTGCGGAACACGCCACCACGATGTCACACCGAATAGACTTTGAGAACACCAGAGTACTGGCAAATATAGAACACCCGAATCAAGACTCGTAAGAGAGGCAATTGAAATAGCGAAGAGGCCTCACAGTCTAAACGCACGCAATGCAATTCAGAACTTATCGAACTGTTGGAAAATTCTGTTAAACACCGTACCGGCCCAGACCCGTCCAATAACAACTCAACCGGAAATAACAAATCAGCAGGCGGGAGGCGTGCCCACTGAGCGCCCAGGACCAATCACACGCAGCCGTTCACGGTGCCAACCAATAGGCGTCGAGCCGCGACTATATAACAGCGCGAGCGCTTCTAAAAATCTTAGTATTCGAGTAACTAGAAGCGAAAGCAGAAGGCTACGAGAATTATGCGAACCGACCTGAAGAGGGCAGATGTGACTCTGCCGTAACGTCGTCATTTTACCATCGATCCCGACAGGGATCAGTTATCAACTACGCGGATATATTCAAGTTAGTGATAGAAAACAACGTAAATATATTTTTTATTTTCTATGATTGAATATTCTTCCATAAGCTGGTCCATGTGCATTAACAGAATTCGTATTATGAATAATTGAATAAATGAAGGTTTGTAAAATTTCAAAACTAACCTTGAGTGACTCCAGAACTCTTCAATATCATAATTAGATCTAAGCCAAGAATAAATTTTCTTGACGGTTAAATTCTGTTTTTAATACAATAATATATTAAATATGTATTTGAACAATGTATATACGTTAAGCAAAATTAGCACAGAACATATTGAGAAGACACAAGAATTTAGATTTATTAAACAAACTAATGCATAGAAATCATTCCTCAAGAAACACTAGAGTGAATGGATTTATCCAAAACGTAGTAATAAATTTTGCAAAAAAATCCCTTCTCATGTATGGAATAGGAAGAACTGATAAATAAAGGTCAAATTGGAGACAGCTGTATTGAAGATGGAATAGGATAAAGGCGTTCTAAAGAAAATAATTTCTAAATATTAGTTCAATAAATTTAGCAGTAGTAAATAAATTGAATTAGAAAACCATACCCATATTTATTATGCATTCAAGTGTGAAAAAAAAACATATAATTTACTGCCATATATTCTGATTAAGTGGGAATTTCTCATTTCTTTCAAGTCGCATTTCGTGGGTTGTATTTGTTGTTAGAACATATTTGCATTGGTATTTAACCAACTCAAGGCCACTAAATCTTTGGTACTTCCTGTGCAACCAGACTTTTAATTATTTTGTTCTAAAAATATTGCAAACAATTGAACATATCTTTGAATCTTATTTAAAATACAGTGAATATTAATATCTAAATGGCATATTGACTTGTTCTGACATCAAGATGTCAGTTAAACTCTTTGGTATACAGACAACACAAATTTCAGTATCAAAATGTACTTAATATTGTATTAACATTATCTATTTATTTAATTTAGTAGGTAGAATGGAGAATTAATAAACCAACAATTTCATTTTCAAATATGTATTACGACTTAAATTTCAGATCCGTTATTGAAAGTGTAATCAGTTTTACCTAGAAAAACGAGTGATTTTTTTCTATTTAATGTGAAATATTCTGGCCGGACACATTATCCGGTCTATGATGAATAAAATAGAACAAAAATTTCGTCAAAAAATGTGTTAGATATTTTCAAACATTTGAAATCAAAATTGAATGACGAAAAGAAGAGAAGAGAAGAGAAGTTAACCGGTGATAATGATGAATGTAGAACATCTGTACAGAGATTTTTAAAAAAAGAAAAATACCATCCATATAAAATTAAACTGGTTCATGAACCAACATGACGATGATCCTGATCGCAGATTAGAATTTAGTGAAATGGTTACGAATAGATGCCAAGGGAATCCGATGTTTCCTAAAAAATATTCTTTTCTCCAATGAGGCAATGTTTACCCTACATGGAATGGTCAACAAGCATAATTGTCGGTATTGGTGTACGCGAAATTCTCACTGGGTGACGGAAGGTCAAACTCAGTATCCTATTAAAGGGAACGTTTGGGCCAACATAATTAATAATATATTTTGAGGGGGCATTAGCTGGAGCGAGTGACTTGTATTTTTACAAAATGATTTAACACCTGACTTAAGACAACATTTCCAGATTCTCATATTCCCGCCGACATTAATAGAAACATATGGTTTCATCGAGATGCAACTACACCAGATTATGTAGCAGCAGTACGAGTTTATTTCGATCAAGTCTTTCCGCATCTAGATGGGTAGGCGTGGCGAAATTGAATGGTTTTTGCGATTATTTTTTGAGGGGCTATTTAAAATAAAATATATGCAAGAGTAAACCAACAAATTTAGTGATTTTAAACACCGAATAGGAAACGTTGCCAAAGAAGTTCGAGACCGTCTGTCTTTTTAGGACCTCACTGTGTATCATTGTAGCTGTAGTTTGCTCAAGCATTTGTGAAAGGTTTTTTTGTCGAAAAGCCTATAATTAGACTTAAAGCCTGGTATATTGACGGAAGCTCTATTGTTAATTAAACTTTACCTTGGTTGGTAACCTTTAAATTTGTTGAGCACAATTCCATTTGTAAAGGTGAAAAATTGGAGATCTGGTATTGAGTTCTCTAAGTGTATATATTACGCGATATCTGCTGAGTGTGATCTGATTTAATATAAAGTTGTATTAATTTAAGTAGGGTATCCCACTTAAAACGTTTTAAATTTATTGAGTTTGTATACACCACGACACCATTAAAGTACACAACATATGGGAATTTTTTTATTAATACAATTATGTAAAATTTTACTTGCCCGCAGTTTTTAGAGGACAACTGCCAGCAAGGTACTTTTCATATCAGTCAATATTGACATTTTTTCCAAAAAAAATACGAAAGACATTTTTTAACAGAGTTCCGACCGAAATAATATAATAATAATAATAATAAATCCCGTGTGGTAGCCGGGTTAGAATAGCACCACGGTTTCCACCGCCTGTCGTATGAGGCGACTAAAGGGGCAGCTGTCCGCTGACCTACTACCTAGCTTTCCTTCCTTCTCCACAACCCACACGGGATGGTCTGGTTTAAATCATTCTATCTGGGAAGTGACAACCCCACGGGTCCGAGTTACCTGGGTCACCAGGGTCAATTGGTGACAACACCCATGAAAATGGAGCTAAGAAATAGATGCCTCGGAAAAGAGCCGCTGCCTGGGGATCGCCAGGGCATGTCTGGAGCCGGCGCTGGACATGACAGCATGCGGGACGTCGGTGGCAGGGTGCTGAGGAGGCGGGCCCCTGCCGTCCAAAGAGCTACAGCCCAAGAACCAGAAGAACCACAAGAACACTCACCAACACAGTCACAACAACAACGTGACCATCACCAACGGAGTCAAACGAGAACGAGAACTCCACCCGTAGAAAGTGTTGCGCAGGATCAACAGCCAGCGCTCACTCGAGCGGGACTGAAAAGACAGCGCATGAAATGGACTGGCGCCATGAATGAATTTATAATGCGCACGTTTTACAGAATCACGAACCTTGGCCAGGACAAGACTGGATATCGCCAAATACTCTATCAAGAGTTCTGTCGTGAGTACCCAGAGCTTCAAGTTACTGAACAGAGAGTCGCAGATCAATATCGTGTCATCTTGAGAAATGGCCTTATTTCGCCTGAACAACTGGACACAATAAAGAGCGAAGTGGAGCGCGAACTATTTGGTCGAAATACAATCGATCCAGAGCCGGAAACACCTTTGGAACAAAGAGCGGACGAGACTCAAGAACTACAGCAAGAACAGCCAACCAACGCTGACCTGCTTGAGAAGATCCAAGCAGGAATGGAAGGAGCTCTTAGAGAGTATAATGGAACAGATCCACCGACTAGACCAGCTCTTCCCAAACTAAGATCATCTAAGAAATTGGGTATCGTCTTGCAGGCTATGAACAAATTTATCTTGCCAACCTATGTTTTAGGTGCTAATACGTTAGAGTCGCTTCACACAATCATCTACTGTGCTGCAACTGCCATCTGCAGAGTAATTGGGGTCGCAGTAAGACCAAAGCAAGACCCTCCCCAATTTAGACAAACCCCTCGAATACCACCTTGGCAAAGAAGACTTGAAGGGAAAATCAATTCTCTTCGGAAAGACGTTGGAAGACTGACCGAGTACCAACGAGGAGTCAGGAACAACAGAATAGAAAGGCTTGTCAAGACTATCATGGACAATAACCGAATACACTCCCAGTGGGATGGAGAAAACATCACATCTCAGCAATGTCTGGACAGCCTACGACAAAAGCTCTCCGTCTACACAAGTCGATTGACAAGGTACAAAGCCAGTAACCAACGGAAACTAGACAACACACTCTTCCGACAATCAGAAAAAGGGTTTTATAGAAAACTTAACAACAACAATAATAATGAAGCTCCTAGTTACCCCAGTAAAACAGCCATCGAGGAATTCTGGAAAACACAGCTTTCCACAACAATCTCCTATAACTCCGGAGCCAGCTGGATTAATGAGGAGGAGGCTGCATCTCAGAACTGTGAGGCCATGCAACACCAACCATTTACAACGGAAGATACATCCAACATAATGAAGAACCTCTATAACTGGAAAGCACCAGGACCAGATGGTGTACAAAATTACTGGATAAAGAAACTGTACGCAACCCACGAAACACTAACAGCCCTTATAAATGACGTAATTGCCCATCCACACAAGATGCCTAGTTTCCTAACGCATGGTACTACATACCTCTTACCAAAGGACGACCTATGTGCACAGGACCCAGCAAAGTACCGACCAATCACTTGCCTTCCAACCTTATACAAACTCATAACATCATGCATTAATCATCGCATTTTCAAACATTGTGAACTGAACAACATAATTACTCAACAACAAAAGGGATGTGCGAAAAATTCGATGGGTTGCAAAGAACAACTGATAATTGATTCCGTTGTCTGCAATCAAGCCCACGCCAAACGACGTAATCTCTACATGGCATATGTGGACTACAAAAAGGCCTTTGATTCAGTTCCACATGATTGGCTCATTAAGGTGCTGAAACTCTATAAAGTGAATAATTGTATTCTTAACTTTTTAGAACATGCCATGGCCACCTGGCAAACCAAAATCTCACTGAATGAAGCCAACTGTTCGATACAAACAGACCCTATTCCAATCAGAAAGGGTATATTCCAGGGAGACTCTCTTAGCCCGCTGTGGTTCTGCCTTGCCATGAACCCTCTCTCAAACAAACTGAACTCAACTAATTTTGGGTTCAGTCTCAAACACAACAACGTACAAGCATTAAAGATAAACCATTTGTTATACATGGACGACTTAAAGTTGATGGCAGCTACAAAACAACAGCTGCATGATATGCTTAAAATAGTAGAAGGGTTCTCTAGTGACATTCATATGAAATTTGGCCTAGACAAATGCCGAATTATTAATATAGTTAAAGGCAAAATACAGCAGGGGCACTTCGAAATGGGAGATGGCACCTCAATTGAATCTATGGGGGAAGGTCATACTTATAAATACCTTGGAATAAAGCAGGCTCAACGTATTGATCACATGACTATGAAAAAGGACCTAACAGCAGAGTTTTATAGAAGGGTAAGACGACTGTTGAAAACCAAACTAAACAGTAAAAATCTGTTTCAGGCTATTAACACCTATGCGTGTTCAGTGCTCAGTTACTCTTTCGGTATAGTTAATTGGTGCAAGACTGACATTGAACAATTACAACGAAAAGTTCGAGTTTTACTAACAAAAGCTCAAAATCACCATCCAAAGAGCTCTGTCGAACGTACAACTTTGCCACGGTATGAAGGAGGAAGAGGATTGACAGATCTAAGTAAACTATTAGATCAACAAATTTCTATTTTGCGTAGTCATTTCCAGAAACTCGCAGAATATTCTGATCTACATAGAGTCATGTGCCAGTTGATGACTCAACACCACTGCGACTGACACAACATGTCCAATTACACCACCAGACCACAGATCAGAAACTGCTGAAATGGAAAGAGAAGCCCCTTCATGGAAGACATATAAACGACATCAACCAAGATTATGTCGACAGTGCAGCGTCGAACTACTGGTTGATCTCTGGTCATATGTTCCCTGAAACGGAAGGCTTTATATTGGCAATCCAAGATCAAGTAATTCCAACTAAGAACTACCTAAAGTACATCGTTAAAGACCCTTCCATTAACAACGATAGATGCAGGTACGGTTGCCAAACATCTGAATCTATCCAGCATATCACAGGAGGTTGTCAAGCGTTCGCTGCAACTGAATACAAAGAACGACACGATGCTGTGGCAAAAATACTTCACCAGGAACTAGCACTGAAACATGAATTATCACAATCGGTAAGATTACCATACTATAAATATAAACCAGAATCTGTTTTAGAAAATAACAACTACAAGCTGTACTGGGACCGCACGATACTGACCGATCGGTCTGTTGCTCACAATAGACCAGATATAGTTTTGGTAGATAAAGTCTCTCGGAAAACAACTTTAATTGACATAGCAATTCCCAACAACAATAATATCAATATCAAGCAGGCTGAGAAAATAACCAAATATAGAGATTTGGAATTTCAAATAAAGACTCAGTGGAACATGAACAACACACGAACTGTACCAATTGTTATGTCAACAACAGGACTAGTCCCAAAACATCTATTAGACAATTTAAAATACCTCGGTCTGGACGAACATCTGTACAAACAAATGCAAAAAGCAGTCTTGTTAGGGACAGCCCGGACGGTCAGAAAATTCATGGGAAACTGCCGCCCCGACTCCAACCACGGGCCTGAAAACCTGGCAAGGGCTCCCACAGAGCTAAACCCTTTTGATATCTAGGATATCTGGGGTTTAGTGAATTTTCCCCTAAAGGCACTCATAGAGTGCCTTAGAGGGAGTGTGATGCCATACATTGTATGGTCAAGTCGGGATAACAATTACAACGAAAAGTTCGAGTTTTACTAACAAAAGCTCAAAATCACCATCCAAAGAGCTCTGTCGAACGTACAACTTTGCCACGGTATGAAGGAGGAAGAGGATTGACAGATCTAAGTAAGCTATTAGATCAACAAATTTCTATTTTGCGTAGTCATTTCCAGAAACTCGCAGAATTTTCTGATCTACATAGAGTCATGTGCCAGGTTGATGACTCAACACCACTGCGACTGACACAACAACATGTCCAAGTACACCACCAGACCACAGATCAGAAACTGCTGAAATGGAAAGAGAAGCCCCTTCATGGAAGACATATAAACGACATCAACCAAGATTATGTCGACAGTGCAGCGTCGAACTACTGGTTGATCTCTGGTCATATGTTCCCTGAAACGGAAGGCTTTATATTGGCAATCCAAGATCAAGTAATTCCAACTAAGAACTACCTAAAGTACATCGTTAAAGACCCTTCTATTAACAATGACAGATGCAGGTACGGTTGCCAAACATCTGAATCTATCCAGCATATCACAGGAGGTTGTCAAGCGTTCGCTGCAACTGAATACAAAGAACGACACGATGCTGTGGCAAAAATACTTCACCAGGAACTAGCACTGAAACATGAATTATCACAGTCGGTAAGATTACCATACTATAAATATAAACCAGAATCTGTTTTAGAAAATAACAACTATAAGCTGTACTGGGACCGCACGATACTGACCGATCGGTCTGTTCCTCACAATAGACCAGATATAGTTTTGGTAGATAAAGTCTCTCGGAAAACAACTTTAATTGACATAGCAATTCCTAACAACAATAATATAAATATCAAGCAGGCTGAGAAAATAACCAAATATAGAGATTTGGAATTTCAAATAAAGACTCAGTGGAACATGAACAACACACGAACTGTACCAATTGTTATGTCAACGACAGGACTAGTCCCAAAACATCTCTTAAACAATTTAAAATACCTCGGTCTGGATGAACACCTTTACAAACAAATGCAAAAAGCCCTCCTGTTAGGAACAGCCCGGACGGTCAGAAAATTTATGGGGAACTGCAGCCACGACGCCAACCACGGGCCTGATAACCTGGCAAGGGCTCCCACAGAGCTAAACCCTTTTGATATGTAGTATATCTGGGGTTTAGTGAATTTTCCCCTAAAGGCACACTATGTGTGCCTTAGAGGGAGTGTGATGCCATACATTGTATGGTCAAGTCGGGATAATAATAATAATAATAATAAAGGTCTTTTATTGCGATAGTACAACAGATTTTTTTTAACAAAAATAAATTGTACATTTTCGGGGAAAGCAAGGCGCAGTCTAGCTTATATAGCTACTCTACTGAACCTTGTTAACACCGTTGACTAAATTTAACACTAAACACTAAATTAACACTAATTCACCAGTTGACAAAAGTCTTAAAAATAGTTCTAATAAAAATATGGAATTTACAAAGAAAAAAGAAATCACATGTGTTAAGCATTAGTCTATAAATTAGATAATAAAAGTTGTTTGAATTTTCTCTTAAAGTTTTTTTCATTAAGTGATGTTAATTCTGCTGGTAAGGAGTTGTACATTTTAATTGCATTGTAAGTAAATGATCTCTGAAACGTAGCAGTCCGATGGTGTGGAATCGTTATTTTGTCAGGAAATCTTATAACTCTAGAATGAATATTTAATCGGGCAATAAATTTACTCTTCAAGGCTAATGGAATGAAGTCGTTTGATAAAATCTTAAAGAAAAAACTAGCCAAATGCAACTCCCTCCGTACATCCATCCTTAGCCAATTAAGTTCTTTAAAAGTATGCGAGATATGGTCATATTTACGCAATCCGAATATAAATCTGCAGCAGGTATTCTGAACTTTTTGTATACGGATTCTCTCAATCAAGTTTAAACAGGGGCCATAAATAAAGTCACAATAATTAAAATTTAACAGGACAAGAGATTCACAAAGCATTTTACGCATGGAAAGACTTAAAATTTGTCTGTGGTTATACAATATCTTTAACGACAAAAATGACTTTTTAATTAATAATTTTACGTATTCTCGAAACCTTAATTCAGTATCTAACACAATGCCCAAATTCTTTGCGCAATCTACCTTAGGAAGAGGTACGTCACCCAAGAAAATGTTTAAAGAATTTTTTATAAATTCCTTTTTAGGACCAAAGATCATAACATGTGATTTCAGAGGATTCAGTTTAAGGTTATGTTCAGATGAGAGTTGCTGTAATATATTTATATCATGATTTATTAAAGAAGAGGCATTTACATAATCCTGAGGGTTAAAATGAAAATAAACTTGGGTATCATCCGCAAAAGCAAGGATTCTACAATATTTTAGAGACTTAAGAATATCGGATGTATAGATAATAAAAAGTAACGGTCCTAGTATAGAACCCTGAGGCACACCAGATAATATCTGCACTTCATCAGAAAAAGTGTTATTACAATATATTTTTTGAGATCTGTTATGTAAATAAGATTTTATCAGCGCCAATGCTTGATCCTGAAATCCAACATATTTAAGTATTGCTAACAAGAGTTCGTGGTTAATAGTGTCGAACGCTTTGGAAAAGTCCAAAAGAACTAATGCAGTAGCTAAGTTTTTATCAATGGAAGTTAATATATCATCAGTAACAGTAGCTAACGCAACGCCAGTACTAAGGCCTCTTCTAAAACCACACTGGGTGTCTGGAATTATTTTATATAGATTGCAATATTGAATTAACTGGTTATATAACACTTTTTCAAACACCTTAGACAGAACTGGTAGTATACTAATTATCCTTAGATCATTGAAGTTAGTTGGATTTGTTACTTTGGGTAAAGGTTTGCCTATAGATATTTTCCACCGATCAGGAAAGTAATTTTTTTCAATACAGCAGTTAATTATATGTGTGATATATACATCTAAAAAAGGGCTACAATATTTTAACATCTTAGCGTTAACCCCATCAACCCCAGAAGCATTAGTTTTAACATTGTTAATAATTATGTTAATTTCAGAGACAGTTGCAAAGTTAAAGGAAAATTTTAGGTTATGATCAAAAATATTATCATTATAATAATTAATTCTAGATGAACAATCAGAAATGTTTTGTAAAAATTCACCGAAAAATAAGCTTATATCATTAGGATTAAGTAAATTTACAGGAATATTATTATTTTTATTTGAGCATACACCAAAAGACTTAAGAGTTTTCCAGGTTTTTTTAAGTTTTTTTCAACAAAAATATTATTCAAGTAGTGTCTTTTTCCCTTCCTTACCATTGATAACGTAAAATTCCTAAGTCTCTTGTAATTATCCCAATTACGTAAGTCACCAGTACTTTTATAATATTGAAGTGCCTTGTCTCTTAGTCTCATAAAGACTCTAATATTTGGTGTCAGCCAGGGTGCCCACGGTTTAGTTACTCTAGATGTTTTCAAGGGGGCATATTTATCAAAGATCGACAAAAGATACTGATTAAACAATGAAATCTTTTTATCTATATTTTGTTCATAGATTATACTATTCCACTGCATTGAATGAAGTTCAGTATAAAAATCGTGAGCATTGAATTTGTTAAAATCTCTATAAGTAATGATCATGGGTTCAACTGAAGGCTTTTCAATCTTTAAGTTGCAATAGACCAAACAATGATCTGATACGCTCTCTAGTGAAATAACACCCATATCCTGTACCAAAGAATCATCCGATATAAATATAGGATCTAGGAGTGAAAGACAAGTACGTGAAATCCTGGTAGGAACATTAATAATTTGTATTAAATTAAAGTTGTCAAATAGGGGTACTAACGGATTTTCTTTATATAATAGATTAATATTAAAATTAAAATCACCCACAACGATTACCTGTTCTACGGCAGGTTTTTGAACGGAAGTTGATATAATCAGAATAATAGTTTTCATCCTTACAAAATTCATTCATTTTTAAAAGTGTTACTTAAATTTTTATTTTTAAAAAATTACGTAACAACCGTCTCAAAATTTTGAGACATTGCAAAATTTGAATGTTTCCTAAATATAAATTGTTTTAAGTACGCAGGTTTGTAAATAAGGACAAATGAATTACAATTTTTTTAGGTAATAATAGTACATATTCTTTTAAAAAGGTGCATTTTTAATAAAATCAGCTTCAGATACTCCAAACAACATTAAAAAAAGTAAGTCCGGAAATGTAATGATAACTTCAAAGTTGGCTTTGCCTTTTAATTTTCACGTATAATATAATAAACTTATTTCAATATTTCATCATATTTTATTCCTATAGAAAACGAAACCAAATAAAGATAAATTTGCAACAAAATATATTTTCGATTCGACCGTACAAACGAAATCGGGTCACGCTAGGGCATTGGGACCGGTAGGCGACAGCCAATAAAGGTAGGTTGGTTGATTATGACTCATTTGACCTAGACGAGGTTCACAACCATATTCGGAACATCCATGGACATTTTTAATTTCACTTAACAATAATTGATATACACATTATCCGGTGAAATTGTTCACAACATATTATTGTTGGTACGCAACGTTAAATGTTTCTGATAAACAAGGTCTTCGAGTTGGGCGATTATTATAATATAACAACAATATTCTAACACATTTACTGTACCAATGGAAAGTGCACACCTGTCAGTCAAGATTGATATAATAGAGGAGAACGTTATTTACTTTATCACTCTAATTATATTTGAAATTGCCAAAATGTTAAGTTAAGTTAAGTTAATTTTCATTGACCTATACTGGCTGTCTCACATATGAACGGTAAGAGATACAATCACAATTATTCTTACTGTTCTCAAGTTATGCAAGGAAAACAAAAACTGTCATTGCTTGTTTTTTGCCTCAACCACTTTTACGCAATAAGGCGTCATCAAATCTTCACTGCTACGTTTTGTTTCGTCTCGGTCACATCAACTATTTTTTTTTAATAAGAACCTGTACCTTTTTGTTAATATATCCATAAAACGTTAAACAACCATGCATGGATACATCAGGCGTTAAGTTTTCTGTAATACTAGGCGTTAACCCGCGATTTCACCTGTATATGTAATTTACAATTCTTTGCAAAAAGAAATAGTTTATGAAACATATGGGCTACCCTATATAACATTTTTTTCTAAATTTGTTGAACCACGCTACATAACTATAAATCTACCAATCCCGAATATATTTCACCGGAACTGCAACTGCTTAAGGGCCTATATACCAATTTTGTTCAACATTTTTTCAACCACTTTGTAACTCTACTTCACCCTATCGTGTAACCATCCTATACATGCTGCTGTTTATTTGACAAACATTATAACACTTATAAAACACCTAACTATACCTCTACACCACCCTATATTTCAGCTATGCATCTGGTTATGATCACAATTATTTCTGATAATTTTTGAGCCACCTTGTACAATACAATTTCTCTCCACCCTATAGTTGAGTCACCCTTTTTCTAACATTGTGTAAACCATGTAACTGTTTATGGTCTACCTTATATAACATTTTTTTAAACACTTCTTGATCCACTCTGTAAAACTATAATTCTATTCAGACCTCGATTTCAACCACCTTGTATCTTCAACTACTTACGGGCCACTTTGTTGTTACCACTATAACTATAAATCCAACAATCCCCAACATTCTATTCTACCTTTATTTCAACCAAATTGTATGTGCAACTACTTATGGGTCATCCATTGAAACATTTTTTTAAACTCTCTTTATAACTTTAATTTTCGTCCACCCTTTTTACAACCACCTGGAATATGCAACTGCATATGGGCTACCCAATATATCATGTCTTCAACCCTGTATAGCTCCAACCTTATTTCAACCACATTGTATATGCAACAGCATATGAGCCAAACATTTTTTTATCCACCCTGTATAAATATAATTCTATTCCATCCGTTTTTCAACCACCTGGTACATGAAACTATTTATTTTACATTGGCATATTCCGAATTTTGAATAAAAGCTAAGCTAATGCAAGTATCTAATATTTGGTGCGTGAGGTGGAACTAATAGAGTATTTGTGTGTTACCCAACATCGTGGACAACAAACAGACAACTACAATTTTATAATAGTACTCGCCGTTACCCGCGATTTCACCCGCCTATAGGCTTTGTACAATTCTTTGCAAAGTAAATGGGTTATGAAACATACGAACTCTTCTATATAACCGGTTTTTCTATTTTATGACACCACCAAACACAACTATAAATCTACTAATTCCGAATATATTTCACCCAAAATGCAAGTGCTTATGGGCCACTCTATATAACAGTTTTATTAACTCTACTTAAATATAACTCTACTCTACCTTTTATTTCAGCTATGCAATTGCTTATATAACAATTATTCCTGACATTTCTTGAGCCACCTTGTAAAGTATAATTTCCCTCCACCCTATATTTTAACCACCTTTATATGCAACTTTTTCTAACAGTGTTAAGCACACTGCGTAACGATAATTTTGCTTCGTACCATATTTCAGGTGGAATACCTGAAATATCGTAGGGTGCAGCTGCCCATGGTCTACCCTTTATGATATTTTTTAACATTTTTTGACTCACCCTGTATAACTATAATTCTTCTACGTTCTCGATTTCAACCACCTTGTATATACAACTACTTATGGGCCATCCAATATATCATTTGTTATACCAACTTGTATAACTGTAAATCCACCAGTCAGATAAAATTCAACCGTTTATTGGCACCCTAAATATCCAATTTTATTCAACATTTTTTTGAACATCTTGTATTGCTATAACTGTACTTCCATCTACATTTAAACCATCCTGTATATGGTGCTGTCAATTAGTCAACTATTATAACTTATTTGTTATCGGTTTTTGAACCATCTTGTATAACCATAATTTTATTCCACAAAATACTTTAACCACCTTGTATATTCATCTGCTTATGGGCCACCCATCATAATATTTTTAAAACACTTAACTATAACCACTCTACTCCACTCTATATTTCAACTATCTTGTCTATGCTACTGCTATGGTCTGAGCTATTTAACCATTTTTTTTTTCAGATATTTTCTGAACCAGCCTGAAAAGTTAAATTTCTCTCCACCTTATATTTCAACCATCCTTTATATGCAACGTTTTCTAAAATTGTTTGCTGTCGCCTAAGTGGTATTCATATGGGTTGAGCCTTTCCGGGATCTATCTGTACATTTTAACTATTAAAAATTTGCCAGTGATTCGCGATAAATTGCTTGGCCTTCTGCTGTTCCTCCGCTGTAAGGTGTGTCAATTGGTCTTCAAACTGTTTTAGAAACTCTTTACGGGGGCATGTCCCCTTTGCCGATGTCTGGTAAGCTTCTTCACAATTGACGATGGTGTCTACTGGCTCGAAACAAGCTATTTATGACCACCATTGACAATTGGGATGTCGTTGTTGAACATATTCAGGACTCTAATTGGTATGTCTGGTCCGCTTTTAACTCAAGCCCGTCGCACTAAGTAGCCATGAGCTGAATGTATGGACGTCACCAGTGTGACCGTTGGTGTAGTTTGTTCGTACCAGTCAACAACGCCTGAAAGGGTGACTCTGATTCTTCCTGGCTGAAGGAAACTGACGGACTCTACCTTCAAAGCCCGGGACAAGTCTTCATTATTCTCCTTGATGCCACTTAGATTTCTTTGCACTGCTTCAACATTTCTGATACCATTTTTAAAACTCTGTGTGGCCGGGTAGGACAGGTGTACTAAAAGTCTAATCTCTACTTTGAATTCATATAGACTCTCCAGATTTTTTCGACTTTTTTAAGATCTCGTCATCGCTTATCTCTTTTATGTCTGATTCGATAATCACTGCTTTCTGGTTAACTACTTCATTACCTTGAATTGCGAATAGCATTAGTTGTTCAATTTTATTTTCCGTTAGTTCCTGCTTTGAAATTTATCTAGCCTTTTTACCTAATTCAAATTCTAAAAATAAGCCTCCAATTAACTTTTGTTGTTCCCTTTCAGCATAGGGACAAGGTTTCATTGCTTTTCATCAATGTTAGTGACAATATTTCCCAGTCCATTTTACGTTTTTCATCAAAATCTTTCACTAATCTTTGTCGGATTTCTTCTTGATTTTATTTCTCCTTTCTTCTCACTTATTTTTTCGTCCAGTTTATCAGTAACTTGTTTGAATATTGTTTGCTGTTCTCGTCCATTTCTTTCATACTTCTGGTTGTAGCTATAAATCAACTGAGATTTTAAAGTTCACTTTATTCCGCTTCCAAACACCAATTGCAATTGTGGGCTCAATTTCACAAATATTCACACTCACTTTAAACGTCTTTATTTTTAACAAAATAAACATATTTACAAAACCCAATGTCTCACACTATTAGCTGGTGTGTTACATGCTACTTCCAAACAAAATTGCCTCGACCTAATCAGCCGCATCTTATACACATTTCATTCGTTCGAAGATGTTTCCAGTCGTTTCTGGTCTGCTAACCTAGATGGTTTTCAATTTCGGAATCACCTTACTTTTTTACATTAATCGAGTTTTCGGCACGGTCATTATTGATGGTTTTCAGGGTTCCGTATATACAATATACGGATACCCTTATAATATTACTCCGGATTTCTCTCTCTGGTTGTCTATCTGTGGTTGTCTGTCGGTTGATGTCTCTTCAGTTACTTTTATGAGCGGTATGATTTTAAAATTTTTGCTGAGAACTATTGCGCTCTCTTTCTATCATTGGTATGATATTTGCATAAACCTTCTGGAGGTAGCCTGCAATGAACAAATGTCGTGTTAAGAATAGAAAGAGAGGGCAAAAGGCTATTTCACTCGATTAGTAGGTGCCGCCAATATATACAGATTCCAATAGAGTGAAATAGCATCTTACTCTCTCTATTGCCCTCTCTTTCTGGCATTTGCGCGATATTTATGCACTGACTGCAGACTATCTCTATGAAGTAGATGCTCTAAGTATTTTTGTGCATTGCAGGCTACCTCCAGAAGGTGTATGCTCTAAGTTTCCAACTGGTCACTAGGAACTATGGAGGGTTGACACTTTATACTAGGAACAAACCTATTTTCACTATGTTTGTAACTGGATTTGTGTCATATTTTAAAATACATTGATTGTTGTTATTAGCCAAGGATAGTTACTTTTATGTTTTTTTGGGCAATAACACCACAATATAAATAAAACGACGTATATTGCAGGAATACCAAACGTTTCAACGTCTATTCTGACTTCGTTGTCAATGGTTTTATATTTATTGATGTAGATTGCATAAAAAAATATAAAAGTAATCAAGAATATGCCACAAACAACGTTTAGAAGACAAGGATAGTTAGTTTATAAAGGATTGCTCGATAGATATAAATTTTTCCGAAAGCATACGTCATAAAGTGGCTGCTAATATTTGCACCGTAACCTTTTCTAATCAAGTTGTTATAAATAGGTTTGTTCCTACCTGCAGTATCCGTACCGCCATGAAACTGTCACGAAATTGCTTGCATAGAATTTGTGCGCAACTGCGAATTTAGAATCGTTCAACGTACTACCATTGTACAACCACAAAAAATATTAGTTGGAACGGTTTTGTGACAAGCTTGTCTGAACTCTGCGACCTGCATTCCATAACCTGAATTTATGGACAATTTCTACTGCGCATGATTAGTAAGAATCACCAAACGATTCTTGCTCTTCACCAAGGATTGAAATGACGATGCGAGAAACGGGACATTATTTGGTTGGAACACCGTGATGCATCGTTTACTGAACCGTCATAACTTGGTTGGAACAGGTTTTCTTGAATGCGCATGACGGTGATCGTCACATGTACACTTTCGCATCGGGTAGGAACAAACCCACGATACACTTATAACGGTATGCTGATTTGTCAACTCAAATTCGAACAGTTGTGCGCATTATGTCACGTTGGAGTCAAAACATTCATTACACAATACCCTTATATTATTATTATTATTAGTTTTATTAATATTACTAAGAGAAATGCAAACCGAAATACTAAAGGTACGAACATTAAATATATTGAATTTCTAAAAAATGAGGATTTAGCCAAAACAATGGATAAATGCTTGTAGTCGAAAAGATAAAATTAATTTCAAAAATGGTAAGTAAAGAGTTCACTATTACTGTTTTAATACAAATGCTAACCTTATAGTTTTTTATTGTCACTGTCTTTTAAACTTTAGCTTGAGGAGAATTGTTTTGAAGTTTCTATGCGGCAAAGACTATTGCAATATCTTACAAAAAATATTCAAAATTTAAAATCAGATGCAGTCCCATTATTACAACTGATACCTACCTGTCGGAAAAAAATGATTTATACCATTCAAAGAGAATTGATAAGAGGAACCAACGAGACACTGTCAAATAATTGTTACAAAAATCTGATCCGAATGAGTCTTATGTTGACAATTCTAGTGAAAATTTATTGGAAATATCAAACCTCAGTTTATTAGTGAATTCTTAATGATTGAGACAGCACCTAGTAAATGTGCAATTAATGTTGAGTGTAGGTAAATTAAATTTATTTAATTTTAATTTGTATTAACAAATTATTATTTATCATTATTTTCGCTGTCACTGAATATATATATATATATATATATATATATATATATATATATATATATATATATTTCCTATACATTTCAAATGTAAAAATATTTTCTTTTGAAAAATATATTTTCTTTCCTATACATTTCTAATGTAAATATATTATCTTTTACTGGATAACCTTTCCAATGTTCAATTTGTGCTGTAAAGTTAATTCTAAATTCAGTTTCAACTAACTTTTTGACTGATAAAGAAATAAATGATTTCGAAAGCTCTCAAAATATAGTTAAAAGAGTATACATTTATATATTGGCTGCTTCCCGATATCATTCTAGAATTATATATATATATATATATATATATATATATATATATATATATATATATATTATATTCACTTTGATTCAATTCACTTTTTAAAAAAAATTATTTATTTAGAAACATACAATATTAAAAGTGAACAATTAAAATAGTTAAAGTACTTGAATAACTTAATACTATAAATGATATTATTTGAATGACTTAATACTAAAAGTGATAATATTTGAATGACAACACCAGAACGTTTCCAGTTGCTTTTATAACATTGACAAAAGTGCTGATGCAAGTCAGCGTTTTTACTGGGTAAACGGACTCGTGTAGGTTTCCGGGAAATTGTTTGCATATAATTCAAGATGAAATTTGATATCCCTGAGAAGTCACGTACGCTTTAAATTCCGTTGACTTCTCGACTGTGTGAAATAAGTGCTGATATATTTTGCATATAACAACTCCCCTTACATATCAAAAGTTGATGCTATAACATCAACTTTTAGGAACAGAAATATAAAATAATATAAAATGATGTTTGAATGGTATGAATAATAAGTAATAAGTGTATAAAATATGAATAAATTGATATTTGTAAAATAAAATCAAAATATGTTAAAATAAATAAGCAATAAAATAATACGAGTAATAATTAAATGCTTAACCCAAACATATCAAAATAAAATATAAAGTAAAAGGAAATGTGAATAAAAATAATGTGTAGAAAAATAAAAAGGTTAATGATATAAATCAATATTAAAAATGGTGTTTTTAGAGAACATAAAGAGTATACCTAAACTTGCGTCTCTAGGCTTTGTTCTGTTTTCAAAACAGGCCTAAGCTTGGGGAAGAATTTGAGTCTTGGCTGAGGCACTGAAGTCTGGTCAGGATTGCAGTCCTTTGGAGGTTTTACCATCCTCTTTTTGACAGCTTGGAAGGTGATGAGTGCTGCTATGATCATGAGAGCAGCTATGGTTGTATAGGTAAACCAAAAGATATTTTTGGTTACAAACGGCTGGTTTATGAGACCATCGAGGTCTCTGGAATATTGTTCCAATTTGTGATTTGCTACGTCTAATTCTTCTACATTAAGCGTGTTCAGCTTCAGGGGCTGAAGTTCAGGAATTATAATTTTTTCTGGCACTGCGTCGCAAAAGTTGAACGGCACTGTTACTGGTTGGAAGTTTTCTAGAACATCGGTTTGTTTACCAGATTCGGCTTGGACTTTTGTAATTCCTATAAACGCACTACACTCTGATTGAAGAGTCAATATGGAGTTGAAGGAGATTGTAAGAGTTTTTGGGTTTGTTTGAGCGCAATTCACTGTAACACTTATGGGTTCAGAAGTAATTATGAGCCATGTATTGGATTCTAGTTTTTGAACGTTGTATCCCTGAGTGAATATTAGCGAACTTTTACAGTTGTCCGGTACCTTCTGGACATTTTTTAGAAGTTGAGCTTCACATAACGCGTTTGTGTCAATAGGATATGCGTAAAGTTCAGAACACAGTTTCTTACGAGTGGCTAACGGTTTACACGCACTTAAGTCTTTGATCGGAATAAACATTAAAGAATCATCATTCTTTGCAAGATATTTTTGAGTGAAGGATAACATATGATGTAAACCTGTTCTTTCGTCGTATATAGGGATAGGATATAAATGAAAGAGTGTGTAAGGATGTTGTTCGACTAAAGGGATTCTTAACACAAATATAAGATCAGTATATGTTTGAAATGCCTCTAGTTCAATGATTTCCAGATATTGTGCGATGCTCGAGTACTTTACAGCCAATGGAAGGTTACTTTTGACTAAATTTTGCGATATTTCCTGTAATGAGGTAATAAGGTGTTTTGGTGTTAAAATTGAAGAGTGAATTATTTTCAAACGCGCGAATGTGATAGAATTTAAAACATCATTTAGATTATCTTCTAAGTAGAGATAATTCTCCATAAGTTTTTCACACATTTCAAGTAATGTGAGTTTAGATTCGACGTAGGCGACCTTATCATTGATTTTTCCGATAGTGTTTTCCAGCTTTTTCATGTTATCGTTAAATAGTTTCTCGTCAATTCTAAGATTTTGGATAGTTTCGTTGAAGTTTTTAATTACGGATGTGGTGACACTTATTTGGTTTTTTTGTAAGTTCTCAATTTGAAGTTGGCCTTGATTTAAGCGGTTTATGCTTTCGGTAAAGTATTTTCCGTCGGCGGCGTCTAAATTGCCGCCGACGGAAAATATTTTTACATTTGAAATGTATAGGAAATATATATATATATATATATATATATATATATATATATATTCAGTGACAGCGAAAATAATGATAAATAATAATTTGTTAATACAAATTAAAATTAAATAAATTTAATTTACCTACACTCAACATTAATTGCACATTTACTAGGTGCTGTCTCAATCATTAAGAATTCACTAATAAACTGAGGTTTGATATTTCCAATAAATTTTCACTAGAATTGTCAACATAAGACTCATTCGGATCAGATTTTTGTAACAATTATTTGACAGTGTCTCGTTGGTTCCTCTTATCAATTCTCTTTGAATGGTATAAATCATTTTTTTCCGACAGGTAGGTATCAGTTGTAATAATGGGACTGCATCTGATTTTAAATTTTGAATATTTTTTGTAAGATATTGCAATAGTCTTTGCCGCATAGAAACTTCAAAACAATTCTCCTCAAGCTAAAGTTTAAAAGACAGTGACAATAAAAAACTATAAGGTTAGCATTTGTATTAAAACAGTAATAGTGAACTCTTTACTTACCATTTTTGAAATTAATTTTATCTTTTCGACTACAAGCATTTATCCATTGTTTTGGCTAAATCCTCATTTTTTAGAAATTCAATATATTTAATGTTCGTACCTTTAGTATTTCGGTTTGCATTTCTCTTAGTAATATTAATAAAACTAATAATAATAATAATATAAGGGTATTGTGTAATGAATGTTTTGACTCCAACGTGACATAATGCGCACAACTGTTCGAATTTGAGTTGACAAATCAGCATACCGTTATAAGTGTATCGTGGGTTTGTTCCTACCCGATGCGAAAGTGTACATGTGACGATCACCGTCATGCGCATTCAAGAAAACCTGTTCCAACCAAGTTATGACGGTTCAGTAAACGATGCATCACGGTGTTCCAACCAAATAATGTCCCGTTTCTCGCATCGTCATTTCAATCCTTGGTGAAGAGCAAGAATCGTTTGGTGATTCTTACTAATCATGCGCAGTAGAAATTGTCCATAAATTCAGGTTATGGAATGCAGGTCGCAGAGTTCAGACAAGCTTGTCACAAAACCGTTCCAACTAATATTTTTTGTGGTTGTACAATGGTAGTACGTTGAACGATTCTAAATTCGCAGTTGCGCACAAATTCTATGCAAGCGATTTCGTGACAGTTTCATGGCGGTACGGATACTGCAGGTAGGAACAAACCTATTTATAACAACTTGATTAGAAAAGGTTACGGTGCAAATATTAGCAGCCACTTTATGACGTATGCTTTCGGAAAAATTTATATCTATCGAGCAATCCTTTATAAACTAACTATCCTTGTCTTCTAAACGTTGTTTGTGGCATATTCTTGATTACTTTTATATTTTTTTATGCAATCTACATCAATAAATATAAAACCATTGACAACGAAGTCAGAATAGACGTTGAAACGTTTGGTATTCCTGCAATATACGTCGTTTTATTTATATTGTGGTGTTATTGCCCAAAAAAACATAAAAGTAACTATCCTTGGCTAATAACAACAATCAATGTATTTTAAAATATGACACAAATCCAGTTACAAACATAGTGAAAATAGGTTTGTTCCTAGTATAAAGTGTCAACCCTCCATAGTTCCTAGTGACCAGTTGGAAACTTAGAGCATACACCTTCTGGAGGTAGCCTGCAATGCACAAAAATACTTAGAGCATCTACTTCATAGAGATAGTCTGCAGTCAGTGCATAAATATCGCGCAAATGCCAGAAAGAGAGGGCAATAGAGAGAGTAAGATGCTATTTCACTTTCGGTAAAGTATTTTCCGTCGGCGGCGTCTAAATTGCCGGTGATTGCCTTAAAAAGGGTACCTGCCCCATCAAGTATACCTCGTTTGTGTCTTTTAGTGTCCATGTGAATGTCAGTAAATTTCTGTTTGATTGAGTTAGAAATTTGATTGAGAAGATTAATGTGGGTTTGTACGTCTGCGCGAAAGTAGTTCATAGCAAAAGAATTGAAGTTAACAGTTTTTACAAGAGTTTGTAATATTCTGTTATTTGTTGTAAATACTTGTTCTAGTGTAGAAATGTTTCTGTGTACTAAAAGTGCCCATTTATCATTGGATACAGTTATTTCTGCTTCGTTATTGAAGTAGATACCTAAAGTATTGTTTATTGGTTGTATTTGAAATTGGGGTACTGCTGACCCGAACAGCAGGCAAAACCTGAAACAGAAATTAACTTTCTGAGAACGGTTTCATTCGGTCGAAATTTACTTTTGATTTTTGGTTAGTTTTAGGGTTTAGTACTGTTGCGGAGTTTCTGTGAATCTCCAGGATTTCGAAAGGACCATTGAATTTATTTTGGAGTTTGTCCTTGATCTGGGATTCTTTAATATAGACTTTATCGCCTATTTGATAGTTAGGGAGATTTTCAGTAACGTGTTCATCAAATCTGACTTTCGCTTTATGTTTTTGGATTTCCGTTCTTTCGCGAGCAATTTTATAATAGTGAGAGATACGATTATTGAGATCTCTGATGTACTTAGTTATCAGGGCTTGTTGGTTGTAGAGAGTTTCTGGAGTCCTACTCGAAGTATGTCCATAAACAAGTTCGTAAGGGCTGAATCCATGAGTTTTGTTTACTGAATTGTTATATGCAATGATTGCATAAGGGAGGATGTTAAAAGGGTGTTCGTCAGGATTTTCTAGTTTATGGATTCTAATCATCTCTAATAAGGTCGAGTGGAATCGTTCTAATGAACCATTTGACTGGAGATGTCCCACACTAGAATAAGATAGTTTGATGTCAAATAGCTTACACAAGTCTCTCATTAGTGTGTTGTCGAATTCCCTGCCATAATCACAATGTATCCGTATTGGAGTACCAAAGTGTTGGAAATAGAGTAGTAAGGTACTAACAACGGTTTTTGCGGATTTGTCGGTTATGGGGTAGGCCTGAGAGAATTTTGTTAGTTCGTCCCGGATAGTTAATGCGTAGTTTTTTGTGGGGACTTCTAGAATATCGATGTTGACGCGTTCAAAGGGTGTCCGTGGGGTTTCAGTAATGACAAGTGGGCTGTCGAGATTTTTCCGGTAAACTTTTGCTCTCTGGCAAGATTGACAGTTTTTGATAAAATTGTCAACGTCCTTAGTCAGTCCTTGCCAATTGTATTTTTCTTTTATTCTGCGGATAGTTTCATTGATACCTCGGTGTATATTATTTTTGCCGGTATGGAATTGGTCGAGGATGATGGGTATTTGGTCTTTCTCAACCGTTTGGACGATATTTTGGCCAACTTTTCATTTGATATCGATTTCGGAAAAGATAAACGAAAGCATTTCCAAAATGGGCAGTTCAATGTTATTCTCAACACAGAATACTTCATTTTCAGTAAACACATCTCTACTATTATACAGAGATGCGAAAAGAATATCGTTGACTATTTCTGGGTCAGAAGGGAGAGGGACGATGTAATAGCGTCTTTTTCTGACACTTTTGCTTGCAAAGACATTTACTCTAGGGGTATGGAAATCAGCATTTTCCTCAAAAATGTCTTCGATGATGTCATGGTGAAAATTTTTCATGAGAGAGCCTTAGGGAAATACTAGGATGTTTTTGTTTCCTCGGTCTAGGAGTTGGCAATTAGAAAATTGAATTTTGTCGTAATCTATGAGAGAGACGGTTTGATATCGCTCGACAAAAGTTTTAAATTCTTCGGAGATTTGTTGGAGATTAATGGGACTTCTCGTCTGGGGTTCTTGTGAGTCATCGTCAGTTTCGTTTGTTGGGAGTACTGTAAATGGTGTTAGATGATTATTTGCTTGAAATGATATGTATTCATTAAAGTTGTTAACTTTAATGCGAGAGAGCGCGTCGGCGTTTTTATTTACTTTGCCGGGTTTGTAAATTATTTGATAGTCGTACTCCTCGAGCTTAAGGCGCCATCTTGCAAGTCTACTTCCAGGATCCTTTATAGAAAACAGCCAAGTTAGCGGGCGGTGATGGGTCAGAAGTAAAAACTTACGGCCAAAAATTATCGGACGAAAGTGTTTAACCGCCCACACTATTGCAAGGAGTTCTCGTTCTGTGGTTGAATACTTAGTTTCAGCATTGCAGAGAGTTCTGGAGGCATAGGCTACGGGTAAATCTTTACCTACGGGGCCTTGAGAGAGCACTGCGCCGATAGCAAATGAACTGGCGTCGGTTGTAAGAATAAATGGCTCTTCAAAATTAGGGTATATGAGTATGGGAGTAGAAGTAAGGGCTCTTTTTAATTCGTCAAAAGATTTGACATATACTGAATCAAACTGGAAAGGTGTGTCTTTTTGAAGTAATCTTGTCAAAGGTTTTGAAATCTTGGCGAAATTGGGGATGAATCGCCTGTAATAACCAGCTAACCCTAAGAAGGACTTGATATCTTTTGGGTTTTTTGGTTGGGGGAAATTTAAGATACAATCTACCTTTGAGGGGTTAGGCTTCACGCCTTCGGGAGTTATAAGGTGGCCAAGATAGGCGACCTCTTTGCCAAGAAACTCGCATTTGTCGGGTTGGATTTTTAGATTGGCTTTTCGCAATCGTTTGAAAACTTCAGAAAGTCGGGTTATGTGCTCATGTATAGTCGGAGAATAAACGATAATGTCGTCCATATAGACTAAACATCTCTCGTTTTGAACACCTAAAAGAATATTATCCATTACCCTTTGGAAGGTGGATGGAGCGTTTTTAAGACCGAAGGGCATTCTAACAAATTCGAAATGGCCATTATCAACTGTGAATGCTGTTTTTTGGATGTCTTTAGTATCGATTTCGATTTGGTGAAACCCGGAAGCTAAGTCGAGGGTGGTGAAGTATTGGCATTTGCCAAGTTGGTCAAGTAAATCCGAAATGTTCGGCAGGGGATATTTGTCGTCAACAGTAAGTTCATTTAATTTACGATAATCGACGACGACACGCCATTTTTGGGTACCAGATGCGTCTAGTTTTTTGGGAACTACCCAAACCGGGGATGACCATGGCGAATTAGACGGACGTATAATGCCTTGGTCAAGCATCTTTGATATCTGACTTTTTACCTCTTGTTTGTGTATTTGGGGGTACCGATATGACTTTGTGAAAGAGGTTTTGGCGTTATTAGTGTCTATCGAATGTTTGATTTCGTTTGTAAAGGTCAGTTGGTCACCTTCTAAATAGAATATGTCGGAATATTCGAGGCAAAGTTGAGAAATAAGTTCGGCTTCCTCCTCGTTCAGATGTTCTAACTGAAGTTGTTCCATAATTGTAGTTTGTCTATCAGGCTGGGTCAAGTTTTGAGAGTAATTTTCAGAAAGAATGTTTACGGAAAAATTGTTTATCGGTTCGAGTTCCAAATTGTCGAAATTAACAGTCTTGGGGATCGCATTTGCATTTAAAACTGAAGTAAGGAATTCGCCTTTTTCATTAATTTTAACAAGGGCACGGGGAAGATAAACTTTTTCTATTTCGGCAGATGATAGGAAAGCATCAGTATTAGTGAGGTTACATTTTAATTTGCATATTTGTTCTGTTCTAAACAGATTGTATTAACCGGGATGCAGTTATTGAAAGTTGAAGGGTTCTGAGAACGCATGACAGTATCATCCGTAACTTTGTAGAGAGGTAAAGTTTTAAAATTAGTGACAAGTTGTTTGCTGTTAAAGTCTATAACGCAGTTATAGTTTTCAAGGAAATCTGAACCCAGTAATCCGTCAAATTCAATGTCGATGTTGCAAATATATACCTTGTGAGGGTCGGCGACATTGAAAGGTACAAGGGTGGATTCGTTGATCAAGATTTTCTGATCGGTGATTCCTTGGATGACTACGTTTTCGGGAAATCCTTGTTTGAAGCGTTGGCAGGTTTCAGGTTTAAAAATTGAAAGTCCTGCACCCGTATCGATAAGAAGTTTATAGGTGTTTGAAGAGTCAGTAATATAATACAGATTCTTTGAGTTGACGGAAAGAAGGGGTCTTACAGAAAGTTCTGTTCTGGGAAGTTGACATTGGGGCTGAAGTCGTCCAGATTCATTGTCTGAATTTGGGTTTGAATTTCTGAAATTTCTTGGTCTGGGGGTTCTGACTGAGTGGGGGTCAAATGAAAATTTACTTGAGAAGAATCAGGTTCGTCAGAATAAAATTCGTATAACTGTTCAGTATTGAAATATTCTGGTTCACTGTTTTGTTCGAAATCATTAGGGTGATAATCTTGTACGTTTCCGTACTCATCGGGTAAAGAGGTGTAATGATTTTCGTTGTGAGAGTAGTTATACTCATTGTGATATGGTCCGAATTGCAGATTGTTCAAGTGATGAGTCTTTGGTTGTTGGCGTTGTTGATGTTTAAAGAAACTCGGGTTCGGTCTGTAATTGCCAGACATTTGGGGTTGTCTACTGGTAGATGGACGAAATTGTTGCTGTGAAAATTGTTGACTGGGATTAACATTTGTAGATTGATTAGCAGGTTGATTGGAAAAATGAGGGCGGTAATTCGAATAGTTCTGATTAGAATTCGGGTTGTGTTGAAATTGTCTCATTCTCAATAAGCATTCGTTGCTTAAATGGCCCATGCGTTTACAAAAAGAGCATTGTTTTGGAGGTGGACCGTTATTTGGTTTACGAGGGGGTTGTTGGAAACTTCTATTACCAGAAAATTTCTGGGTTTCTAAATGTGATAGTTGTAGTTCTCGTTTAATTCTGGAAATGGCAGTGAGAATACTGCACGGGTCACTAGCGCGACCGAGTTGACCAATTTTGGGCTCTAAACCCGTGAGGAGGCTATTAAGAGCCATTGACTCTATTAAGTCAATCTGTGCTTGTTTTTCTTTGATAGTTAAATTTTGTTTGTTTATAGCTGCTAGCATTTTCGCTTGATGCGTCTGGAGTCTAGCAGAGAACGTGAGAGGGGATTCATTAGGAGTTTGCCGCATTCGTTGCAAGTCCTGTATAAGAGCCGAGAGATCCCGAGGATCTCCAAAATGATTTTCTAGGAGGGTTTGAATTTCGGCTAGTTGACTAGGGTTTCGCGAATTAATTAACTCAGCCGCTCTACCGCGTAACTTATTTTTTATATGGAGAATTAGCAATACTTGCTGATTATCCGTTGCCATGCTGTAAGCAGTATTACAGGAGCATATGAAAGTATTCAAAAATATCGGATTACCATCATATTCGGGAATTATGGCAAATATTTCAGATAACTTATATGGTTCTACGGTTGGTGTAGCTGCTTGTCTAGTAGTGGCCATTTTTATAATTGTATAGTTTCGCACAATAAATAAAAATTAAATGTTGAGGTTTTAAATGTAAATGGTAAATATCTAGTTTATCAAAATCCAATATCGAGCAATGTTTAATAGAGTAATAACAAATTTGAAATGGGAATGTATAAATGGTAAATTAATAATAAACTTGAAATAATGTTTCCAATACTTCGAAATATGTGAGTCGAAGTAATGGAAATAAAATAATATGATTACGTGAAATATATAGTTTCAAAATTATTTAGGAATGTAAGGTTATGAGGAATAAAATGTTATATAAATGAAAGAACTGGTGGTCATTCAAAAAAAATAAAAATTAGTTACTTTATGTGATTCTTACGTTATTATTCCTCGCATCGGACTGTTCTCCGCGTCACTTAGCACTGGTTAGCCTGGTTGCGTGTTCCCTTGCTAGTACTTGGTAGTTGTTGTCCTTTTCAAGTAGGTTTTGTCCACAATGATTTAGAAATCTCCACAGTTAGTTAGTATTCAGGTGTTCTAACTGTGTTGGACAATCCTACTGACTGCGCCAATTTTATATTCACTTTGATTCAATTCACTTTTTTAAAAAAATTATTTATTTAGAAACATACAATATTAAAAGTGAACAATTAAAATAGTACTTGAATAACTTAATACTATAAATGATATTATTTGAATGACTTAATACTAAAAGTGATAATATTTGAATGACAACACGAGAACGTCTCCAGTTGCTTTTATAACATTGACAAAAGTGCTGATGCAAGTCAGCGTTTTTACTGGGTAAACGGACTCGTGCAGGTTTCCGGGAAGTTGTTTGCATATTATTCAAGATGAAATTTGATATCCCTGAGAAGTCACGTACGCTTTAAATTCCGTTGACTTCTCGACTGTGTGAACTAAGTGCTGATATATTTTGCATATAACATATATATATATATATATATATCTTGTTATGGACGTAATTATTATGTCATCAGACTGACGTCATATTTATGTCATATATGAAAGAAATTTTACATCTCCTTTATGTCACTGTTATGTCATCTTGACATCATCTTGGATGTCATATTTACGTCATATATATTACGTAAGGATCTTACGTCAAGAAGTGTGAAATCCTGACCCCTATATGATTCAAATATGACTTCTATACTACGTAAATCGTGACACAGCATGACGTCATTCTGACGTAAATTTTATGTAAAGGTGTTCACTGGGTCAAGTCAAATACAATATAAGTCGATTTTTTTATTGTTAACAGATAATGTTTTTAAATTTTTGGTACTTCTTACATGATATAACATATTTTTCAAAGGTAAATGTTGACCAGAAATAAATAAAAATAAATACCGCTTTTGTCGAAAACATAAAAATGTTCATTTCATTTTATAATAATTGAGGGGAAACTAACATTTACATTCAATCATTAACTTTTACACAATATCGATAATATATCCAATTCAGTTGTATTACAAAATAGGTTTTTGAAACTAATTATTGATACGAAAACGCTACTCCCTTATGTGTTTAGCTTTAAGAATTTTAAATTTTGACTCCAACGTGACGTCATACCAGACTGCTAACCTAATATCCCATTAAACAGATGAAACAAAACCAGAAAAACTCTTCTACTGTTACAAACCGCCGCAACAACTCGAGTGCGGGCCCAACCAATGTTGAACGTCATAATATGTCTGGTTTTATTCGAAATTTTTTAACATTGTTCAAGCAATCCTTTGTAAATTATTCTTGGTTATTAAAAGCATAGAGTAGGTTTGATTATTCTGTGTCCACAGGTTAAAAACAAAATTGGAGGGGGGAAACGTCAAATATTATATGAAAGTGAAAATAAATTTTGTAAACAATTCTCCATATGTTTCAAAAATATAGTTACTGACAAAGATATTACACAAAGCAAGAATGAAGTGAAATGGATAAGACACAGTGTATTGTCATAGCACTTTTATTGATATTGCCATTAATAGTTCTTGCGACAGAATCTGCAAATGTAAACACTGGAATTGGGAATAATACTGTTCATGTGCATGTAAATGTTTCTAAGGATCGGACACATTTGGGCAGAGAACAAATAACAGAAAAATCTGTATCTCATGAGAAATTACTAAATGCCATTAATACTAATGTGACCCTTAACATTAGTAGAAGTGAAAACGGTAACAGTACTGTTAACAGTTTAGAAAAACATAGGCTCCAGAATACCAATGATACTATTAAAAATAACACCAAAGATAACAATTTTATCTCAAATTCTAAAAACATTACACTAAATTCTGTATCAATCCAACATTCTACGCCAAAAATAAATGTGACGATTTCAACAAAGAAGCCTATAGTTAAGAAGCCATTGGTTACGGTGCATGATGATGAAGCTGGTAATAGTGACTCTACTTTAAGAGGTAATTTCCATTCCCCCAACATCTTGAACATTGACCCTATACTTAGTGAAAAAAAGCACAATAGATCGAACTATGTTGTTCCAATAGTTGCAATCATTCTCTCTGTTCCATTAGTAGCTGCTCTTTTATCCTTTCTATATAAAAGAGGCAAGGATTGGTGGTTACATAGGAACTATCGCCGAATGGATTATCTTATTGAAGGGTTATATAATAGTTGAGTATTAAGATATATTATTCTATATATAATATTGTTGTTTTCATTTAATGTGCCTTAAAAGGATTGCAATATTTTGTGATATTTCAGGATAATAATTTCATAACCTATTTTTATATCTTAATGAAAAACTAAAATATAAATAGCAATAATTTTGGATATTTCTTTTTTGTACTCAGAAATATACCTAGGTTGCATTATTAAATAATACACTTTATTACTTTATCCTGCAACTGGGAAGGAGCCAAAAATTTTGTGTAATATTAAAATTTGAGTATCTGTATTGGTATAATAAATTGGGAACATTTGATACACTTTTCTTTTGATGCATACTTAAAAAAGGAAATAATTTATCTATTTGTTATTATTTTTTAATGATTTTGTAAGAATAAGTTCCTCATTTAGGAAATTATATGTAACTATATTAAATTTAATTTGAAATTGAAAATGTATTCTAATTAAATTTTTCAATCACAAAATTAGAATTTTCTCTGTTTATGGGTAGTATGCATTCTATTACATTATGGTTTGAATACATGATAAACGAAAATTTTGGGCCTTTAATTGCACTAATTATTAGATCAACAAGCAATGTATGTCCCTATAGAATCTTAGAATCTTTAATTTACATAAAAAAAAAATCCCTATTCATTTTACATATATGCACATACAGCTACATAATTCCAGCATTTTTACTGATATGGAAAATGATAGAGGTCATAGGGATCTCAATTTAAAAAAAAATCTTCAAATAATTCTGATCTCTACAATTTTGGCAACTGCAATTTTGGTTGAATAATGTATCAAAAATGTAAAAATTAATCATATTATGAAAATAATCATTTGCAAAATGTAAGGTACAATTTAGAAAATTAAACTAAGGGATGTTTCTTTTTATTATCTTTCAAACATATTCAAATATTGTGTAACACATCAGCAAACAATTTCTGAATGATAAGACCTAGTTGGAATTGGCATTTAAAAAGGAGGTAGTGCAATACTGTGTCTGAGTAGAAAGAGTAACTTTCATCATTTCCTGTTCAAGATAGGAAGATTCTGTTTTTTGACATTTATTAGAATTTGTTCAGAATGGACAAGTTTTTCCCCAATCATGATTTAGTTATTGATGGTACTCCAGAATATCTTCTATGTGGACAATAACTTATTGAATTATATTGAATGCTGAAGTACAAGAGCAGATCACTTCATTTTGGGCTATAATTAATTTGATTGGATACAATAGTGGTGCTTGGCATGTTGTTGACTTTTAAGAAGCTGAATGAATGTTTAGACAAAAAACTTTTGAGGTCCTCCACAAATTGATTTAGATTTGGGTGTAGAGTGTGGAGAGTAGAACTAAGGAGCACACATGCTATGTATGAAAAAGTGTCCATCAAAATGCATTAAATTAAGGTAATACTTACTTAGTAAGAGGATGAATAGTGACAAAGAGTTTGTCATCCTTGTTTCTACCAACCTGAATTAGAGTCACATCTTATCTCTTAACAGAGAAATATAATTTAGTAAATAAATCACTTCAACTCTGCTTAAATCATAATGGGCTAATTAACACTTGCTCTGTTATGGACTCTAGTTATATAAATTATTTGTTTTGAAATTTTTCCATCATGACATTCATGACTGATAAAATGAAAACAACTGGTATTTAAATACTGATGTTACACAAATACTTTTTGGTTCTTTTCTTACATGTAGAAGTAAATTATTCTCTTATACAAAAATATATTTCATACAAGTTTTTATACACAGACTTGG
This sequence comes from Octodonta nipae, assembly GCA_034190945.1. NCBI lineage: Eukaryota > Metazoa > Arthropoda > Insecta > Coleoptera > Chrysomelidae > Octodonta > Octodonta nipae. The sequence goes on along the minus strand of CM067219.1, from coordinate 49,936,885 downwards.
ATTTCTGCAGTCTGCTTTTTCAAAAGCATGGAGATAAAAGACAGTGTGCTCTTCAATTGCTTATTGATTCTTACCTTGAATTTCTAGATCAAATGTTTCCAATTGGCTATAAAATAACTAAAAAAATTAAATTAATTCATAGTATCTTTCTATGGAAATTGTATTTGCATAATTATTATCATTGTATACAAAAGTTGTTTGTGAATTACTTTGGCCATCTCTCTAATTTGAATCTCCATTAGTTTATACAAATCACAATAAATGTAACAGTTACTCTGACATGGTAATATAACAGTTTGCCACACCACTTAACAAGTCTATATAAGCATCCACATGTTTCAGGGTCTAAGTCAAACTATGTCCTGTCTGGAAATAAACATACTTAGTTTAAGAAATTTATTCTAAAATATTTTATATATTTATTCCCATTGAGAATAGAGTCGGACCTAGACCCCAAAATATTTGGAAATAGAAATTTTGAAATTTACAGACTTCCTCAAGTGTGGTGCTATTTCCAAGAAACCCATAAGTACAATATAAAGATGTGACAACTATCATTCAGAACACATTTTGCTTCATTTTCAATTTTGCCATCAATTATAATCAATAGTTTCAACAGTTTGAAAAATTATCCGCGAATCGGCAATCTCGAACGTTAGCTGTGCACACACTCGATTCGCAAAAATTTCAATTTGCGAATGAAATGGAATTGTTGTGGTCTCTATGAATGAACCTAATATTATCATTCACAGAAGAGTTTTCCAAATTTTAAAAACTTCATTTTGGTTTCATTCATTTTTATTTTTAGTTTCATTTTTAACATATATATACAGGGTGTAAATAGTTTGAGTGCATATATTTTAGGTGGAGGTAGTATACACCAAATTAAACAAAAAACTCTTATACCACTATGGTCAGTAGGCCTTAATAACCAAGAAAATCCCTAAAACATATTAAGTAAATTATTGTCAATCCGGCAACGTCGCTCGCGTTCGAAGAAGATTCACTCTTAGCGCGAATAAAGGAATGACTACGCCGACAAAAAAATAAACACCTATGTTTTTGTATTGACTGATGATATTGACCTTAGAATTAAATAAAAATGTATGAAATATTTTGTTGAAAATATTTACGTTTTTAATACAAGGTATTGCAATTAGAATTTGTATTTGGCGGTTTATTTTATGCAATTATACAAAGTTGGGTAAATATGATATGCAACTCAAGAGATCTGTATATGTAGTTTTTTACCAGTTAAATTATTCGAAGAGTCATTATTACTGATTTAATTAATATTATTTATATTAGACAAGTAAATATGTAATCCTACTTACCGAATTTATTATAATGATAGAATTGAGTTGAAACAACGGATTATTCATAGCAAATGTTCAAAATGCCCACCATTACTATCGAATATTTCGGATTTCGTCAGCAGCGTCAAAAATGCGTTGTCAATAATTGGAGTCGTGTAAACCTTACTTTTCATGTGTCCCCATAAGTAGAAATCTAAAGGATTGAGATCAGGAGATCTTGCTGGCCAACGTATATGTCCGTTTCAACCAATCCAACGACGGGGAAATGTTCTATTTAAGAAGTCGACAACTAGATGACTTGCGTGGGCAAGTGCTCCGTCATGTAAGTACCACATATTGGAACGTGTTTGTAGGTTCACTTCATCTAACAAATCTGGTAGCGTGTTGTTCATGTCATGTCTTTCCCTAATTGTATAATCGGCCATTATTTATCACAAATAAATACTGTCGCACTATTCTTAATTTTCGAATTTACACACTAATCACAACCGATTTTATTTATTTAAAAAATATATTAAATGGAAAGCAGACCACGAACTCTACATCAAATAGATATCATTCAAATCACTTTACCGTTTATCTATTCTTATTTACAAGAATCGAAATCCCAAAAAACAATCGTAACTCTCAGTCGTCGTTAAAGTAAAAAAATGTAGTAAATAAGTTGGTCTGTATGCCACGTTGCCATATCTATTCGGAGAAACTTACACTAAATTATAAAAGCATATTTCGAGTTTAAATAATCAATTTTCATTTTTAATGTGGCTATTAAAGATGTATAAGCTATTGAGTATTTACATATTTAGATTTACCGACATTTTGAAATCGAAATTATTGTATTATTCACTGTAGCAAGGGCTACATAAAATCTAACTTTATGTGTTCTTTATGGCAAAACTATAGTTTATTTTAGAAAATGCTAAAAAGCTTTTTGATTTGTTTTTGCCTGAAGTATTGTTCTTCAAAATCTTTGCACTCAAACCGTTTACACCCTATATATATATATATATATATATATATATAGAGAGAGAGAGAGAGAGAGAGATTTTTTCACAAAGTGAATTGAATATATAATTTGTTTTATGCATTCATTGACTTTCCATTCGTCTGTATTCTCTATTTGATTTTTGTAGGATCCAAAATTATGAAATCTAGTAAAAATAAATGGATATTGTAAATTTATATATAAATATGATGTGATATTAGTTATAATTAAATTCTATGTAACCTGGCAAGATATCTATTGCATTTATGTAACTAGTTGTCACAAATAAGCACTGAAAAGAAATTTAACTTCCAAATTTCCAATGCCTTCCAGATGATATGATGAATGTGTCCAAATGTTAGTTATGTGTATTACAACTGGATGTAACAAAATTTTTACAAATGGTGGTCTAAAAGATCATATAACTAATGTTATGATTTGTTTTTTACTTCTGCATAACTATTATAAAAATACATTAATTATAAGCCAAACTCGACTTTTTTGTTTTTCCAAATTGGTAATTTTAATACAAAAATTGAACATATTTAAGAATAAACAGATCAAACAGATTTCGTCTGAAGAAGCCCTTACGTTTGTGCCTGTTATCAACGACGTATTTTCCTTAGTAAAGGCAGTCTGTTCCAATGCCTGTTCCTCAAGATTTATTATGAATGAATGAATTATGTGTATTGCAACTAGATTCAACAAAATTTTTACAAATGGTGTTCTAAAAGATCATATAACTAATGTTATGATTTGTTTTTTTTCTTTTGTATAACTATTATAAAAATACATTAATTATAAGCCAAACTCGACTTGTTTTTTTTTTTTTTCAAATTAATAATTTTAATACAAAAATTGTACATATTTAAGAATATACAGATCAAACAGCTTTCGTCTGAAGAAGCTCTTACGTTTGCGCCTATTATCAAGGACGTATTTTCCCTGGGAAAGGCAGTCAGTTCCAAGGGCCGTTCCTCAAAATTTATTATGATATATATATATATATATATGAACTAAGCTAGGTTCCGTGTGAGAACCGCGTCTGAATTTATTAAATACTCGACGTTTCGACTCAAGAGACAAAAAATGGAAAAGAGTTTCAGACTCTAGATCTAACTCGGGGCCTCAACCTGCCTACTCCCAAAGAGTCACTAGGTAACTGAACTGAAGGTGAATCTGCGCTGCTTCTTTTATTTATAGTTATCGGTCGATTAGGAGGGGATGTCACGTGATGAAGGAGCTGTGCGGTGATTGGTTGGGTGTTGGTGGGCGTGTTTACTTAATCTTTTCTGGTATGGTATCGCAGGAGTTAAAAGGGATAAGAACTGGTTGATAGTTGTCAAGGGTGTTGCTGCTTTTTGTGGCTTCTGCTTCGATTTTGGTTATCCCAATGAAGGCACTGCAATCTTTCTGAAGTTTTAATCAAGAGTTAATAATGAGTGTTAAAGGTTTTGTATTGATGTCGATACAGGTGATGGTAATACTGAGAGGCTCGGTAACCAAAATTAACCATACGTTGGTTTAGATTCACAATACGGGCAACTAGATATTGTTTTTTTAGTTAAATTATTTATTTAAAAATTGTTGTTGATGTTAGCACAACTTACATAGGATCCGGCAGACTGCACTGTAGTCGCTGTGTCAAATATTCAAGAGTGTGCTTTAGTTTCAGTTACGTCTGATAAATGGCGTTCAGATTATATTGTTACAGCTAATTTCTAAAAGTTTACATGGGACAGGACAACGTCTGTCGGGTCCGCTAGTATATCTATTAATATATATATATATATATATATATATATATATATATATATATATATATATATATATATATATATATATATATATATATATATATATATATATATATATATTGAAGAAAAATTTATCCGGGAATACATCCGTTCGTTATATTGATTCATCTTTGAATCCTGCAGACGTTTCGCCAAGGTCTCAATTGGCATTCTCAATGCGTTGTTACCATGAACTGAGAGGTGATCTGCCTGAGCTGTTTATTTTATATGTCTCCGTCGGAGGTCGTATCGCTCCTGATTAGTCGGTGACTTGTTTACAACTATTGAAAATGATTTTATGGCCCGATTGTTGCTGGTGTTGGAACAGGGCCGATGTCGTTTGTTTATTTTTGACAGCTAATTTGTGTTCCTCTAAACGGGCTGAAATTCTCCTGTTCGTTTGTCCGACGTATACCTTATCGCACGTTCCGCAAGTTATACTATATACCCCTTGGTTTTCAAGTTTTACTTTGGGATTTCCTAAAACCGGTGCCTATAGTCTGGTGCGGATTGTATGCTGTCGCATATATATATATATATATATATATATATATATATATATTTATGTCATACGTATAGTTCCGCGACATTTTCTAACACTATCATTTTTGCTGTTAATTATAATAATCAGTACCCATTTAAACTATGTATACGTTAAAATCCTTTAAAAAACGACTTTTCAAAATTAATGTGATGTACGCTGATATACCGCGAAGTTCCAATGCACGTCAATTTTTGCGATATTTCAGACTAGTGTACCAATTTGGCAACGCGGTTAGTTTCGACGAAACAAACGAGTGAACTTCAGACGTTTTTGGTAACCTTTGCGTTCAGTGGAAAGTTTTTAGGGTAAATGCTATTATAGTATACACCAATCCTGAGTAATTTAAAAAAATAATGTCATTGAGCAGTATTTGTGGCCTAATAAAAGTAATACTACCGTGATGTTTGTTAATATTTTATGAAAACAATAGTGAAATTTATTAGTTTCATCATATTGATTTTTTCAAGGGCTGCCAAGTTCATGTATGAATTATGAATTTTAAAGTAACCATGACTGTTAAAATATACAGGGTGTGGGAACTATTACGGATTATTATTCGTTCATGTATGAAATATTGTATTCAGTGTGCCTGATAGATTGAATTTTTTAAGGGTATATTTTAGTGAATTTGGCTTCACATTTTTTTAGATTCATTACTTTAGGTACAACACTTCTGAATGATTGTTGAGGAGGTATTTGATTATCATGTCTGTACATGGGTATTTGATAATATGAGGACTTTTCGTTGGCTAAAAGGTCTGAAACCATGCTTGTTTACAATACCTACTGATTAATTTATTGGCACAAACGTCACGAAATCTTATTTGGCAGTAGGTGGGTGTTTGAAAAGTACTTAAAGTAATTTTTTAAATATTAGTTTTTCAAGGCTTTTGCCTTTTATTTGACTAAATTAACTATTATCCTTACCTATAGAAAAATTTAAATTCTACCTGAAAAGCATTTTCAAGTATAAATATAGTTATAACATTGACTGCATTCAATTAATTATATAATTATCAAACCCTTACTTTTTATATGCATCTACTGAGTTACAATAGCGGAAAAACATTTCAAGGAATAACATCTTTCGAAATTTTAATATGTATAAATATTTTTAGTCGTCACATGTAACATTCTAATCCAATAAAACTTTTGAAGTCAGGTTTCTTCGGAAGCCTTTCTCAAATCTCAAATATCGATGTCTATTAGACTGGTTCAAAATAATCGTCTATTTTTTGAATGGGACACCCAAAATAATATTTAGGATGACAACAATAGTTAATTTCAAAATGTGATTCGCAATTTTAAATTTTTTTCGCGAATTTCGATTTTTTTACTCTACCCGTATATTTCACTCAAATCTCTAAACAATATGTCTCAAAATACAAACAATACATACTTTTGAAGGAAATTTAATTGTCTATGAAAAAGGTAAAATTTAGTTTTACTTTAACTTGACCTTTTGAAAGAGTGGTTTTAATGTAAAATTTAGGCGTCTAATTTCATTCAAAAATATTTATTGTCTGTATTTTTTAGATTTGTTTCTTAACAGATCTGAGTTAAAGATGCTAGTGAAGTAAATATTTTTGCTTTCAAAAGATAATAATCGTTTTTTTGTGGCCCACTATCATATATACAGGGTGAGTTTTTTTTTGATGATCGGTATGGGGATCTCGGAAACTAGCGGAGATAGAGCAATGGTTAAACTGGGAAAGATTTGCAGTTTTATTGGACCAATTTAATGACACTTTCGGATTTTTGTAAAAAGTCATGGCTTACTAGATATTTGGAAAAAACGAAGTTCTGTGGATTTAGTCAAATCCCTCTAGCTCCTTTGTTTTTGATTTTATAAAAAAATTGTATCCCGAATATGATTGTCATGTCCTCGTTTGCGTGACAGCTCCCTTTTTCGAGATATGACACATACTTATCTTTTTTTTGAATGGAAACCATAATTGGCTATGACCTCAAAAAATCTGACATTTTTAGAGCATTTCAACGATATAATACTCGATATATTTATTCATAAAAATAACGGAGTTATGGATGCTTTTCTCTCTTATTTTCACTTTTAACGTAGGTAGCCATGAAAAAGATTGTTTTCACTTTGACGTTTCCTCATTTGAGAGTAATTCCATTAGTAGTGCTGAACTGACAGTCGATATTGACAAGTTTTCGTGATAAAATGGAAAATGGAATATTATATCGAAGAAAAACTGAATATGGTGGAATGATATATCATATGCCATAAAAATTCAGTTCTTGCAGCTGAGGAATACTTTCATAGATATTTTAATCATCGTCAAGCTGCGCTGTGTACATTTAAGAGGCTTTACGATAGTTTACGCAGACATGGATCTTTACTAAACCACCAAAGGAACGTAATCAAATTAACGAAGCAGCACAAATAAATGTTTTGGCAATGTTAAATCAAAATCCATCTACATCAACTCTTGAGATTGCGGCAGAAGCTGGCACATCTCAACAAACTGTAGTTAAGGTACTGAAAGCGCACAAGTTCCACCCGTACAAACTTTCAGTTTCTCAAACTTTGCATGCTGGTAACGAACATCGACGTATTTTGTTTCCGTTAAAGGTGTTATGGTCAGATGAAACTAGATACTAACTGCGGTATGTTCAATAGACACAATGAGCATGTCTGGGCTAAAGAAAACCCTTTCCATGTAGAACAAAGACGACCCCAGATAAAATTTGGTTTTAATGTTTGGTGTGGTATCATAGGATCTACTATTCTGGGGCCCTTTATCTATGACGAATCACTTACTGGGGAGAGCTACTTGCATTTCTTGCAATACACTTTTCAAGACATGTTGCATAATTTGAATTTGAGAACTCGTTTAAAAATTGAGTGGTTCCAACATGATGGAGCACCTGCTCATAACTCGTTATTAGTAAGACAACACTTAGATAATATCTATCCAAACTCTTGGATTGGATAGGTTTCCCGATTTGGCAGTATAGACTTCTATTTATGGGGTGCGCTAAAAAACAAAGTATACAAAAGAAAGTATGAGACAGTTGGTGATCTAAGGGAGGCGGTATTACAAGCAATTGAAGAAATTGATAGGCGGTCTGTGTGGAAAGCGGTAATGTCAATCTTAAAAAGATGCAATTTTTGTCTAAATAACAATGGTGGACTATTCGAACGTAAATTGTAACCATTATTAAGTACTTTAATTTCTTAAGTTTTTAGTAAGTACCTACTTATTTAGTATTTTCGTTATATCTGATATACCTAATAAAAAAATCGTTCAATGTATTTTGGAATAGTTATTAATAAATCAATCTATTTCATGGCTAACTACGTTAAACGTGAAAATAAGAGAAACGCATCCATAACTCCGTTATTTTTATGAATAACTATATCGAGTATTATATCGTTGAAAAGCTCTAAAAATGTCCGATTTTTTGAGGTCATAGCCAATTATGGTTTCCATTAAAAAAAAAGGATGTTTGTGTCATATCTCGAAAACGAGAGCTGTCACGCAAACGAGGACATGACAGTCATATTCGGGATACAATTCCCTTCAATTTTGATATTTACACTTTTTTATAAAATCAAAAACAAAGGAGCTAGAGGGATTTGACTAAATCAACAGAATTTGGTTTTTTCAAAATATCTAGTAAGCCATGACTTTTTACAAAAATCCGAAAGTGTCATTAAATTGGGCCAGTAAAACTGCGAATCTTTCCCAATTTAACCATTGCTATATCTCCGCTAGTTTCCGAGATCCCCATACTGCTCATCAAAAAAAATTCACCATGTATATGTATTTATATGTTTTAACTATTTTAACTTGCTTTCATAATAAAAACATATTATTGAAAAAAAAATATCTTACGTAAGAATTGTGGGGGTGGGTGGTTGATGAAATTGTGTCTTACAGTTTCTTACATGTGGGTGGGTGGGGGACAGAAAAACGTCAAAATTCATCTGACGTAATTTATAGATATTCCCTTAGTGAGTAATATGTTAATTAATTACAGTATCCTTTACAAATTTATTATTCTTCTTCAAATTATTTTATTCTGACAGAATAAGATGTGACAGTAAGGGACAAAAATCAATAACATTTAATAATTGACACACTAAGTAGGTAGAATTTTTTCGAATAGAAATATTGAACAGCAGACTGCCAGCACTGTGGCACTATATGAAGAGAACTTTTTGTTCTTATTAGGCAATATTAACTACATTCGTCATATAGATAAAATGAAAAGTATCTGGCCTTATACATGACCCTGATTTACTGCCTATTTTAAGAACAAACAAACTTCAAAAGTAATACGAGTATCAGTTTTCTAAATGTATTGTCAATATCACTAATACTAGTCATGGACCCGACGATAAATACATAACAACATACAAAATAATAATGCTAAAACATCATCATCAGAATTGTTCTAAATGCAACTCACTAAAATCAAATGGAAAATATCGGTGAGATCAAAAGGATGTGTGAGAGCCTACACAAATTTTGCTAGAGAAAAAGAAATATGAGAGGGAGTGCACAAGAAACAGAGCGAAATCATTACAAACAACCTGCCAGACCACCAATGGGACTCACATGGCGATATAAAATTCAATCTCACCTATATTACTTTTTTTTGTTTCTGCTACAGTTGCCAAACATCCGAACTATACATAATTACCAGCCGTATTGTTGTATTTTCTCTTGTTTGTTTATTTCCCTTTAGGTATTCTGTCTTGAATTGCCTCTTCACTTCCCGTTGATGTTATATTTATGCCTAGATATAAGCATTCGTTACGATTAAGATATTAAGCATTTCTTGTAATTTTCCCCCTTCTAGATCTAGGTCTTTAAGTGGGCCATTGAATGTACTTTATTATGACTTCCAGTTTGGACAGGAATTTATTAATTAGGACACGAAGTGTTTTTAATGGAAATACCCCAATTTTTAATATGGATTTTAAAAGAAAGATGAAAAATAAACACTATTAATTATTAAGAAGCTCTTATTAGGCTGACCTGAATGTATGTATGAATGTAACGGAAACTTTCTGATAATTTTTACCAACTTAAAGAAGTCTGAGTAACTTGAAAATTTGAACACATGTCAAGGGTCGGTGACAATACAATTATTACATATCTTTGTTATAATATTGCAATAAACTCCGTGGGTTCAAATTTGATTAATTTTAAAAACTGACATTCAGTTTACTTTCTAGAACTTTATTTACAGGCAAAATCAAATATTTACAACAGCTGATTCTGAACCAAAACATCAACACAACGAGATAAGGTCAACTAACTAAATCATAAAAATGTTATTGCCCTTTATATCCTACGTTAAATTTTCGAGTCCTCTGTATGGGTATTACCTTTGTTCGTCGAGCGTCCAGGCAATTAGTTTTTGCGTCAATCGAAAATTCCAGTTCTATCATCTCAGCGATAGATGTCTTAACGAAATGAATAATGTTTAACGTTGCTTTGGGTAGGGGCGAAGTGGATAATTTTATAACAATATCCTGACTAGGATAATCAGAATAAAAAGAAAATATCTAGACTAGTTTGCAGGTTAAGATTGGAACTATGAAAACAAACGTATTATAATGGACCGTTTTTAGGTTGAATTTTAAAAAATGGAACTTTAGTTAAAAAACATTACAAATTTTAAAAAATCCGAAAGCAGTTTTGAATCAATAAACTTCTAAAAAAATTGTAAAATAAATTATAGTTTCATAAACTAAAAAACACTCTTAATATTAAACTAATATAAAGTAGGAAATAATTTAAAAATATGAAGAGTTTGTGTTACATCAATAGAAAGTCCAACAATCAATTATGACTAATTAATTTAGAATAAGATTAAAATAAATACCAAATAATTAGTTCGGTTTGCTATTAAAGCGTGTTTTTTTAGTTTTTGTAAACTGTAATTATTTTTATAGTTTATTCCAATAAGAGTTTTAATTTAAAAGTGAAATATGTAAATCTTATTGTCAGTTCATTCGATCGAATCATTGCTAGAAATCATTTGACTTCCTTAAATGTACTATATTAAAAGTTCTGAGGTTTGATTATAATCGATGAAAACTGATTTGTAACATATTGAAAAATGCATATTTCGCTTTCGCATTGAGTATTATTTTTATTATATACCTAATCTAATATAGCCTAATCCAAATCAAATACGATGAATATACTTTTTATGTTTTATAACTTTAATAACTAATTATACAAATACTTGTTTGCATATAACTGATTGATCTGATTGATATTAACATAAAAAGATATCTATACAACAAGCCGTGAACGGTACTGAAAAAGTCCAGTGCATGTTTACGCCGAAAAATTTTGTACACTGATCTTTCAGACTGCCTATTCTCATAATCGCCGTATCTAGAAATGTCGTAAATAACAAATAAGAATAACTCAATACATTTTAATCTCTCAAAAATTCAAGGCCGTAACCGGAAAAAAATTTCTGGGGGGGAGGTTGATTCCTCAAGGAATTTTTTTGGATGTTGGATGGATTGACTAGGACCGAAAAAGTTATTTTTCTAATCATGTACCTCCAGTATATAAGAAATGTATAGAATAAAAAATATATTTTTATGAAAAAAATTGTGAAATCGTTAAAATTGAGTCTTCAATCCCAAATATCGGGGGGGGTTTGAATCCCCGAACCCCCCCCCCTCCGCTGGATACTGCCTTGCAGTCAAAATGGTTTCATTTTCAAATAGTTTAAGGATTTTAAAAACATTCTGGACATTGAAAAGCAGTTATATTTTTATATATTCGAATATTTCATTAGTTTTTTGACAATCGAACACGTGGTTTATTAATATGAGTATATGTGACTATAGACCACCGTATTGAGTTAATGCTAAGTCGTGTTGAGGAGTATATAGATAACCCCGGTGGACAAACACATTATTAACAAACTTAATAAAAATATGTAAACTCCTTGGTATTTTTTGAAGCGAAAGTTTCTTAAAGTGAGTCCACATTTACATGTATAATTCAGTTCACTGTGTAAGAAACAGAGACAAGGTAAAATAGATTATGAGTTTCTTCTTTTATAAATATCAATAATATAGGCGAAATAAACTAATATAACATCAAATTAATATAGAAAACCTGCACAAAATTTGCTTTTCTAAAAAACTCCAAATCTCTCTTTGCGATATATAGCATTATGGACTTGACATATGTCAGAAGTGAGAAAGAACGCTATTAATTTCATACACCTTTTGTTAAATTATTTGTCGCATTTACAATTCGGCGGATATGAGCTTCAACTTGCAAGTTAATAAATCAACAAATTTTATTTGTTATATAAATTTAAATTAAGAATAAAATTACACATTATGATTAATACTTGAGTCATAACAAAATAGTGACAATTATTTTAATTCTGCTGAAATTAAAATCCATTACTAATGATAACACAAGGAAATAGAAACAGAGACAGGAGATAAGAAGAGATGGTAAGTATAGTTCGTAAGAAGCTGTCGCTTCCATCGTTTAGTCTCAAATGGCTGCCGCTCGTTTTATTCACATTTTAAATATTTGCTCCTTACTATAGTAAGTAAGTATGTTTTACCAAAACAATTTTAAATTTAAATTCCTTGTTAGTGAGTATATATTTTTCAAACAATCCTGAAATAATATTTTTAGCATTCATGACAATATTTTACGATTGTACAAGATGAATTCCATATTACACAAACATTTCAACTATTTGAAACGAGAACAGAATAGCTTCATATTTAAAAAAAATATTTTAAAAAGATGTAGTCTCAGATATATTTTTAGAATCAAATTTATCAGATGTTTTATTTCCTCTAAAACAATCAATATAGTAGAATAAAGTTTAATTTCAAAATCAGTTTCTTGTTCGTTTCCTAATAAATTCTGAATGTCCACCATCTTGTTTCACATATTTTTGTTAGCCCTTTATTACTACTTGCTGTTTGATTTCATATCGCTATTCTTTTATAAGATTCAGATTAAAACTCGATTTAATAGTTCTGAGATTTTAATAAAGATCTTAACGTCCTATATAGATCTGGCGTGTAGGAATATGGACACCGTATGTGAAAAAATGTGGTTTTGCTCCAAATATTGTGACAAAACAAGAACAGAGATCCTGTTCGTCGTGTTAAATGTTACTTTTCTTTTATATGAAACCATTTAATTTGGGTAAATTGTTATCTTGGACAATCTGTTCTTAAACGTTCGTTTATTGCATTTCGTCATTCATTCCCAAAATATCTTAAATAGGTGTTGAGATAATATAGTTTCTGAAAAAAATAATTGAGTCCCCGATTCCGTCTAGTTGGGGCCTCTATTGGAAATATTCCTCTCCATTATGTACAGCCCGGCTCTGTAGATAACCGCCCAATGTCCCTAAGTTATAAAGTTTCTACTACCTATTCTCATGACCAAAGGCGTATTAAAAACTATACTGTTAAATATTTATTTTTTCTATAGCATGTCCATTATGGTGTTTACAATACTATACCACATACACACTGACTATACACATTTCGCCCAAATTAATATATTGCTTCAGCATTTTTGTAGAAATTGCCTTTTTTTAAATTAACCGTGACTTTAAAATTTTTGAAAATTAAACAAATCAAAACAACTGCACACAATAAAATGGAATTCAAATATACTAAAATAGAAATCTAGCTTTGATTTTGTAAAACATCTCATCAATTAATTAATATATGAATGTAGTAAATCATATCAACGACACAAATCCTAATTGTAAACATCCTTGCTAGAATTTTTGTTTGATAAACTATAAATCTATATATAAATAGGCAAAGACAAAACGATTAGGTACCATTTTCTCCTCTGTTTCTCAACCGATTTTCTTCATTTTTGTTTTGTTTAGTAGCTACTAACGACCTTCAGTGCAGAATGCTAATCTTAATTTATAATATTGGTTCATTCATTAAATAAAATATAATAAAAATTCATTATTTACGTCAATAATGTCAATGCCAAACAAATGAATGTGCCGCGTGCCGCCGCCGCCAGACTCAAACCATTGAGTAATTATATATAGACAGACCAATGCTGTTATATACTTAGAGCATGTACTTCTGGAAGTGGCATGCAAGCGTTGTTATTGTTTAGTGGGTAAAGTAATCGTTGAATATCATAATTATACAGGGCGATTCCAGATATGTTAGAAATCATTTTTTTAATGGGTGGCACATAAGCAATTGCATATTTAGGGTGTTTAAAATATAGAGTAGAGTGCAATTATAACTAATAAAATAATTATATAGGGAAGCCCATTAGCGGTTGAATTTACAGGGTTCTTGGAATAGAAGGTGCAGTAAATTTACAGTTATACAAGGTGGTGCAAAAAATGTTATACATAGGTGCATATACAGGGTGGCGGAAATGGAAATGAAACATTTCGTAACCCATAAGCAGTTGTATATATAGTTAAGATGAAATATAGGGTAAGAGGAATTATAGATATACAGGATGGTGATAAAAAATGTTAGAAAAGAAAATGATTTATAGAGTAAACCACGAAGAGTTCCATATATATAATGATTGAAATATAGGTCGGAGTAGAATTATAGTTACAGAAGATAATTAAAAATTTCATAAACAAAAAGAGTAAATATGGTGGGTCTTAGGCAGTGGCATATACAGAATGGTTTACTCGGTGGTTGAAAAATGTTAAAAAATATTATGAGTAGTCCATAAGCAGTTGCATATACAGGGTGGTGGAAATATATAATGAGATGGAATTATTATAATGAGGATTTTAATAAATGTTAGAGAATTAAGTGCAATTATAGCTATACAGGGGGGTTAGAAAAAATAAATATGTAGGGTAGCCCATTAGCAGTTGAATTGTTATCATATTAAATTAAGAATTACGAATTTGAACACAATTAAAGTTCTATGAATTATATCTGAAAAAAACTTGAATTTCGTTACTTATTTGTAGAAGCGAAATGTAAGACCGACATCTAGGATTTTCGAGGAAACTATCACACAGAGGTTCCGAATCTGGATCCGTTCTGTGTATTTGCTGTTCTCCCTAAAGTCCTAGGATAGAATGTCACGATAAAATTGTCATGTTACTTAGTCTGCCAGAGATATTGACACAATTGGTCGAATTTCGACCACTGGGCGACAGCTAGTAAATAATAAATTGCTCATTATGGTCAAAAAAGTATTATTTTAAACCTATATTAAGATTTATTAACATAACTAAATTGTTTAAAATTACACAATCAGCTCGATACTTAAACAGCATGTTTACCTTTTTAAACGGGTGCAATTCCGCATAATTATTTACTTATGGGACAAATTTCAATGAAGACAAATCATACCAATGATTGTTTCCAAAACTTGGCAGCAGGCAAACCTATTGAAAAAACACAAACAAACCCCTAGTAGAAGAAAAATATAAAACAATTTCTCATTAAATATCGGAAATTGGCCTATATGAAGATTCATTATGAGTAAAAACAAAAATTCATATTTAAAAAAGAACCGACTTCAATTGGCTTAAAATAAAAACCGTTTAGAAACCCTGTGCAATCAACCACTATTTTCTGACATATATTCTTTCTTAGCTAATTTGAGGTACAATTCTATTGATTATTTTGGCGTATTATGATATCTATCTTCCACCCCTTCTCTCTAATTAGTATTTTATACATATTTTTAAACTTTTTTATTTGTTTCGTTATTATTTCGATCACTTTTTATTAGTGTAACTCTAATTCACCCTATATTGCAACCACCCTGTATTTTTTTTGTATTGGTTACCCAATATAAATTATTTGTCTATCATTTTCGGACCCCTCCGGTACAACTATAATTCAACTCCACACTATGTTGCAACCGCCCTGTTTAAGTATTAATCCTCTCCACTCTATTGACTGTGTATTTTTCTATTGTTTAAATCACCCTGTAGACCTATAATTTTACTTCGCCCTATATGTCGAGTATAAGCAACTATTCTAACTACATCATTCACCTGATGACGATAGCAGATACACAGCTATTGAAACGTTGTGAGATCAACCACTTCAAGACGATGGAAGTCCAAGGAAACTTCGAGGTATAAGCAACTACGTATGTTCCACTCTATATAGCATTTTTTAACCATCCTGTCTAACTATAATTCCACTCCACCTTATATGTTAACCATCCTTTATATGCAAACGCTTATGACATATTTTGAACCCTCAACGCTGTAACTCAAATATCCTTACTGGATATGCTTACTTAACAAATTTTTTAATATTTTGTGATTCACTCTGTATAACTATAGTTTTACTCCACTCTTATTTCAATCTCCTTATGTGGCGCGAATGCAACATTTATGAACCACCCTGTATTACTTTAATTCTATTGCATCTTATATTTCACCCATCCTATGCAACTGCTTATGTACCACCCAATATCACAATTATTTATAAGATTTTTTGAACCGACCTGTATAACTGTAATATTACTTCGCCCTATATTTCAACTATGCACATTGCTTTCTGCTTGAGTTTCGATGCACACACACCCACCTACCACCGTATAGAAAGGATCGCTCAAATAACAATTTTTCTTTCTGATACTCTAATGGAGTATTTTGTACCATTTCACTCATCTGTAAGCTCCTTAAAATGAAAACCGTTACAAACACCCAGTACGATATTTCATCTTGACATTTAAGCTAGATATTTACATTGATGTTTACCGGTTTTTTGCACATATTTTTCCGATTTTCAGAAAAATGGTATGTTTTGTTATCGACATATATACGGATTCAAGCTGGAACATAACTTTGTAGAATTCAATTTAAAATATTCAAATTTATTGAGTCGTTTTAGAGAAAACAGTGTAGAATCATTGTAATGTAGTCCTTTAATCACTGCTTTTTCTGATTTTCTGGAAAACCGTAAATCTCACGTTATAGAAAATTATGTGGTACCTTTCTGTATTATTCCTTAATACAATGCCGTTTAAATCATCAAAATTGCCCATCCATAAAAAACGTGGCGACGAATTGATAACCGCCTCGTTATTTGAAGTCGGTTAAAAATGTAAATAGCTTTCAAAACGTATGATGAAAGAAATCGCGGAATTAAATAACAACGACATAAGATAGTTTTTTAATTTAATCCTTATGAAACTGTAGATGAATCTAGAACTTTAAATATTTTTACCAAATCAGAACAATTAAACGATTTGTGTAATTTGTAAATTATATTTTTAAACAAAAAATCAAGAATAATTCACACACCAATTTAATCTTTTGTTTCTATGAGTTTTTATATATATGTATAACTGTTATTCTCTGAAAATTACAAAATATCTAGCTAGCTTAAACATTAGCAAGCAAAACATATCTGTCGAAAAATATTAAATAAAATTTGGAAACATTTGTAAGTAGGTATATTTTTATAAAATTCCTTGTTTATCGATAATGTTTCATATAGTTCCTATTGCAAAACTTATACTATAAGGAATTCAGATTTAAGAATATCTAATTATTCACTTAGAACAATATAAGTTATACACAGAAATTGTGAATACAGATTGGATAATTGATATTTGTAATATCATAGCGCAAACCTCTATATAACAACATAGAAACCACAGATCAGACAGAAATAAATAGAAACCATTTAACAATTTATCAATAATATACATTAAGATCAAGGAATAAAATATAATTATCTATTCGAAGTATAAAGTAAACACAACCATAACTTTTTGTTGGTGAATTTCTTATATTCATTCATTCGTATTTCGTATTTTTAACCGTCTCCGAGTTAAATATAATTTCTGAGAACAATGCTATCCGTCACAATACCATTTTTAACTGTAACATCAATTCCGCGTATGAGTTGGAATTCTGTGCGACTACAAGGTTGCCAAACCTTCCAATATGTACGACAACTAATTAATTAAGCTATTAAAAACAAGTAGATATGCAATTTAAATGTTAAAATGTATATTATTGATATTATATTCTGAAAAAGTTGAAGTAGGAACTATTTAAAAGTGTTTTTTGCTTTAAGTATCTTCTTAAAGATTGTAATGATTTTTGTGTAATGTTTCAAGTTCCAGTTATTTATTAACAAATACCTATAAGTTGAAGCTTAATTACTACACTTTTTAGGAAGACATTTTCACATATTTACTAGAAAATGTTTTTTTTTCATATATATTTTGTTATTAATTTTTTGATAATAACTATTATCTTGCATTTCTGGAATTTAATACATTTTTCTGTGAAAACTTCGTTAATGTTCGACTTTCATAGCATATTATAAAATATAATTAATTCTAGTAAACCTACAATCATCAAAAATATTTTTTTAAATGTTAGAAACCAATGTTTTGAGGAAAATATGAGACAAATATCCTGTAATATAAAATTTAAAATTTCCAGTGGTGAAATAATTGTTTCACTAGTCTGTCTAAACATGTTTATTAAAACATTATAGATTAATCGAAATTATAATTATCTAAAGATAGTTCCGCGACTGCACCGGAACTAAACATTGTACATATAAAAGTTCCAAGCAGCAGTCGCGGAACTATGCGATCGAGCATCGATTTTGAATCGAAACTATGCGCTTGACATAGATATATATATATATATATATATATATATATATATATATATATATTGAAATGGAAGTGAACATGTATCAATAAAAATTAAGGATCAAAATATCTAAAGTAAAGTGAATTCATAAATCTAATATAAAATAACAAAACCAATGTTAAATAATAATGCAATCGAAATTTTGAAACAGTAGTTCTTTAAAAATCTATAAAAAGAAATGAAAACATAATATGCAATTCAGAGGCAATGATGGTATTGAATGTATGGGTAATTAAAAGTGAACAAGTGGGATGTTAGGTACATTTTAAAATAGTAATTCAAATATGCGGAATAAAGAAGATAAGAAGTTAGAGCTCCATGTCAACATAAAAATCTATAAAAGCGAGTGAATGCAGGACCAGAGGGAGATTCAAAATTCAGCAGTGCAGCAGTAAACTTTGTTCGAGGTTAAGACGTAACAGCAAATGTCAAAGACGTCAAAAATTTTAAAAGTTTCAAAAGTCAAGAATTTTCAAGAAAGATTGTAAACAAAAATAAAACAACCATATTCCAGGTAAATAAGGAAGTAAAAGTGCATAAAGCATGTGGTATTGCACTAGAAGGCGATAACAAGTAAATGAAAAGCAGTTGATTGATTATTGGCGGTATAGCAGCACCAATTCAATTGAATATAATCAAGTAAAGTAGATCACACAAAAAGGTGAAAAAGACATCTACGAGGAATAACAGTTGCAAAGTTTGAAAGCAGATTGATATATAGCAGAGTACTAAGACATCATTCAGAGAAATAAAAAAGTGAAACAATAGCTGTGGACAAGACGAACAGTTGGAGAATTAAGTGAGAACACTTTGAAACTGTTAAAGTGATACAAGGTATTTTCATTTATAATTTATTTAAACAATTTATTTGGCGCTCAACGATATATATTATTAATTCAAAAAGTTTATTTGCTGGGAAATATATTTATTAGTAACGGGTTTATATAACAAAATTAAATTTCAGAATTGCATAAAATCATTCATTACATTTTAAATTTGGCTGTAAATAAGAAATGAACTATTCGAAAACAACAAATATTTTTAGCTTAATTTCATTATTTGATAGTTAAGAGTTTGTTTGATGATTACAATGTAATGATGGTTAGATTTAATTTTTGATTGTTATCATATTGAGTTTGTGTTGATGATTTTTAAAATATTTATAATACAAAATATATAATATAGTGTGTTTTTTACTTTTTATAATCATAACTGGTAAATCTTTACAGCTGATAACAAATTTTAATTGATCAGCACACGTTCTAGAACCCTAACTGAGAGGAGTATCAAAAGCCGAAGCGGTATAAGATAATTGTGTGGAGTGCTTATAAGAATATAAAATTATATTAATTATAAAATAATAAAATTGAAAAACATTCGTTTAAATAAAATTTTAAATAAAAAACCTTATAAAAACTTAATAACAATTATTTTGGCATGCCCAATGTGGTGCAATGAAAACTCCATAACAATTATTAATTAGCGCCCAACGTGGGGCGTAAGAAGGTGGCATTAGAACGAGGCACTAGAGAACGTGGTCCATAACAATTATAATTGACAAGCACGTGGTACACTAGAACGTGGTGCATTACAAATTTTATTGAAGAGCCAACTTGGGCAAGCAGAGGTGACGACTGACCAGGAATAAAATAAGGTATGGGATAAATTAAAAAAAAGAGAATTACTAAAAAGATATTTCTCAAAAATATTTAGTTGTAAAAAAGATTTGAAACAAGGTTTTGATTGAGGATTTAATATTGGTATAATATTGATTGATTTAATTTGTTATTTTGATTTGATTTATTTAATTTGATTTGAAGACGCGAGATGTAAGACCGACATTTAGGATTTTCGAGAGAATTAGCACACAGAGGTTCCGAATCTGGAGCCGTTCCGTGTAATTGCTGTTCTCCCTTAACTCCCAGGGCAGAATGTCACGATAAAATTTTCAGGTTACTTCACCTGTCAGAGATGTTAAATACTCTCTTCGGGGTGTCATTCCTTTGTACGCAAGACAATATATTATATATAATACATATTGTTTCTGGTCACGGAACCTTCATCAGTTGCGCTTCTCACAATTGAATGTCCTCTCGAACACTTCTTTATATATTTGATACATTCCGTTAAATTTGAAGACGCGAGATGTAAGACCGACATCTAGGATTTTCGAGAGAATTAGCACACAGAGGTTCCGAATCTGGAGCCCTTCCGTGTAATTGCTGTTCTCCCTTAACTCCTAGGACAGAATGTCACGATACAATTTTCAGGTTACTTCACCTGTCAGAGATATTGAATACTCTCTTCGAGGTGTCATTCCTTTGTACGCAAGACAATTATATTATATATAATACATATTGTTTCTGGTAAGGGAACCTTCATCAGTTGCGCTTCCCACAATTGAATGTCCTCTCGAACACTTCTTTATGTATTTGATACATTTCGTTAAATTTGAAGACGCGAGATGTAAGACCGACATCTAGGATTTTCGAGAGAATTAGCACACAGAGGTTCCGAATCTGGAACCGTTCCGTGAAATTGCTAATCTCCCTTAACTCCTAGAACAGAATGTCACGATACAATTTTCAGGTTACTTCACCTGTCAGAGATATTGAATACTCTCTTCGAGGTGTCATTCCTTTGTACGCAAGACAATATATATATTATATATAATACATATTATTTCTGGTAAGGGAACCTTCATCAGTTGCGCTTCCCACAATTGAATGTCCTCTCGAACACTTCTTTATGTATTTGATACATTTCGTTAAAATTGAAGACGCGAGATGTAAGACCGACATCTAGGATTTTCGAGAGAATTAGCACACAGAGGTTCCGAATCTGGAGCCGTTCCGTGTAATTGCTGTTCTCCCTTAACTCCCAGGGCAGAATGTCACGATAAAATTTTCAGGTTACTTCACCTGTCAGAGATATTAAATACTCTCTTCGGGGTGTCATTCCTTTGTACGGAAGACAATATATATTATATATTATATATAATACATATTGTTTCTGGTCAGGGAACCTTCATCAGTTGCGCTTCCCACAATTGAATATCCTCTCGAACACTTCTTTATGTATTTGATACATTTCGTTAAATTTGAAGATGCGAGATGTAAGACCGACATCTACGATTTTGGAGAGAATTAGCACACAGAGGTTCCGAATCAGAGATATTGAATACTCTCTTCGAGGAATGACACCTCGAAGAGAGTATTCAATATCTCTGACAGGTGAAGTAACCTGAAAATTTTATCGTGACATTCTGTTCTAGGAGTTAAGGGAGAACAGCAATTACACGGAACGGTTCCAGATTCGGAACCTCTGTGTGCTAATTCTCTCGAAAATCCTAGATGTCGGTCTTACATCTTGCGTCTTCAAATTTAACGAAATGTATCAAATACATAAAGAAGTGTTCGAGAGGACATTCAATTGTGGGAAGCGCAACTGATGAAGGTTCCCTGACCAGAAACAATATTTATTATATATAATATATTGTCTTGCGTACAAAGGAATGACACCTCGAACAGAGTATTATTTAATTTGAATTGGTTGAATAATTTCCTGGGAAATTTGGGCGATATAACAAACAAATTTAAAACAAAAAATTAAAACATTATTATTATTATTAATTTTATAAATATAATTAAAAAGTATAAATTTTCAAATACAAAACTAAATAGCAATAACAAGAAAGGAAAATAAGAAAAACACAAACCAGGAAGGCCAAGAAGATGAGCAGAAGGTACAAGAAGATATTATGGGAGAGATGGACCATAGAGATGAGGAAAGAGTCAGAAATCAGGAAGTGGAGGAAGTTGGTGATGGAAGAGTAGTCGAGACAATAGCACAAGTACATTCACCGAAGAGAAGAACCCCGGAAATGGCAGTGGATCTAAACATGATTTTGAATGCAATAAATAAGAGAGGAGTCCAATGATAATATAAGAAATTTAAGGGAAGAATTGGGTGAAACTACTACTGATTTAAGAAATGAGTTACTGAACAAGATAGGAGAATCGACCGGTAATTTAATGGAAAAATAGAGGAGACAATAATTGAATACAAAAATAGATAGCAAAATACAAAATTTGGAAATAAATTTAAGATAAGAAATGCAGGAAATTAGAGAAGAAATGCACCAAGGACTAGAAAAAGCTAGCAATGATTTAGCAGTGGAAAGAGAGAACGTCAAGGTCAGATTGAACATATGAATGGGAAAATAAATTATAAAGTTCAAGAAAAAATGCAAGATAATGAGAAGCAGATCCAAGAATTAGAAGAGAAGATATCACAAAATGAAAAGGATTTTCAAGAACAGTGGCAATAAGAGATCAATCACATAGAACAAACAAGAATACCTATGATGATGGAGAGATCAATGATAATGGACAATAGTGTGAAATTTAATGGGAAGTTTGAGAAGATTCATCAATGTATATTAATCAAGACAATGAAAACTCAATTACACTGTGTACGAAACATAGAAGAAATAAAAATCAGGATGACACAAGGATTGGTAGATAGTGCAGCTATATGGATTGCGTCCATTGAAGGGGAAGTTACATCATTAAAAGAAATCGAAGACAATTTTTAAATTATTATTGGGGAGAAACTCAACAATTGGAATTCAGGGAAAAATTATATTTCGGAAAGTATGATGAAAACAAGGGAAATGTGATTGATTATGCTCTGAGCTTGGTAACATCTACAAACCATATGAATCCACAAATGCGAGAAGAAGAAATAGTGCTGAACATAGCAAGACACTATGGAGAAGGAATTGGTGAAACCATAGTAGTGCAGAATATCAAGAAGATGGATCACTTTATAAATTATTTAAATCGAATTCAAAGATTGAAATATAATAAACCAGGGAATCATCAAAATCAAATAAGAAGTAGAAGTCAAGAAAATAAACCTAGATGGAATGATAATAGTAATCGTTACAATTATAAAACGAATTATGGAGACAATCGAGGATTCCAAAACAAGAATTACAATGATAGAAAAAATAACAATCAATTCAATGGTAGGATTCAGTTTAGGGAAAATGGATTACAAAATCGAAACTATAATTCAAAATCAAATGGGAATGAAAGAAATATGAATCAAGCATATCGAATAAGTTATGATCAACCAAGACATCAAGATGAAAGCAGGAGAATGAATAACTTTTGGAGAAGAACCAGTAAAGAAGAGATTAGACCCAATACAGAATATGGGATGAATGAAACAAACAGAAAAAAATATTGAAAGGAGTAGGAGTTGTGAAGCACAACAGAGGAATCATGTAAAAACTGTTTGAGGTAAATGAAAAGGTAAATATAAGGGTTAGATTTGATGATGAAGAATTATAAATTGAATTTTTAATTGTAAACAATCTTTCATACAATGCAATTTTAGGCATAGACATGCTACGGAAATATTGAACAAAAAACAAATATGAGACAGGACAAAATCATTAGATTTGGAGTAGAATCACACGAGAAGGTTCATGATGATCAAAGTGAGGTTAATTATATATATGAAAATAATAATTTAAGACTAAATAGTCAAATAAAGGGTGATGAAATGTTGATATGTCCTAGTGAACAAAAAAAATGAAACAATAAATTTAATACAAAAATAAAAAAGTTAATTAATGAAGAAAATCGAGTTGCAAAAGAGCATGTGCATAAAATTCAAGTGAAAGAATTAAAGTTAAAACATACCCAATACAATTTACATACAGAGAACAAGTAAATTTAGAAATTGAAAAAATGTTAAAAACTGCAATAATCGAAAGATTCTGAATTCTGGTTACATTAATCCTATGGTGGTCGTAAAGACAAAGAATGGCGAGATTAGACAGTGCGTGGATGCAAGGAAAATAAACAAATACATTATCCCACAGTATGAAGCACCAATGACCATCAATATTTAGCAGAATAACAAATGCAAAATTCTTCACAAAAATTGATTTGAAACGTAGTTTTTGGCTGATTCCATTAGATGAAGAGTCAAGAGACTGCACTGGTTTCCAATTAGAAGGGGTAGTATACAGGTTCAAAGTAATGCCTTTTGGTATTCAATCGGCTTTGATGAAAGAATTACATTATACACTAAACAATGCAACATATTTTCAAAATTAAAGGTTTCTATAATTTTTAAAAGACACACAAATACAACCACAATTTATTGCTATCCGACATCCTAATGCTAATCCACCAGAATGATATATAAGGGAAGTTATAAAATATTTAAGTATATATTGTGTACAACAGCATACCAGATGAAAAAAAATTAAATCACGTGGATGGACTATTAATAATACACACAACAATGTGACAGAAGAAACACCAGAAGCTGTTATGAAGGGGAAGCATCCAAAAAGACCATGG
Organism: Octodonta nipae; assembly: GCA_034190945.1. Classification (NCBI taxonomy): domain Eukaryota; kingdom Metazoa; phylum Arthropoda; class Insecta; order Coleoptera; family Chrysomelidae; genus Octodonta; species Octodonta nipae. Next base: position 49,912,208 of record CM067219.1, on the reverse strand, counting down.
ATATTTCCTGAGTCATTAGAACATAGAAACTTTTAGAAAAGGTTAATAGAGATATGCAAAAAGCAGCAAGAAAATATGTAAAAAGAATGAACAACAAGAAGAAGACAACATTTAAAAAGGGAGATCTTGTGGTAATAAGAAATCTTCGTCAAACGAATTGGATACATCAACAGTGTGCAAAGTTGATTTTACCGTACGAAGGCCCTTATGAAATAGATACAGAAGATGATATCAATAGTTCGATTAAAATAAATAAACACTGGAAAAGGCAACATCAGTAGTATTTATAAATATTATCATTGAAAATAAAAACTTAATTAAACAAATGAAATAGAGACAATTTAAAACATATAATTTATTGTAAATATATAATAGTTAAATAATATAATTAGTTGCTTAAAATATTTTATTGAGTCTGATTTTCAAGTCAGCAACCAATTATCTGAAAAAAATAAAAAGACTCTGTATAGTAATTACTTTTATGTTTTTTTTTGCAATAACACCACAATAGAAATAAAACGATGTATATTGCAGGAATACCAAACGTTTCAAAGTCTATTTAGAAGACAACTCTGTATAGTGAAAATGATATGGACATTAAAAGTGTACAGAACCAATAAAAAATGTTGAATGGTTATCAATGTTATGTCAAGTTTGACATTATAAAAAGTTAGGTTAACAGTTGTCAAGATGACATGTTTATTACAGAAAAATCATTAGAACAAAATCTGACATATTATAATTTATATTTAAAAAAGAACCGACTTCAACTGGCTTAAAATAAAAACCGTTTAGAAACCGTGTCCAATAAATCAATATTTTCTGATATATCTTCTTTTTTATCTGATTTAAGGTACAATTCAATTGAAAATTTTAGCGTATTCTTATTTCTCTCTTTTTCTTCCTGTCTCTTTCTGCCTCTCTAATTTGTATCCTTTGTCTATATTTTTTAAATGTATTTTAACTTTTTTATTTGTTTGAATAATATATATAGATATATATGTTTTAGGTGGTTTCCGGGAATTCATCCGCATAGTTGATAGTAAAATGACGACGTTTCGGCAGAGTCACATCTGCCCTCTTCAGGTCGGTTCGCATAATTTTCGTAGCCTTCTGCTTTCGCTTCTAGTTACTGGAATACTAAGATTTTCAGAAGCGCTCGCACTGTTATATAGTCGCGGCTCGGCGCCTATTGGTTGGCACCGTGAACGGCTGCGTGTGATTGGCCCTGGGCGCTCAGTGGGCACGCCTCCTGCCTGCTGATTTGTTATTTCCGGTTGAGTTGTTATTGGACGGGTCCGGGCCGGTACGGTGTTTAATAGAATTTTCCAACAATTCGATAAGTTCTGAATTTCATTGCGTGCGTTTAGACTGTGAGGCCTCTTCGCTATTTCAATTGCCTCTCTTACGAGTCTTGATTTCGGGTGTTCTATATTTGCCAGTACTCTGGTGTTCTCAAAGTCTATTCGGTGTGACATCGTGGTGGCGTGTTCCGCAGTGAATGTTGTTTTTTTCCTGCTTTCTTACAGCGTTCTGGTGTTCATCACGTCCAGCTTGAATTCTTCTTCATTAAATTTTAGTTGTTTAGTTGTGATCACAATTTATGATCGTTGCTGTGACAAATTAAGTTTCCAGTTTTAATAATTTGGTTTATATGACTGTATTGTAATGTTAATATTCAGTTGATGCTACAGGTTTGATTGTGTTTGTCGACCATCCTTAGGAAATTGCGTTCAATCTATGCCTTCCGTGATATTATTAAAAAACATTCCTGAAGCAGAGTGTAGTGCACTAACAACAAAGTATCAAACTATTACAGTTCGTTTAAAGACTATAAATTCAGAAAATGCTAAAAACAGCAATGGATCCAGCTAAGTGGCCCCAGGTGCATATGTGGATCGGTTGTTTCACATAAAGAAAACAACGGCAACGACCAGGTAATTTATAATGCCGCGGAAAATAATTGCAATAGTCGGATGGCTTCGGTTTTCAAATGGTTTAGTCAAAATCATTTATATCTAAACAGTAGTAAAATTATGTACTTCAACTTTCATACACCTCAAAATAAAGAAGACTTAAATCTTGATATTAAAATCGAAAACGAAATAATTTGTTGTAGTGAAACCACTCCATTTTTAGGATTAAATTTAGATCATACTGTGACTCTTTGTGCTCTAAACTGCATGGGTTTTTGTCACAATCAGCACTCATTCAACTATACCATGTTTGTATCGAATCATGTTCCCGGTATAGAATCTGCTTTTGAGGTTCATCCGTTGCACCGCAATCAGTTTTTACAGCGCAAAAACCTATTTTAGAACTAAATTTAGAGAATCAAATATATTTACCATGACGGTTATAGTCACATTAGAGATAAGCTTATTAATTTTTCTAAACAGAAATAAATACATAAAGAACAATGTGGTGGATTATTACTTCACGCAAGCGGAGACAGTCTGCGAGAGCCTCTAAGCCGACTAAACATAACTAGAAGATCACCTGACAATTCATCCGATATTTCTGGGAATCCGAAATTTTGGTCTGTCGACCCCGGGCTGCCGGCTGGCACTAACACAAATTCGTCGAATTTCCCCGAATCTTTGAGAATACATGAAGGAAATATCCCGACGTTCATTGACCGACCTGTATAACTGTAATTCTACTCCAATTTATATTTCATCTATCCTGTATATTCAACTACTTCTGGCAATTTTTAAAGCCTTTTGTATAACTGTAACTATTTTCCGTCTTATAATGCAAATATCCGCTCTATATAACTCTAGTTTTGCTTCACCTTATTTCAACCACTTTGTATACGCAACTACTTATGTACCACCCAATACAATATTTTTAGAAACACCCTGTATAACTAATTCAATTCCAACTTATTTTTCAACCATCCTATGTATACAACAGGTTATGTACCACCTAATATCACATGCACGCACGCCCACACCTACAACCGTATACCATATAGAAGAGTTCGCTGACATATCTAACAAATTTTCGTTTCTATAAACTAAGGGAATATTTGCTGCCATTTCACGCGACAATAACTTCGCCTCTAACAGAAATTGAATTTCAAATGCATCAAATTGAAAACCATTAAAAACACCCTGTGCGATATACTTTCATGGCATATCATGATATTTAAACTAGATATTTATGATAAAAATTTGACATTTGCCATGATGTTTACAGTTTTTTTGCACATATTTTTCCGATTTTCAGAGAAATGGTATGTTTTGTGTTATAAAAGATGTACGGAATCAAGCTAGAACATATCTTTGTATAATACAATTTATAATATTCAAATTGCGTGAGCACTTTTAGAGAAAACAGTGAAGATTCTATGAAAATCGCTGAAATCTAGTCCCTTACTTACTTTTTTCTGATTTTCTAGAAAACCGTAAATCTCATGTTATAGACAATTATATGGGACCTTTCTGTAATGTTCCTCAATATACAGTTTAAATCATCAAAATTACCCAATCCGTTTTTTAATAATGGCCCCACATACATAAAAAAAAGTTGCATACGAATTGATAACCTCCTCCTTTTTGGAAGTCTGTTAAAAATATGCAGATGTTAGTTAAAATGTTTTTTGGGTCAAAATATCTAAAGTAAAGTAAATCCATAAATCTAATATAAAATATCAAAACCAATGTTAAATAGCGCAATCGAAATTTTGAAACGGAAGTTCTCTAAAAATGTAAAAATTGAAATGAAAACATAATATGCAATTCAGAGACAATGATCGTATGGAAATGATTCAATTATGAAGTTAGACAATGAACTGATAATAATAATAATAAATAATAATAAAAGTGTGGTGTCCGGGTTAGAATAGCACCATGGTATCTACCGCCTGTCGTATGAGGCGACTAAAGGGGCAGCTGTCCGCTGACCTACTACCTAGCCTTCCTCCCTTCCCCAAAACCCGCACGGGATGATCTGGTTTAAATCATTTCATCTGGGAACTGACAACCCCGCGGTTCCGAGTTACCCGGGTCACCAGGGTCAATTGGTGGCACCACCCATGAAAATGGAGTTACGGAGTAGAGGCCTCGGAAAAGAGCCGCTGCCTGGGGATCGCCAGGGCATGTCTGGTGCCGGCGCTGGACATGACAGCATGCGGGACGTCGGTGGCAGGGTGCTGAGGAGGCGGGCCCCTGTCGTCCAAAGAGCTACAGCCCAAGAACCACAAGTACCACAACAACATTTACCAATACAGTCACAGCAACAACGTGACCATCACCAACGGAGTCAAACGAGAACGAGAACTCCACCCGCAGAAAGTGTTGCGCAGGATCAACAGCCAGCGCTCACTCAAGAGGGACTGATAAGACAGCGCATGAAATGGACTAGCGCCATGAATAAATTTATAATGCGCACGTTTTACAGAGTGACTAACCTTGGCCAGGGTAAGACTGGATATCGCCAAATACTGCATCAAGAGTTCTGTCGTGAATACCCAGAACCGAACAGAGAGTCGCAGATCAATATCGTGTCATCTTGAGAAATGGCCTTATTTCGCCTGATCAATTGGACGAAATAAAGAGCGAAGTTGAGCGCGAATTATATGGTCGAAATACAACAGATCCAGAGCCTGAAACACCTTTGGCGCAAAGAGCGGACGAGATTCAAGAACTTCAACAAGAACAGCCAGCCAACGCTGACCTGCTTGAGAAAATCCAAGCAGAAATTGAAAGAGCTCTCATAGAGTATAGTGGAACAGACCCATTGATTAGACCAACTCTTTCCAAACTAAGATCTTCTGAGAAACTGGGTATCGTCTTGCAGGCTATGAACAAATTTATCTTGCCACACTATGTTTTAGGTGTTAATACGTTAGAGTCGCTACACACAATCATCTACTGTGCTGCAATTTCCATCTGCAGAACAATTGGGGTCGCAATAAGATCAAAGCAAGACCCTCCCCAATTTAGACAAACACCTCGAATACCACCTTGGCAAAGAAGGCTAGAAGGGAAAATTAATTCTCTTCGGAAAGATATTGGAAGACTGACCGAGTACCAACGAAGGGTCAGGAACAACAGAATAGAAAGACTTGTCAAGACGATCATGGACAATAACCGAATACACTCCCAGTAGGATGGAGAAAACATCACATCTCAGCATTGTCTGGATAGTCTACGACAAAAGCTTACCGTATACACAAGTCGATTGAGAAGGTACAAAACCAGTAACCAACGGAAACTAGACAACGCACTATTCCGAACATCAGAAAAAGGGTTTTATAGAAAACTCAACAACATCAATAATAATGAAACCCCTAGTTATCCCAGTAAAACGGCGATCGAGCAGTTCTGGAAAACACAACTTTCCACAACAGTTTCCCATAACTCCAGAGCGAGCTGGATTAATGAGGAGGAGGCTGATAAGATGCAACACCAACCATTTACAACGGAAGACACGTCCAACATAATGAAACACCTCCATAACTGGAAAGCACCAGGACCAGATGGTGTGCAGAATTACTGGATAAAGAAACTTTACGCCACCCACGATAAATTAACAGTACTCATTAATGACATAATTATCCATCCACACAAGATGCCTAGTTTCCTTAATCATGGTGCTACATACCTCTTACCAAAGGATAACCTATGTACACAGGACCCAGCAAAGTACAGACCAATCACTTGCCTCCCAACCTTATACAAACTTATAACGTCGTGCATTAATCATCGCCTTTTCAGACATCAGAAAAACTCGATGGGGTGCAAAGAACAACTAATAATTGATTCCGTTATCTGCAATCAAGCCCACGCCAAACGACGAAATCTCTACATGGCATATGTGGACTACAAACAGGCCTTTGATTCAGTTCCACAGGTGCTGAAACTCTATAAAGTAAATAATTGTATTGTTAACTTTTTAGAATATGTCATAACTACGTGGCAAACCAAAATCTTTCTGAATGAAGCCGACTGTTCGATACAAACCGACTCTATCCCAATCAGAAGGGGTATATTCCAGGGAGACTCTCTTAGCCCGCTGTGGTTCTGCCTCGCCATGAACCCACTCTCACACAAACTGAACGCGACTAACTTTGGATTCACTCTCAAACACAACAACGTACAAGCACTAAAGATAAACCATTTGTTATACATGGACGACTTAAAGTTGATGGCAGCTACGAAACAACAGCTGCATGATATGCTTAAAATAGTAGAAGGGTTCTCTAATGACAGCCATATGCAATTTGGCTTAGACAAATGCCGAATTATCAATATAGTGAAAGGCAAAATACAACAGGGTCCCTACGAAATGAGAGATAGCACCTCAATTGAATCCATGGAGGAGGGCCATAGTTACAAATACCTTGAAATAAAGCAGGCTCAACGAATTGATCACTCCACCATGAAAAAGGACCTATCAACAGAGTTCTATAGAAGGGTAAGACGACTGTTGAAAACTAAGCTTAACAGTAAAAATCTGTTTAGGCTATTAACACCTACGCGTGCTCAGTACTCAGTTACTCATTCGGAATAGTTAAATGGTGCACGACTGACATTGAACAACTACAACGAAAAGTTCGAGTTCTACTAACAAAAGCTCAAAATCACCATCCAAAGAGCTCCGTCGAACGTACAACGTTGCCACGGTATGAAGGAGGAAGAGGATTGGCAGATATAGGCAAGTTACGTGATCAACAAATTTCCAATTTGCGTAATAATTTCCAGAAACTAGCAGAATTTTCTGATCTACACAGAGTCGTATGTCAAGTTGATGACTCAACACCTCTGCGACTGAGAGAACAACAAGTTCAAGTATACCACCAGACAACTGATCAGAAACTGCTCAAATGGAAAGAGAAGCCGCATGGAAGGCATATAAACGACGTCAACCAAGATTATGTCGACAGTTCAGCGTCGAACTGGTTGATCTCTGGTCATATGTTTCCTGAAACGGAAGGCTTTATATTGGAAATCCAAGATCAAGTAATTCCAACTAAGAACTATCTAAAGTACATCGTCAAAGACCCTTCTATCAACAACGACAGATGCAGATATGGTTAACAAACATCTAAATCTGTCCAGCATATCACAGGAGGTTCCCAAGCGTTCTCTGCAACTGAATACAAAGAACAATACGATGCTGTGGCAAAAATACTACAGGAACTAGCGCTGAATCTCGAGCTATCACAGTTGGTAAGAACACCCTACTATATATACAAACCAGAATCTATTTTAGAAAATAACTACAAACTGTACCGGGACCGGACGATATTGACCGATCGGACTGTTGCTCACAATAGACCAGATATAGTTTTGGTAGATAAAGTCTCTAGAGAAACAACCCTAATTGACATAGCAATCCCTAACAACAATAATATAAATATTAAGCAGGCTGAAAAAATAGCCAAATACAGGGATTTAGAATTTCAAATACAGAGACAATGGGACATGAACAACACTCGAACAGTACCAATTGTTTTGTCAACAACAGGAGTAGTCCCAAAACATCTATTAAACAATTTGAAATACCTCTGTCTGGACGAACATCTTTACCAACTGATGCAAAAAGCCGTCCTGTTAGGAACAGCCAGGACGGTCAGAAAATTCATGGGGAACTGCAGCCACAACGCCAACCACGGGCCTGATAACCTGGCAAGGGCTCCCACAGAGCTAAACCCTTTTGATATGTAGTATATCTGGGGTTTAGTGAATTTTCCCCTAAGGGCACACTATGTGCCTTAGAAGGAGTGTGATGCCATACATTGTATGGTCAAGTCGGATAAATAATAAATTGAATCTATGGTGGAAGGTCATACTTATAAATATCTTGGAATAAATAAAGCAGGCTCAACGTATTGATCACTTGACCCTGAAAAAGGACCCCTAAGAGCAGAGTTTTATAGAAGGGTAAGACGACTGTTGAAAACCAAACTAAACAATAAAAATCTGTTTCAGGCAATTAACACCTATGCGTGTTCAGTGCTCAGTTAGTTACTCTTTCGGTATAGTTATTTGGTGCAAGACTGACTGAACAATTTCAACGAAAAGTTCGAGTTTTACTAACAAAAGCTCAAAATCACCATCCAAAGAGCTCCGTCGAACGTACAACTCTGCCACGGTATGAAGGAGGAAGAGGATTGGCAGATCTAAGCAAACTATTACATCAACAAATTTCTATTTTGCGTTGTCATTTCCAGAAACTCGCAGAATTTTTTCTGTACTACAAAGAGTCATGTGCCAGACCACAGATCAGAAACTGCTGAAACGGAAAGAAAACCCCCTTCATGGAAGACATATAAATGACGTCTACCAAGATTATGTCGACAGTGCAGCGTCGAACTACTGGCTGATCTCTGGTCATATGTTTCCTGAAACGGAAGGCTTTATATTGGCAATCCAATATCAAGTAATTCCAACTAAGAGCTACCTAAAGTACATTGTTAAAGACCCTTCTATTAATAATGACAGATGCAGGTACGGCTGCCAAACATCTGAATCTATCCAGCATATCACAGGAGGTTGTCAAGCGTTCGCTGCAACTGAATACAAAGAACGACACGATGCTGTGGCAAAAATACTTCACCAGGAACTAGCACTGAAACTTGAATTATCACAGTCGGTAAGATTACCATACTATAAATACAAACCAGAATCTGTTTTAGAAAATAACAACTATAAGCTATACTGGGATCGCACGATACTAACCGTTGCTCACAATAGACCAGATATAGTTTTGGTAGATAAAGTCTCTCGGAAAACAACTTTAATTGACATACCAATTCCTAACACTTTTCAAGAACATCACATTGAACTCGAGTAGTAAGAGATTATATTCACATCCTCTTTGGGGATAAACTCCGCTATTTAAAAAAAAAAATTGGACTCTTTCTATATCCAAAATGTATCGCTCGAATATAGGATTCCAGATTATAGAACTATATTCTAATTTTGTTCTAACTAAGCAGTTGAATTGGGATATTAAAATTGAGGTATTAAAATATATGCAGTTTCGCATGATGAATCCATATTGTCTAAAGGCTGATTTTATTGTGAGGTTAATATGGAGCTAAACTGTAAGTTTATAATCAAAGTAAACACCGAGGTCTTTTATGAAGTCAACTCTTTCAAGAATGGTATCGCTTATACTGTACGGAAACTTTATTGTATTCGTTTTACGGCTAAATGTTAAGACCTTACACTTGGGAATGTTTAAAAAAAGTTTATTATTTATACACCATTCTTCCAACATACTGATTTCTTCTTGCAGTGCAACACAGTCATTCCAGCTGGAGATTGTAGTATATATTTTGAGATCATCTGCAAACAATAATATGTTCGGTTCGACCCTTGAGGAACTCCACTTGTGACTAGAAATTTATCTGAATAAAACCCGTTGAGGTAAACGTATTGAGTTCTATTATTCAAATAGACTTCAATAATTTTTAGGTAATTTTTAGGAACACCTAGACATGACATTTTAAGAAGGAGTCTCTTGCGACTGATTTTATCAAATGCTTTAGTCGGTGTAGATAACATCTGTTTGACCTCCGCTGTCTAGTGTTTCACATAGATGTTGCCCAAGGACTGCCAGATTACTAACTGTTGAACGAGAGTTCATAAAACCATGATGATACGTAGATATGTAATTTTCCGCAGACTGGTATAAGCGATTGTAGAGAATGCTTTCTAAAATTTTAGTTATTGATAAGAGCACAGTCGCCTGACTTATATATAGGGCAGATTTTAGCAAAACAAGCATAAGCTAAGGCAGTTAAAGGAACGAATATATATAGATAATGAGCTAACAAAGGAAGAGCGAGAAATACAAAAAAAACTCAGAAAGAGAGGAGAAGAGCAGAGAAAAGAGGGGAAAAAGGTAAAGTTAGGTTATCAAAGAATTACAATTGAGGGGAGACTATACAAATGGAACAAAATGGAAGGGGTACTAGTAGAATTTGAGAGGGGCACAGAAAGAGAATTTCTGAAAAAACCTAGAATATATACAAAATGATGAAAAATTTAGGAAGAATACCGCTAAAGGACAAGGAAACGAATACGAGGAAAGTACAAGAGTAAAATAAGGATTTAAGGATAATGAACAGACAAGATGACCTGGCACCAGAAAAGATAACGAAAAAATGAAAACTACAAGTGGGAACTTGGAATGTAAGGGGGACCTTTGAGGCGGGACAATTGAAGAGCTTAGTAAGAGAAATAAGGAGATATAAACTGGACATAGTAGCTATACAAGAAACTAAGCAACTAGAAACGGAGATTATGGAGTTGGAGGGCATAACATTTTATAAAAGTGGAGGAGACAGCAGAAGAAGAGGTGTGGGCTTTATGATCCAGGGCAAAGAAAGAAAAACATATTATCCTTTAAGCCGATATCAGACCGTCTATGCACGATAAGAATCAAAAGGCAGCAGAGGAACATTAGTATTATCAATGTACATGCACCGATAGAGGATGCAGAAGAAGAAGAGAAAAACAAATTTTACGAAATTTTAGAGTACGAATACGACAGGATACCAAAAAGAGATATAAAGATAATACTTGGAGATTTGAACGCAAATGTCGGGAAAGAAGACGCATATGTATCGGTTACAGGGAAGCACAGTAAGCATGAGAGAGCGAATAATAACGGAGAAAGGCTAATAATTTTTGCTTTGGATAGACAAATGGTAATAAGAAGTACTCAGTTAAGACGAAAGAACATACACAAAGGCACATGGGTGTCTCCAAATAACAAAACAATAAACCAAATAGATCATTTAATAATAGAAAAGAAGAATATGGAGTTCATAATGAAAATAAAAACTATGAAAGGAGCAGAGTGTAATTCGGACACACACACTGGTAAAGTTAACATGTAAAAACGAATGGAATAGCCACAAAAAGAAAGGAATAGTAAAGGACCAAAAGAAAAAAAATTAATTCAGCCCTCCTACAAACTAAACATCCACCAACTGAAGATGTGGAGGAAATGTGGGAAGCTATAAAAACTCCAGTCAATAAGGCAAATGAGGAAATGTTAATCTATGGAACTACAGAACAGAAGAGGAAGGACTGGTATGATAATGAATGCGAAGAACTAATGGAAGCGTTAAGAAAAGCCAGGCAGATACATCTAGCCGCAAAAAAACGAAGTCAATTTAGAAAATTACCAAAAAAATAAGAAGTGAGATGAAGAAAACTTGTAGAAAAAAGCAAAGGGAATTTAATGAAAAGAGAATTAGGGAGATAGAAGAAAAGTTCAAGAACAAAGAAATTAGAGCTTTCTACCAAGAAGTTAAAAAAATTAGGATAGGATACCAAAACCAATGTAAACTCATAAAGGATGAGAAAGGAGAACTGATAAGTGATCCGGGAAGAATAATGGAAAGGTGGAAGAACTACTTTAATAAATTGTTAAACAGTGAAGGAGACCGTCAAAAGATGCCAGTACAACAACAGGAGGAGAGTTGACAACAGACGGAGTACATGGGCTTATTAAGAGAATATGGGAAACAGAAAAGATGCCTAAGGATTGGACAAAAGCAATCATATGTCCTATTCATAAGAAAGGAGACAAACTGGAATGTGTTAATTATAGAGGCATAGCACTATTGGAGACATGCTACAAGGTACTGGCGCAATGCATTACAAGCAAACTGGGAGAGTACGCAGAAGGAGAAATAGGCGAGTATCAGGCCGGCTTCAGACATAATAGATCTGTAACTGACCATATTTTCACACTAAAAGAAATTCAAAATAGCTGCTATGATTACCAAATCCCGCTGTACGTCCTATTTGTGGATTTTAGAGAGGCTTACGACCGAATCAGCAGAAAACAGATTTATAGCGTAATGAGAGAGCTGCAAATACCAAGCACGATTATCAACCTCACAATAATGACACTAGAACAGACTATAAACGAAGTTGCATGGAAGGGCCAAAAGTCAGATACTTTCGAAGTGGAGCAGGGACTCAGACAAGGGGACCCCATATCATCAACCCTATTCAACTTGATACTTGAAATAATTATAAGAAGAAGTGTGGTTAAAACAGAAGAAACAATATTCAAGAACGAGCATCAATGCCTAGCCTTTGAGGATGACGTAACAATAATTGCAAAAAATAAGAACGAATTAATAAGGGGGATAGGAAGAATAGGAACGGAGGCCAAGAAGTTTGGGTTAGAAATAAATCAAGAGAAAACAGCATACATGGTAATGGGAGCGATGGAGAGTAATACTGAAACAGAATTAAGAGCAGAAATAGGAGAGGGACAAACATACAGATTTAAGAGGATAAGACTTTGTAAATATTTGGGGGCTAAAGTCGAAGAAAATAGAAGAGAGGATGCAGAGATTAAAGCAAAAGGATAGCAAAAGGAAGCAGGAAGTATGGAATGCTGAGGGTTTTGATGAAATCTAAGTTTGTCTCGAGAAAAACCAAAGAAAGAGTATATAGAACAGTAATTTGAGCGACAGTTACATATGGAAGTAAAGCATGGGTTCTTAACAAAACAGAGGAAGAAACGATAGAACGATGGGAATGGAATATGTTAAGGAACATTTACGGAGGCATAAGAACGGAAAGTGGGTGGAGGGGAAGAAAAAATGAAGAACTTGAGAACTTATATGTGGACCCAAAATATCTACTTTTGTAAGAGCCCAGAGACTCAGATGGCTGGGACACGTAGAGCGAATGGCGAGAGGCAGGATGCCAAAAATAATCATAAACCGAAAACCCATAGGAGTGAAAAGAAAAGGACGACCTCGGAAAAGATGGCTGGACAATGTAACAGAAGATCTACGGAAAATGGGTATAGAGCAATGGAAAGCCATGGTTGCCAATAAAGACGAATGGCGGCGTGTAATTAAGGAATCACTGTATGTATTGTAGTTGTATATTGTAATTGCCACCATAAAATGTAATTCACGCCCTAGGTCTTCAGGGCCTGTTGTGCGTTATAAATAAATATAAATAGATTTTAGCTATCTTCCAAGATTGAGGATATGCTGAATTTGAAAGAATTAAATTGAAGATGTAATACAACGGATACATAAATGCACCGAGGCAAACTTTTACCAAAAAAGAAGGAATTTTATCTGGGCCAGATGTTAATTTGTTTTTCAATCTTTTAGCAGCCTGTATCATTTCTCTTTCTGTAATGGGTTCGGAACTAACATCTAGAAATGTATTATAATTGAACTTAAAATGTCTTCCTCGTTGACTGGTAACTCATAAACACTTTCAAAAAATTCACTAAATGGCTTTACTATTTGAGTAGGGTTATTATATTCGTTACCATTGTAAAACATTTTTGGGGGGAATTCTGGAGTCTGTATTTTTGTTGTTAATATATGACCAAAAATGTCTCGGCTCTTCTTTTAGTTTATTCTGGACATTCTGTAGATAGCTGTCGTATGCTTCTTTTATCTTCAATTTTATTAACGACCTGTATCTACTAAATTCTCTATAAAAAGTATCACTTCTTGATGTTTTGTATTTATTATGCAAGTTGGCTTTTTCTTTTATTAATTATCTCGCTAGAATACCAAGCAGAATATTTACGCCTAAAATTTTATTCCGTGGTACGTGGATATCAAATAGTTTATATACCTGGTTATAGAAGCCGTCAACAGCAGTATCAACATCGGATAAACTATTCAGAAAAGTCCAGTCAATATTTAATAATTTGTTATATAGCGATAAATAATCAGCTTTCTTAAAATTATAAGTGGTATCGTTAGTATTGGCTTTAAGGTTATTTCTTTTTATCGAGACTTCGCTTAATTCAATCCTCAAAGATGGATGATAACTATCCTCTCCAACTAGTGGTACAGAATCACGGGAAACAGTACAGTTAATGTTACTAAGTACTAAGTCTAGGAGTTTACCGTTGTTGTTCAACACTGAGTTATATTGATTTATATCTAGTAATGCCATGAATTATGTTGTATGATGTACAACTTGTAGTAGTCCCAGGAGTAAGTCAACTAATCTTCTTTCGTTTGACTTTAGAAAAGTGTCTATCACCTTTTCTATTACCTTGTTAAGATTTTCTCGTACTACAGAGAGACTCTCTTGCTGGGCAATTTCCTTGGTGTAGATTGCATTCATTTCAAGCAATATTCTGCAATTTAAAACGCTCCGGTAATTTTTGAAATTCAAACAAGCTAGTTCGGTTTCCTTCTCTAACATTCTGAGGTATAACGGTGAGCTGAAATTCCCATCTGTGGCATCTTGCGAAAGAATAATCTTAACGTAGCCCCAAAAAGTCTTCGACACAGCTGATTTGATTGTTGGATAGAATCATACTGGCAATTCAAATTAAATTTTCAAGTACGTCCGTCTCCCACATGTTCTGTAAGACAAGTGAGCTCCGTAACGGAACAACTCTATTTATATCAAAGTGCCTAACAATTATCCTCTATGTAATCGGATTAGCAAGAGGCGGCATACCTCATAAACATAATCCCCAAATATGCAAATTAGTCAACTTCCGAAGCCTAATTACTGTGCTGTAAAATACTTTACTGCATTTTTCCATTTCCTTAAATGTCTAAAATAAACATTATAATTATATTTTTATAATGCTATTTACTATATATATGCCATATTTTAAATTTAAAAAAAAAAGATGTTGTACAGGTACAGAAATGGGAACCGAAACTTGTTTCTTTTAGCACGAGTTTGTGAAGCAACCTCTAACTGAAATTTGGGATTTTGATTTGAGTATTCTTATGCATTTATAATAAATGCATCCGTCTCGTGTAATCTTTGATCAACATTGCAATATTACTGTTTAAAATGTTAATATCTACTTAATTCTACACTTATGTAGTCTCACATATTGTTGAATTCAACCAATCAAGATTTTGATTATGTAAAAACTATTATATTGCAATATACTTCGTGGGTTCAATTAAAAATTATAAATATAATATGCACTGCCACTTTTCTAGAACTTTATTTACATTCAAACAGCTGATTCAAAAATACAATAACAATTCCATATAAGCTAGTCGTCGCGGTATCACTGCCTGGCGATCGTGGCGTTCTTCTTTTATATCACCAGCGTAGAATTCTCCAGTAGAAATCATCATCGCTCCTTCCGCTGTCGAGTCTTTTCGAGAATCGTTTTTTTTTATCTTAAAACGTTTGTTGTGCTAAAATGACACAGGGTCGGCTTTGGGTAAATTTCGTAACACTGCCCCCCCTTTAATTCTGATCGTCCCAATCAGAAACATCCCCTCCATGGTAGGGAGCGAGTCGATCTAAATGAACCACCTTCAATTTAGCCTTCTGGTTTCGACGGATTCGGTAGACGACGTCATTAAGCCTCTTGACTACCTCGTATGGACCATCCCAGGCGGGTGTAAGCTTTGGGGATTTACCCTTGCTCCGTTGGGGGTTGTACAACCAGACTTTGTCGCTCTCCTGGAACCCGACTGAATTGGCCTTGAGGTCGTATCGCGTCTTCATCCGGTCACTGGTGGCCAACATCTGCGTTCGGGCTAATTCGTGTATTGCCAGCATGTTATGTCGGAGCTGGTCGGCATAATAGTCGATGTCTTGGGGAGGTTCTTCGGGGGAGCCAAATGCCAAGTCGCATGGTAGTCGCAGCTCCTTTCCGAATAAGACCCTGGCTGGGGTCAGGCCTGTACTATTATGTACAGCAGAGCGATATGACAACAGGAATAGGGGAATATGCTCATCCCAATCACGCTGGTTATTGCTGACGACCTTGGATAGGTGTTGTTCCAAGGTCCTGTTGAATCTTTCCACCATTCCGTCTGACTGTGGGTGTAATGGTGTTGTTCTCGTTTTCCTGATCCCCAACATCGTGCAGACCTTCTGGAATACATTCGATTCGAAGTTACGCCCCTGGTCTGAATGCAATTCCATCGGGACGCCATCCTGCTGAATAGTTGTTCTACTAGCACCGTCGCTACCGTGGTTGCCTCTTGGTTGGGTATCGCATATGCCTCAGGCCATTTGCTGAAGTAATCCATTTCGACCAGAATGTATTTGTTCCCCCTCTCAGACTCGGAAACGGACCGGCGACATCGATGGCAATTCTCTCAAATGGGGACGCCCACATTGTACTGCTGCATTCTACCCTTGGTTCGGGTCTTCGGGCCCTTACTGGCGGCACATGTGGCACATTTGCGGCACCAAGCTCTGACGTCTTCGAAGTAATTCACCCAGTAGTACCGCTGGCGAACTTTGTCTAGGGTTTTATTCATGCCCAGGTGGCCTCCGGTAATTCCATCATGTACTTCGGTCAGGATGGCTGGTACCTTTTTCTTCGGAACTACCAGTTGGGACTTGGTTTCTCGTCCATCAGCGCTTCCCCAACTCGCTTGAGCATTCCATTGTCTACTCTTAGAGAGTCCCACTGAGCCCATAACGATTTCAGCACGCCGGAGTATCTAGCTACCTCGTCCCATCGTGGCCTGGGTGCCCCTCTCATTTTGAGTGACAAGATTGGTTCGATGTCTGGATCAGCCATTTGGTCCTGGATGCACTGTTCCGTTTTCCAGTCTTCATTGCCCCTGGTCTGAATGTAATTCCATCGGGACGCCAAACCTGCTGAATAGTTGTTCTACTAGCACCGTCGCTACCGTGATTGCCTCTTAGTTGGGTATCGCATATGCCTCAGGCCATTTGCTGAAGTAATCCATTGCGACCAGAATGTATTTGTTCCCCCTCTCAGACTCGGAAACGGACCGGCGACATCGATGGCAATTCTTTCAAATGGAACGCCCACATTGTACTGCTGCATTCTGCCCTTGGTCCAGGTCTTCGGGTCCTTACTGGCTGCACAGGTGTCACATTTGCGGCACCAAGCTCTGACGTCTTCGAAGTAATTCACCCAGTAGTACCGCTGGCGAACCTTGTCAAGGGTTTTATTCATGCCCAGGTGGCCTCCGGTAATTCCATCATGTACTTCGGTCAGGATGGCTGGTACCTTTTTCTTCGGAAGTACCAGTTGGGACTTGGTTTTCGTCCATCAGCGCTTTCCCAACTCGCTTAAGCATTCCATTGTCTACTCTTAGAGAGTCCCATTGAGCCCATAACGATTTCAGCACGCCGGAGTATCTAGCTACCTCGTCCCATGGTGGCCTAGGTGCCCCTCTCGTTTTGAGTGACAGGATTGGTTCGATGTCTGGATCAGCCATTTGGTCCTGGATGCACTGTTCCGTTGTCCAGTCTTCATTGGCCTGAACTCGGATCTGCCTGATGGAGATACCCTCTCGCTGTTCCGTCTTCAGACAATGCTTGCATTCCGCTCTACAGGGTCTTCTGGATAGGGCATCGGCATTATTGTGCAAACTGCCGGCACGGTGTTCCACCTTGAAGTCGTATTGCTGTAATTTCTCCATCCATCTGGCCAGTTGTCCTTCCGGTGTCTTCATGTCCAGCAGGCATTTGAGGGCGGCATGATCTGTTCGGATTAAGAAATGACGACCAAAGAGGTATTTGTGGAAATGGTCTACAGCCCTTATTATTGCAAGAAGTTCTTTTCTGTTGGCGCAATAATTTCTTTACGGTTTCCACGGCTGTAATACTCGATCACTCTCTGTTCACCATCTTGCACCTAAGATAGGACGGCCCCCAAACCTGTGTTGCTGGCGTCGGTGTCTAAGATGAACTTGCCGGACTGTGTAGGAAAGGCTAGGATTGGGCTGGCACATAGTGCTACCTTCAGTCGCCTGAATGATGTTTCGCAATCCTGATTCCAATGGAAGGTCTCTTTATCAGTGGTCTGCCGATGTAGAGAGGCGGCGATGGTGGCAAATCCCTCAACAAAACGCCGGTAGTATGAACAGAGGCCCAAGAAGCTTCATGTTTGTCTCTTGGAACTGGCCAATCACGGATGGCATCTATCTTGTCTTCGTTGGTGCGGATTCCTGACTCGGACACTACGTGGCCCAAAAACTCTACTTCTTTTTGAAACAAGGAACACTTCTTCGGATTGAGTCTCAGGTTGGCGTTATTAATTCTGGAGAATACTTCGCCCAGGTTCTTCAGATGGTCGTCGAATGTCTGGCCCATGACTAGAATGTCGTCGAGGTACACTAAGCACGTCCTCCATATTAACCCGCTCAGTACATACTCCATTAGCCTCTCAAATGTAGCGGGTGCATTACATAACCCAAAGGGCATGACCGTGAACTGAAACAGCCCTTTACTGGTGGAGAACGCTGTCTTCTCTCTGTCGTTTGCGTGCAGACCAACCTGCCAATATCCACTTTTTAGGTCTAGTGTGGAGAACCAACGGGAGCCTGCTAGTGTGGTCAAAGTGTCATCGATTCGGGGTAGTGGATAGCTGTCTTTCTTCGTGAGATCATTCAGCTTTCTGTAATCCACGCAAAATCGGGTGGTTCCATCTTTCTTTTTAACTAGCACGACGGGAGCAGACCATGGACTGATGGATGGCTCAATAACTCCACTCTGTAACATGGACTCGATGTTCTCCTCGACTGCCTGTTGTTGCTCCAATGGTAGTCGTCTAGGTGGTATTCTGATGGGTTGAGCCTTTCCGGTATCTATTCGATGCTGGATGATGTTGGTGCGACCGGTGGTTCCATTTTTACTGTTAAAAATTTGCCAGTGTTTTGTGATAAATTGCTTGGCTTTCTTCTGGTTCTCTGGTGTCAAGTGTGTCAAATGGTCACCAACTGTTGTAGGAACTCTTTATCGGGCCCTGGCTCCTTCACCGACGTCTGGTACTCTTCTTCGCAATTGATGATGGTCACTACTGGCTCGAAACAAGTTATCTCTTGACCATTGTAATTCGGATGTCGTTGTTGGACAGATTCAGGACTCTAATGGTATATCTCGTCCGGTTTTAACTATAGCCCGTCCAACCAAGTAGTCATGAGCTGAGTGTACGGGCTCCACCATTCCAACGCAGCTCCCAGGATTGCTGTCTAGCTGCCCATGAATGATCTGTTCCGTTCGACCGGGAATTCTAGCTGAAGACTTTGCCAAATTTTTATGGGCGTGACGGATGTGTTGACGGGCCGTGTCAATACAAATCTTCATTCAGGAACCGAAGAACATCATATCTCGGGCGAACATAAATCCATGCTGGCTAATTAGGTCCATTCCCAGTATAAAATCGTCTCAATATTCGCTACCAGGACCCTATGCCGGATCATGTTGTCCCTATCTGTAGCACGACATCTGCCTCACCCTGTATTGACATGGACTCGCCGGTGACTGTTCTGAGCTGGATGTTATTGGTAAATGGCCGAATTTCTGATGCTCTCAAAACCCTGGACTTGGCAATGGACACAGCGGCGCCGGTATCGATGGTGATGGTAACTGCTCGCCCATTGATGGTACCTCTGATGACTAGGCTGCCGCTATCACGGCAAAATCCCCGGATGGATAACGTTTTGGGGGCTAGTGGAGGGTCAGTCAGCATTCGCCCCCTTATGCTGACTGGCTGACGGTCCCTGGACATGTGGCTGTTCTGTTGGTTACCCCTGGTCGGTGATCATTCAGGTGGCCTCACTCGACAATTACGTTGGAAGTGTCCTGTCCGTCCGCAGCGGTAACATGCCCCTCTGGTGTCAGTTCTTTGTGACCGTTCTAATATTTTGTTCAGGCCAGCAAGCAGCGCTTGAAATGGTGACTCTGACTCTTCCTGGTTGAAGGAAACTGCTCGGACCCTCGGCTTGGACATGTTCATGACGGCCTCTACTTCCAAAGCCCGAAGCAGAGCTTCATTACTCTTCTTGACGCCACTCAGTCTTAAATTTCTTTGAACTTCCACATCTCTGATCCCGTTTATGAAACTCTGTGTGGCCAACTGATCTTTCGTTTCCTCTGGCAGGTCTGGATAGGACAAGTGTACTAACCGTCTTCGAATTCTTGAAGGCTTTCACCGGAGTTTTGCGTTTTTCCACTGAGTTGGACTTGGTATACCTGGCTCAAGGATTGATTGTCGTAGCGTTTGTCTAGGATGGCGATGATCTTGTCGAAATTGCCTTGTTCATCGACTGGAATGCTTTGGAGGAGTTCTAGGACCGGACCTCTTAGCGAAATTACCAGAGATGTAGACTTTTCTTGATTATCCCATCCATTAACTGTAGCCACGGCCTCAAATTGTCGTTTATACATGGGCCAAGAGAAACTGCCGTCGAATGTGGGTGGTTTACTAAAGGAACCTTTGGTACTCACGGTGTGCTGGTATTTTCCTCTCTGCAAATCTTGTTGCAATTTTTTAATTGCTGTTTCCACTTTATCTTGTACTTCACTGTGTATTGCGTCTTTAATTGAACTGATTTCAGCTTTTACCTGGTTTTGGATAGCACTTATTTCAAATTTCACCTGGTTCTGGACGGAATCGATGCCATCTACTTTGATTTCAAGAGTCTCCACATTATTTTTTAGGATCTTTATGTCGTCGTTTATTTCTTTTATATCTGATTCAACTATTTGCATTCTTTCATTAACTGTTTCATTAACTTGCGATACTATTTGCATTAATTGTTCAAATTGCCATTGTCTTTTTTCTTCCGTTTTGCCTTGTTTTTCTTCAAATATCTTAAATTCATGTTGTCGTTTTTCTTCTAATAATTTAAATTCATTTTCTCGTTTTTCTTCAGATATTTTAAAATCAATTTGTCTCTGTTCATTCAATTTCGAGAATAATCCCTCAATTAAATTATGTTGCTCACTTTTCATCGTGGAAACAAGATTTTGTTGTTCACTTTTCATCGTGGAAACAAGATTTTCTAATTCTATTTTACGTTTTTCATCGATATTAGTGACAAGATTTCCTAATTCAACTTTAAGTTTATCATCAAAAGATTTCACTAACCTTTTTTGAATTTCTTCTTGATGTTGTTTTTCCTCCTTGTCACGTCTTTCTAGAATCTGTGCAATTTTTTCGTCCAGTCCCTCTGTAACCTGCTTGACTATTTTTTTTTGTAGTTTCGTCCATACTACGAGTTTCCATAAATCAAATTAGGATGTTAACTGCACTTAATCCTTCACTTCTAACACCAAATTGCAATATACTTCGTGGGTTCAATTAAAAATTATAAAACTAATATGCACTGTCACTTTTCTAGAACTTTATTTACATTCAAACAGCTGATGCAAAAATACAATAACAATCCCATATAAGCTAGTCGTCGCGGTATCACTGCCTGGCGATCGTGGCGTTCTTCTTTTATATCACCAGCGTAGAATTCTCCAGTAGAAATCATCATCGCTCCTTCCGCTGTCGAGTCTTTTCGAGAATCGTATTTTTTTATCTTAAAACGTTTGTTGTGCTGAAATGACACAGGGTCGGCTTTGGGTAAATTTCGTAACAATATAGAAAGACCTCAATTGTCTATTGTCAAATATTGTTATAATTTTATTTAACAAAGTGTTTATACATAAGTGCGAAAGCTTTTATACAAAAAAATGAACTAAACTATAATTATTTACAGAGTCTACCAAAACAGAGTCAAAATTTATCCTTAACTTATATAATACAAAAATTAAATATAATGTTGAAATCTCTGAGAATTAGTACTTTATTTGGGTTTAATACATACCAGTGAGCAAGTGCGTCCATGAAATTTGCATACACGTCTATCCATAAAGAAGGTGGAATGTACATGACCATTATATAAAAGAAATAATATGCTACTGAACACTTACAAACTAGTAAGTCAATCTGTGGAAAAGTAACATCAAATTCACGAGTGTTCACATTTTCAGTCTTTATAGTTTCGTCGACCGCGAGTAAAACACCTCCACCCATAACTACGTTTAAATGCTCCAATTTACGGTCACTACGAAAGACTTGGTAGTTAGTCGGAAATAATTCCTTAGAGTTCACTGATGGTTTTAACCAAGTTTCACTAAGAGCTACGATGTTATATTCAATTTCACTGATATTGACACAGAAATCATGAAACTTGCTATTAAGTCCCCTGACATTTTGATAATAAGTCGTTACTACTTCAACGGATCTACTGTTGGGCTTACTTGGTTTACCTGAACTATTTTGGGAATGTTGTTAATGTACTTAATTTTGTAATTTGAGTTACGTGATTTGTTCAGCTCATTTAGTTCCTGTTTCACATGTTTGTAATATTCCAACTCTCTTTTAGTTCGGTCTGCTGACAAATTCATATTTTTATATTGCTGTATTGACATCAGTTGATTGGAATTTTTTTAACCAAATCCGGACCTTCAAATATTATTAAAGTAAAACGTCCTAATCTAAGTGGTTTAATATCTACATTAGAGAATTCAGGAGAGATTGTGCTTAACATGTTGGTAACAAACTTTTTGTCAGAGTTGATTTGGTCTGTTACTGCTTCATTTTGGTCGGGTACGTTGAATATCACTAAATTTTTCTTTCCTTTTTGTCGTTCGTTAATTTCGGAAACTATCTCTCCAAAATCAAGTTTCGGGTCCGTCGTCTTTCTTTCTTCTCTCAGTTCCTTGATATCGCTTTGAAGTTGTAGAATCAATGCTTTGAGATCCTTCATGTCGTTGTCGATAGCTCTGCAATTAACACAAGACCACTCGTACCCTTTATTGCCATTAAGAGTACGGACTTCGTTCGCTGATATATCAACGCAAGTGTGTTTGAATTTGTTTTTACAACTGATGATTTGTAGGGAAAAGTAAATAATTTAACTAGCAAAATATAATATTTGGAAATTAGACACGTTTGACATTTATTGAAAATTTTAAAAGAAAACGTGTAGGAGTTTAAATAATCATATAACAAGAGTCTATTCACTCGATACAACATAATTAAAACATACAGTACTTAGAAAATATAAAATTTACCTTAAAATTTTGATACACGAACATGGAAGCGAAATGTCCAAATTTAAGTGGTCTGGAACTTTCACAATTTCATCTTTTGAACACAACAGGGGTATCACATCACAACTTTAAATTCTTATAAACACATTTTACGACAAATAACATATAAAAACTTAAAATTTCCACATCAAAATTAATAAAGCAAATGTCATGTGTCAAAATATTTGGAACGATATTGAGAAACAATCTACAAAGCGTTTGATTCGAAATACAGTCAGTTAGACAAAGAGGGAGCGCTAATTTGATAGAACACATTACGCTAATTTGATAGAACACATTAGTTTTGGCAACAATGAAAAGTTTATTTAAATTTTACAATCCATAACAATCGATTTTACGGGTGGCAATATTTGACATAGGCCACGAAAATAAGAAATTGCAATTTATATAAAATGAAAAGATCTCAAGCAAAATAGAATGTACGGGTAATTAAAAGTGAACAAGAAGAATGTTAGGTATAGTTTAAAATAGTAATTAAAAAATGCGGAATAAAGACGATAAAAAGTTAGAGCTCCATGTCAACATAAAAAACTATAAAAGCGAGTGAATACAGGACCAGAGGGAGATTCAAAATTCAGCAGTGCAGCAGTGAACTTTGTTAGAGGTTAAGACGTGACAGATAATGTCAAAGACTTTAAAAGTTTCAAAAGTCAAGAATTTTCAAGAAAGATTGTAAACAAAAATAAAACAACCATATCCCAGGTAAATAAAGGAGTAAAAGTGAATAAATCATATGGTATTGCACTAGAAAGCGATAACCAGTAAATGGAAAGCAGTTGATTGATTATTGGAGGTATAGCAGCAATAATTCAATAGATCTTTTCAGCCTTTGTATTGCGCAGGCGCGCGTTTGGCATGTTAAAAAGGAGGGAAAATGAAAGTTTCGTGCACTTTTCACAAATATGTATAGGGAAGTAGTATTACCCCCCTTATTATCAATGAAGTTAACTGAAATATTAATTAGTGGAGCTTTATTTGTACATCTTTCAATTAAAGAAAATAACTGCATTAAATTATAAGGTGGTTAAGTGATATTTTCGTCCACAAGGTGAAAATAAGGCTGATGTATTTGACAGGTTAGAACAAAAATCATACTCATATTAGATTTAAAGTAACTAATATACAGATAATTAATAAAATAAACATTAGTAATACAAAATACAAATTTAATTAATTTATTATTACTACGGTTTTATCAGTCATTGTCGTTTTTACTATAATTTGTGATTTAATTTATGTTGGCTATTCATCTTTAGACTGACAGATATATGAAAGTTAATTTATAAGATTTTTAAGAAATTTGTACAAAAATTGTATGCAATATCACTGAAGGCTGTACGGGCGGTACTAATTAAATATAAAATTCAGTATAAAATAATATTTATTTAAACTCAATTTGCATATATATGTCTGGTCAGGGTACGTTATGTACAACTGAATTTCAACAATTTTACACTCGTTTTATTTAATGTTATATCTTTTAGCAAGTTATTTTTTTCTTTAAACACATTCACATCAACACATATATGTATCTTTATTTACATAATCAATTCTTGTAATCGATCACCAATTAGGTCACATCTCTACCTCATAAATTTAGCACATTTTAGATAAACTTTGAACTGTTTACTCTTTTCGTTCATCTAATAAGCTTTCGACAAATTTCGATACGAGAGTATGGAAAACTAATAAAGTTAAATTAATTCTCCAAAAATGATTTACGGTACATATGGCTTCCACATATTCCATGACATTAATGCTTTTTGCTCCATTCCTCCATTCTTTATTGATAAAATGTTATACATGTTAATTAAAATCGTTACACTGATAGTTCACTTTAAGTTTATAACTATTAAAAACTTTACTACTGATAGTAAATTAGTAAATTAAATTGAAAATATTGTATTCGCCTTATAAACAAATATAAAAATTGACGGGCGTTGACGCATGCGCATAATTTTTTTTTCAATTACGTAAAGGTCTATTAATAGTTGCAAGGTTTGAAAGCAGATTGATATATAGCAGAGTACTAAGACATCATTCAGAGAAGTAAAAAGGTGAAACAATAGCTGGTGGACAAGAGGAACAGTTGGAGAATTAAGTGAGAACACTTTGAAACTGTTAAAGTGATGCAAGGTATTTCCATTTACTAGCTGTCGCCCAGTGGTCGAAATTCGACCAATTGTGTCAATATCTCTGGCAGGTGAAGTACCCTGAAAATTTTATCGTGACATTCTATCCTAGGACTTAACGGAGAACAGCAATTACACGGAACGGATCCAGATGCGGAACCTCTGTGTGATAGTTTTCTTGAAAATCCTAGATGTCGGTCTTACATCTCGCTTTTACAAATAAGTAACGAAATTCATGTTCTTTTTCAGATATAATTAATAGGACTTTATTTGTTCAAATTCTTAATTTAATATGACAACAATTCAACCGCTAATGGGCTATCCTACATAATTGTTGTTTCTAACCACCCTGTATAACTGTAATTGCATTCAATTCTCTAACATTTATATATAATTTATTTATAAATACTTATTATAATAATTCCATCTCATTATATATTTCCACCACCCTGTATATGTAACTGCTCATGGACCACGCATAATATTTTTTAACATTTTTGAACCACCCGGTAAACCATTCTGTATATGCGATTGCCTATAAGTCACCGTATTTACTCTTTTTGTTTATGAAAACTATCTTCTGTAACTATAATTCTACTCCGATATATATTTCAATCATCATATATATGGAACTCATCGTGGGCTACTCTATAAATCATTTCCTTTCCTAACATTTTTTATAATCATCGTGTATATCTATAATTCCTATATTTCATCTACCCTATATATACTACTGCTTATAGGTTACGAAATGTTGCATTTCCATTTCCCCCACCCTGTATATGCATCTCTGTATATTTTTTGCACCACCCTGTATAACTGTAATTCTATTGCGCCCTCTATTCCAAGAACCCTGTAAATTCAACCGCTAATGGGCTTCCCTATATAATTATTTTATTGATTATAATTGCACTCTACTCTATATTTTAAACACCCTATATATGCAACAACTTTTGTGCCACCCACGAAGAAAATGATTTCTAACATATCTGGAATCGCCCTGTGTAATTATAATATACCTTATATCTCAGTCAATTTAGAACATGAGAACACATAACTTTTTACCCATCCAAAAATCGCCTAAACAGCAATTTTTACTTTAAAAAATATTAAATAGCGATAAAATTCTTATAAGATACACATCAATTTGTATTGGAATTTTTTTTTTCAAGTATGTTACCAAATCATTCTGTATTGAAACTTTTGTAATTTCAAAACTCAGCTGTCATAATTATTGTCACAATTTCGTTCTTTCTCGGTAATACGATTTTTACCGAGCAATCAATTTGTAGACGCCAAAACCCCGAAACGATTTTGACAGTCATAGTGCAGTTTGCAAGAATTACATATAATAAGAGATATGTAAATAAACAAAACATTATATGTATTATATTGTTAGATAAATAAGTAAAAATATATTTGCAGCATATCACATCTCGTTAAAAGAACATTTAACAATTTTTGACTGACTGCTAATATTTTAGACATGTTAAAATTAATGTAAAAGGTTACCTTATATCGAATAAAACAGCAATATATCACTAATATTTATTCAATTTTCATTTGCATATGGCATAAAATAAAAATAAAACATATTCAACTTGAGTGGATCTGAAATCAAATGTATCAATTAGCTTTATAATCTCTCAATAGTTAGTTTACTTACGTAAAAGTTTTCATCGGGGGATTATATCAAAACATTTAAGAAATACAATGCACCACCTGTTAATTTATGTTAAATATTACATTTATATGTTGACAATTTTTGTAAGTTCATTGAAATTGAAATTTTGAAAATTATACATTGATAATTTTCTGAACATTGTTCAGTTGCCACGCAATACAAATTTCTGATTTTAGTTAACAAACTATATTTAGAAAAACTTGCGTGTACCCAATAAATTGTCATTATCATATAATATAAATTTTTGTGGGTGAGTTCTCAATAGCATGATAAGGTAGAATAACTTTCAGAACCAAACAAAATTTGTTAGTTTTTCGTTTAATTTAGTTTCTTTTTCTCAATCGAGTCAATCCGTCTTACGATTTTCTCTCCACGCAATCTGGCGGCACTGTGGACGTAAATTATGAATTTGTTATTTTACTTTATTTAATGAATGAATCAATATTATAAATATATTTAGCATTCTGCAGAATATAATAATACAATAGCCACTAAACAAAGCAAAAATCAAATAAATCGGTTGAGGGACAGAGGAGAAAATGGTACCTAACAGTTTTGTCTTTGCCTATTTATATATAGATAATTTATTTAAACAATTTATTTGGCCCTCAACGATATATATTATTAATTCAAAATGTTTATTTGCTGGGAAATATATTTTTTAGTAACAGGTTTATATAACAAAATTAAATTTCAGAATTGCATATAATCATTCATTATATTTTAAATTTGGCTGTAAATAAGAAAAGAACTATTCGAAAACAACAAATCTTTTTAGATTAATTTTATTATTTGATAGTTAAGAGTTTGTTTGATGATTACAATTTAATGATGGTTACATATAATTTTTGATTGATATCATATAGAGTTTGTGTTGATGATTTTTAAAATATTTATAATTCAAAATATATAATATACTGTGTTATACTTTTTATAATCATAACTGGTAAGTTTTTAAAGTTGATTATAAATTTTAATTGATTAGCACCCTAACGGAGAGGAGTATCAAAAGACGGAGCAGTATAAAATAATTGTGTGGAGTGCTTATAAGAACGTAAAATAATAAAAGTGAAAAACATTCATTTAAATAAAATTTTGAAATAAAAAACCTTATATAAACTCAATAAAAATTATTTTGGCATGCCCAATGTGGTGAAATAAAAACTCCGTAACATATATATATATATATATATATATATATATATATATATATATATATTCGTTCATCTTTTGCCATTCGACAATAGTACTCATAATATTCATTATAGGCTTTTAAAATTTTATTTTTATTTGTATAGACTATATTTCTAACATTGTACAAAATCAGGTCCTTGTACTCAAAAATTAAGATTTTTTATTTTCATTGAAATTTAACTTCCTACCTTTTACCAAAGATAGGACGATGAGTGTAAATGTGTAAAAAGTTTGATAATGTAGTAGTGGCTTATTAGTATTTGTTCATCATGTTTGGTTTAGATAAGTGTTATTACTATTGAGCAGTAAAAAATTATACTTTCTGTCTGCCCAAGTGACCATATGATCAAAATTCCCCACAGTTATAACTCTCGTATAACACTGCATAATGTATTTAAATTTTTAGCACATGGTTAAAATTGTATTCTGACCAATCCAGTCAAGTGCCCGAAACAAGTAGGTATCAATATTTAGTAAAATTAACAGTGTTTTTGTTACAATATAATAAATTCTGATTTATCGTTACTCAATTAATCAGTAACACTAAAACTCACTAAAGTACATAAAGCTGTAATATATGCCACAAATTAATTAATAACCAATATGTTTATATCTGTTTAAATTACCACTAGATATATCCAATTTCAATTTTTTGAAACGAATAGATTATTTTGGTATTAATACAATATTCGTAAAAGGCGTGTTCCTACAGTACGTAAAACCCGATAAGCAACCGGTAATAGTATTGCGCGTAACATCACAGCAGCCGCATTCTGTACGTCGTTAAAGGTGGAAACATATCGTCACGTGAGTTCACATGCTATTATGGCACGTCACGGAACACTCGAAATATCTGCAATACAATTTAGGCATGCTTTTAAATCAACTAGACGTACACTATCAATGGTCATATGACGTCACGTGACGTGTAATTATATTATTCTTAGTCATATAAGTACTCATCTATATATAAATAGGCTAAGACAAAACGATTAGGTACCATTTTCTCCTCTGTTTCTCAACCGATTTTCTTCATTTTTGTTTTGTTTAGTAGCTACTGACGACCTTCAGTGCAGAATGCTAATCTTAATTTATAATATTGGTTCATTCATTAAATAAAATATAATAAAAATTCATTATTTACGTCAATAATCTCAATGCCAAACAAATGAATGTGCCGCTGCCGCCAGACTCAAACCATTGAGTAATTATATATAGACAGACCAATGCTATTATATACTTAGAGCATGTACTTCTGGAGGTGGCATGCAAGCGTTGTTATTGTTTAGTGGGTAAAGTAATCGTTGAATATCATAATTATACAGGGCGATTCCAGATATGTTAGAAATAATTTTTTTAATGGGTGGCACATAAGCAGTTGCATATTTAGGGTGTTTAAAATATAGAGTAGAGTGCAATTATAACTAATAAAATAATTATATAGGGAAACCCATTAGCGGTTGAATTTACAGGGTTCTTGGAATAGAAGGTGCAGTAAAATTACAGTTATACAGGGTGGTGCAAAAAATGTTATACATAGATGCATATACAGGGTGGTGGAAATGGAAATGCAACATTTCGTAACTCATAAGCAGTTGTATATATAGTTAAGATGGAAACATTTAAAAAATTAAGATGCAATATAGGGTAAGAGGAATTATAGATATACAGGATGGTGATAAAAAATGTTAGAATAGGAATTGATTTATAGAGTAGCCGTCGAAGAGTTCCATATATATAATGATTGAAATATAGGTCGGAGTAGAATTATAGTTACAGAAGATAATTAAAAATTTCATAAACAAAAAGTTTAAATATGGTGGGTCATAGGCAGTGGCATATACAGAATGGTTTACCCGGTGGTTGAAAAAAGTTAAAAAATATTATGCGTGGTCTATAAGCAGTTGCATATACAGGGTGGTGGAAATATATAATGAGATGGAATTATTATAATGAGGATTTTAATAAATGTTAGAGAATTGAGTGCAATTATAGCTATACAGGGGTGTTAGAAAAAATAAATATGTAAGGTAGCCCATTAGCAGTTGAATTGTTGTCATATTAAATTAAGAATTACGAATTTGAACACAAATAAAGAATTATATCTGAAAAAAACTTGAATTTCGTTACTTATTTGTAGAAGCGAGATGTAAGACCGACATCTAGGATTTTCGAGGAAACTATCATACAGAGGTTCCGAATCTGGATCCGTTCCGTGTAATTGCTGTTCTCCCTAAAGTCTTAGGATAGAATGTCACGATAAAATTTTCATGTTACTTAACCTGCCAGAGATATTGACACAATTGGTCGAATTTCGACCACTGGGCGACAGCTAGTATTAATTAATACACAAAGAAATTTAAGACACTTTGACATAAGCTAGTACCGAGTTTATATAACTTACACGTTCTTAGTATTGTAATAAACATTGTGATTAGTTTTGTTTGGATTGTTTCAGCTCTATTTTGGATTCCATAATTCTTTGTATAGTATTTATTTTATATCATTTCCATTTTGAAATGAATAGGTATATTGCGTTTATTGAACAAATACTCAGAAGTTCGAAATGTATTATTAGATTTTATTATGGAATGCCAAAATATTTTTTAATGAGACTTGAACAAAGTGTAGTGTTGCTATTTGTAAAAAAGAGGATATTTTTTAAAATTTTTATACCTAGTGATTTAACAGCATTTAAAATATCTATTGAATTATTAAACAAAATAAAGCTTTAAATTAGCTTAGGTAAGTTTTCGATATCTATAACTTATTTTCAAATGTTTACTTTGAATGTTTTCGAACTAATTCTAATTAAGATGCAATGTTTCTGGTTTTATGATATGCATGTTGACAATGTCTTCGTTGAAATATAAAATAACATTTTGGGTTTAGACTCGAATTATCTCTTTTGATTTAGTTAAATAATATCTCTATATAGTAAACGGGGAGACAGTAACACCAGAGAGCCCAGAGGTGTAAAAATATAAACCTAAAGTTGCTGCACCATATGATTTTTACTTCGCAATATTTTGAATTGAAACACTTGTGACGTATTCGCGGGCTAACTGTTCATTGGCTAATTCAGATTAGGCAACCGTATAGAGCTTACAGACCGTGATGGTGTACATAAAGAAGTCACCTAATGGTGTATAACCTCTTTGTTCACGAAACAGTGTTTCTATCACTGTTGTTTACATAGGTTTCTTTTCTATATGTTTGAAGACGCGAGATGAAAAACCGACATCTAGGATTTTCTGGAAAACTAGCACATAGAGGTTTCGAATCTGGAGCGGTTCCATGTAATTGCTGTTACCCGTAATTCCTAGGTTAGAATGTCACGATGCAATTTTCAGGTTAACTCCACCTGTCAGAGATATTGAATACTCTCTTCGAGGTGTCATTCTTTTGTACAAAAATTTCATCGTGACATTCTTACCTAGGAATTACGGGTAACAGCAATTACATGGAACGGCTCCAGATTCGGAACCTCTATGTGCTAGTTTCCCCGAAAATCCTAGATATCGGTCTTTTCATCTCGCGTCTTCAAATTTAACGAAATGTATCAAATATATAAAGAAGTGTTCGAGAGGACATGCAATTGTGGGAAGCGCAACTGAGGAAGGTTCCCTAACTAGAAACAATATATATTATATATATTGTCTGGCGTACAAAAGAATGACACCTCGAAGAGAGTATTCCTTTTCTATATATTGGAAGCCATATACTTTTTCCCAGTGACTACTAATATAATTGGACCGGGCACTTTCATATACGACCAACCGAAAAATGGGTTGAAACATGAGACAAAAATAGAAAGAAACACATTTATATTTTTTTACAAATATTCGTGCACCAACATTGGTGTCCAATCAGCAATAAATTAAAGGCGCATGTTATTCAAATTCAAAATAATACAGATACGTACCTAATCCACAAATATAAAATCCGTTAAAAAATGTGCACAATAACAGAAACAATTCATGGCTTAATTACTAATATGTCAAAGTAAATATCAAAAAAATTATTTATTCAGCTAAAATTTAGTTTTATTTACTGCTTGGATGAGCTTTTGCAGAACTCAATTACTGAGTTTGTGATCGGACACATCGGTGGAAGATAATTCGGCAAAGGAATATACTGTTTTCATGTCTGTAAAACACTGAAATATTACTTTATGTAGTTTTTTACACTTTTACACAAAATAATCACTGATTTCAAACAAGTTTCAACACGGATTCGGAACCTTTGTGTGCTAATTCTTTCGAAAATCCTAGATATCGGTCTGACATATCGCGTCTTCAAATTTAACGAAATGTAACAAATACATATAAAGAAGTGTTCGAGAGGACTGATGAAGGTTCCCTGACCAGGAACAATGTATATTATATATAATATATATTGTCTTGTGTACAAAGGAATGACACCTCGAAGAGAGTACCCAAAATACTTTAAATAATATGAATACCGAAGCTAATCTCATTTCAAAATGCAAATAAACACAATTGCGCTGTTGCGTGCTAGACGTAAGTATAGCTGTTCAGTAAATGCGAACAATGCATCCGTTAGCACTTTTCCGGCAAATATCTTTCAACCCTTTTTATTGTGAACAGACAAGTCCATTTAGATAAGTAATTTTCCTGTTAATTGATATACAACAATACCCTTCTAGGTATATTTCTGCTCGAAGATTTCAAATTATTACGCTCGTCAGTTGTCAGTAAATTTGTTTTTTGTTTTGTTTGACTTTTAACAATTGTGTATTTAATTCAAACTGTATTCGGGAAAAAACAAAATATTATGAAAAAAGTGAATTACATATAAGTAACTGACTTTTAATATATAATGGTAAGTATTAAAGGCATATTTTACTATTCAATTTTTTTCACCTAGTATGTATTGCTCTAATATGCAATACGAGGAGGAATTTAAGCCGATTTGCAACGACCTACCGGTTATAATTGTTCCTAAATGGTTTGAACCAAACACATTCTAGCGGTTTCGGTTAATACCAATGAACAACAACAAATCAGCTCTTTATTACGTCATTGTTTGAAATATCTTCAACAGGTGTTAACCCAAAGCAGTAGTTGTTTTTGATTGTGTGTCTCTTTCTTAAATGACATTTGAGGTTAGTTATTTACTATTTTACAGTTTACGTATACATCTAACAATAAATTTTGATCTGTATTGCAAAAATCACGTAAGTACCACTAAGGAATCACATAAATAAGAAATTTATTGATGTGTACCAAATTTTAAATAAACAAAAACAAAACAATTTAACATATGATTTTGAAGTTTTCCGGTTGAACCAAATTACATTCTAGCGAATGAGTTTTAGTTCTACTTCAGTGTTGAAAAAAAGAAATGTCAAAGTACAACCACTGCCAACCAAGGGTAGAACCAAAGTTATAACCGGTAGATCGCTGCAAATCGGCTTTAGTTCATGACGCTTGATTCACTCCGTGACGTTCGCTCGGAAAAATTATTCTTGGGCTCAACTCTCAGTCTTTGGTATTCTTAGATCATGTACCTCCTAGATATAGCCTGTCATGCACAAATGTTGTAAGACTAAAGAGAGAGAGAGAGAGAGAGGGCAAAAGCGAGGGTAAGAAGCTATTTCACTCGGTTGGGAGCTGCTTCCAATGAAATACGTTCAGCATGTACAATGATCTAAGTTTAGATCATTCACCATCTAGATATAGCCTGTCAAGCATAAAATCATGGCAACGCTAGAAAGAGAGGGCAATAGAGACAGTAAGAGGCTATTTCACTTAGTGGGTGGAAGCAGCCAATGAACAACATGCTGAACGTATTTCATTGGAAGCAGCTCCCAACCGAGTGAAATAGCCTCTTGCCTTCTCTATTGCCCTCTCACTCCTTAGTCTTACCACGACATTTGTGCACTGCAGGCTATCTCTAGAAAATAAATGCTCTAAGAATCTAAAGGCCGAAACGGTCGAAACGTCAAATTGTATTGTGGTTTTAGTCATTATTGGGTGAGTTCAGCAGATACAAACTGTTGTTGAACCCCTGTTTTCCAATTAGCGCACAATTGAGCACAGTGCGGCACAGTGCTAGCACTGAGTGTTCCAATTACAGCACTGGCTCGCACAAATGAGCACAAGAAATAACTATGCCTTTGGGATCTTTTATGTAGGTTTACTAGATAAACATAAAACTTTATCATAAAACATGAAGTATGTTCCAATTAACGCCCGAAAATTACGGTATAGGGCGACAGAAAAACACTTTGTGCTCTAGTAATTCGAAAACAATCATTATTGAATTATTCTGTAAATAATTTAAGTACACATAAACGTCAATTGATAACTTATGAGTAATACACTTTTAACCTTATGGTGATCAGTGTACTCTACCGGTTGGTTTTAAAACAACCATGTTCCAATTAATGTCCTAAAAATTACAGCACTGTGCGGCACAAAATCACTTGTGCTCTGCTAACTGGAAAACAGCCAACGTTTGCTAACGTTTCATGTTTTGTGCTGCACGTTTCATGTTTTGTGCAGCACAAAACATAAAACGTAAGCAAACGTTAACAACAGTTTGTATCTGCTGAACGCACCCATTTAGTTTTTATTGTATGATCTGTGGTTTTAGTTTAGTGAGGTTAATGATGAAAATAGTTTGGAACTCAACTTGAACAAAAATTGTTTAAAAAGATTAATCGAACCAATACTATTGATAAAAATGGAAGCAATTCCAAGTATTGCTATAGTTAGCAGTAGTAACATCAAACCAAAATCGTTAATAAAATTAATAACAAAGAAGACAAGCATTAATTCTGATATGGAAGCTGAAGGTATTATCAAAGAACCATGGACAATTGATACTAAATATTATACCGCAACTGTGCATTTGGTTGGTTTAGAAGCTAAGTATAAGAGAACAATTGATTTTAACAATACTGTTGAAGCACTGATCATTCATATGGATACAAACAAAACTTCTGGACTTGAAGATTTAAGTAAATGGGAATCATTTGAAACTGACTGTAATTTAGATATAAAACTCCTTGTGTGTAATTATTGTACTGAAGATACTAAGATAACAAGAAATAAGGCACAAGAATGGTGTTTAAAACGAGGATTTGAGTTTGTGGAACTTTATCCATCAGATAACAACTTGGATGAAGATGAAGGTGATTTTAAAGAAAAGACTGGAGTTGAACGTATTATAGAAGCCCTTGAATCACATACATGGTCAAATTTGGACATGAAGAATAAAAAGAATTTAAAACAAAATGTTGGTCAAGCTGAGCTTTGTGATAAAGTATCACCAAACTGTTTGAGGGACTCAACTTCAGTATTGGAACATTCATTTGAGAATGAGATAAAAGATGATTTTACAGAACTTTTTTCTCAACTGCATATGATGAAAGATAGTTTACAAAACATGCCCATGAATCAAAGAAAGCAGTGTGCTGAGCAAATGGTCACAGCATTCTGGAAAGCTATAGGTGGAGAAGAGGAGGAATTATTTGATATATAAGTTGTAACAATTTAGATATAACAATTGTTATAAAAAGAAGAACATGTAGAATTATAAAGATAATGAAATGACTGTATTGAATTAATATTTATATAAATTTATACAGTGCATAGATAAAAATGTTGAATGTATATTGACATGTTAAGTGATAATATAGTTTTCTAGAGAATATTATTGCTCTGAAATATGTGATAATTTTCTGAATATAAATGTGTAAATTTTATGAAAATTCCCTGTTTGTTTATTAACTATGATTTAAAATTGCATAGACCTTTTTTTGGGTTCCCTTCATTCAATATACAGAAAGCCTTATATAATCACTCTTCCATCTGTCATTTGTGACAGACAGTTTTTGTCGAAACTACTGGACTGAAAATGTTCACCTTTAAGTGTATAGTTTGATGACACAATCAGGAGTACATACCAAAAATGATGAGAATCTGAGTTGGAGGACAAAAGTCTCCATCTGTCCTATCTTTGAAACTATTGAGTCTAGCATTAAAAGAAATATGGAAAATAGGACTTTGGCCAAAATTTACAGGAAAAAAAGAAAATCCTATTAATTTTGTCGAATTACTGAACAGAATGAAAAATAAAATATATTTTTGCAAACAGCATGTAATATATCAAATGAAGGCTCATTCTGAGGAATATATATATATATATGCCCAGAGCAAGAAGTGAGCCACGTCTCAAAGAAATTCCCAGTAGGTAATAGTGCGGTCCAAGTCAAAGAGAGGACCATATATGGCCCTCACTTTGTATATCACTCTCAAATAGTCCCAAAATGTGTAATTATTAATTCTAGCATTATTTTGACTGGACCTCACTTTAACGAAAAATGCAAACTTAGTTCACCGCATTTTAGACTGAGGGCGCTTCACCGTATGTATACTTTTTCGACTATTCAAATATTATGCTATGCAATAAGTGAGGACATATAATCGGCAACCATGTACAGTCCTCACTAAGAGTGTAGGTTGGTATAACATTCTATTTATTAATATACATGTTATTTCCATTGTTGTTTAAGTAAGTAGTAAATTTCTTTGGTCGATGTTTACAGTTAAACTGAAAATTCTAATTTCCGTTTATTCTTTGACAATCTTCAGGAATAAAATATTTGAGGCTAGATATTGTTATAAACTTCGAGGGTTCAATTCAATAAAAACTAATATTCACTAAGTATCACTTTCTAGAAACTTTTATTTACATCAAATATTCACAAGAGCTGATTCGAATATCACAATAATAACACGAAATAATCTCTTCGCAATAAATAACTAACTCCTCGATGCTGGGCCGCTCCTTTTAAAATCCGCATCGAATTCTTCTAGCAAAACCGAGTGTCAATTTTAGATTTGTCGAGTTATTTCG
Source organism: Octodonta nipae (assembly GCA_034190945.1). Taxonomy (NCBI): domain Eukaryota; kingdom Metazoa; phylum Arthropoda; class Insecta; order Coleoptera; family Chrysomelidae; genus Octodonta; species Octodonta nipae. The sequence goes on along the minus strand of CM067219.1, from coordinate 49,875,474 downwards.
AGATAATTTTTTTGTCCTCTCAGCGATTGATGTATTGAAATAAAATGCTTTACGTTACTCGTCAAGGACGGAATAGATAATTTATAACACTGCCCTCCTTTTAATTCCGATCGTCCCGGTTAGAAACATCCTCTCCATGGTAAGGAGCGAGTCGATCTAAATGGACCACCTTCAATTTAGCCCTGAGGTATCGACGGATACGGTAGACGACGTCATTAATCCTCTTGACCACCTCGTATGGACCATCCTAGGCGGGCGTAAGCTTTGGAGATATACCCTTGCTCCATTGGGGGTTGTATAGCCAGACTTTGTCCCTCTCTTGCAACCCGAATGAATTGGCTTTGAGGTCATATTATGTCTTCATCTGGTCACTGATGGCCAATATCTGCGTTCGGGCTAATTCGTGTATTGCCAGCATGTTATGTCGGAGCATAATCGTTGATAGCTTGGGAAGGTTCTTCGAGGGAGCGAAAAGTCAAATCACAGGGTAATCGCAGCTCTTTTCCGAATAGGACCCTGGCTGTACTATTATGGACGGCCGAGCGATATGCCAACAGCATTAGATGAATATGCTCATCCCAATCAGGTCTTGTTCCAATGTCCTTTTGAATCTTTCCACCATTCCGTCTGACTGTGGGTGCAATGGTGTTGTTTCCGTTTTCCTGATCCCCAACATCGTACAGACCTTCTGGGATACATTCGATTCGAAGTTACGCCCCTGGTCTGAATGTAGTTCCAACGGGACGCAAAACCTGCTGAATAGCTGTTCTACCAGCACCGTCGCTACCGTGGCTGCCTCTTGATTGAGAGTCGTCTATGCCTCAAGCCATTTACTGAAGTAATCCATTGCGACGAAAATGTATTTGTTCCCCCTCACACTCCCGGGAAATGAACCGCCGACATCGATGGCAATTCTCTCAAAGGGAACGCCCACATTGTACTGCTGCATTCTGTCCTTGGTCGGGCTCTTACTGGCTGCACAGGTGTCACATTTCCGGCACCAACCTCTGACGTGTTCGAAATAATTTCCCAGTAGTACCAGTTTGTCTAGGATTTTATTCATACCCAGATGACCCCCGATAATACCATCATGTACTTCGGTCAGGATGGTTGGTACCTTTTTTTTGGAACTACCAGCTGGGACTTGGTTTCTCGACCGTTAGTGCTTTCCGAAATTCGCTTGAGCTTACCATTCTTTACTCTTAGAGAGTCCCATTGGGCCCATAACGATTTCAGGACGCCCGAGTATCTAGCTACTTCGTCCCATCGTCCCCTGTTCCGTTGTCCAGTCTTCATTGGCCTGCACTAAGATCTGTCTGATGGAGATACCTTCTCGCTGTTCGGTCTTCAGACAATGTCCGCATTCTACTCTACAGGGTCTTCTTGATAGGGCATCGGCATTAATGTGCAAACGGCCGGCACGATGTTCCACCTTGAAATCGTATTGCCAGTTATTCTTCCGGTGTCTTCATGTCCAGTAGCCATTTGAGGGCGGCATGATCTGCCGGATTAAGAAATGACGACCATAGAGGTATTTATGGAAATGATCTACAGCCCTTATTATTGCAAGAAGTTATTTTGTGGTGACGCAATAATTTCTTTCCGGTTTCGAGAATTCACGGCTGTAGTACTCGATCACCATCTTGCACCTGGGGTAAGACGGCCCCCAAAGCTCTGTTGCTAGCGTCGGTGTCTAAAATGAACTTGCCGGAGTGTGTAGGAAAGGCTAGGATTGGGCTGGAACATAGTGCTGCCTTCAGTCTCTGAATGATATTTCGCAATCATGATTCCAACGGAAGGTCTCTTTCTCAGTGGTCTGCCAATGTAGAGGCGCGGCAATGGTGCCAAATCCCTCAACAAATCGCCTGAAGTAGAAACATAGGCCCAAGAAGCTTCGGAGTTCATGCTTGTCTCTTGGGACTGGCCAATCACGGATGGCTGCTATCTTGTCCTCGTTGGTGCGGATTCCTGACTCGGAAAGAACGTGGCCCAAAAACTCTACTTTTTGGAACATGGAACACTTCTTCGGGTTGAGTCTCAGGTTGGCGTTAATATCTGGAGTTCTGGTTTTACCCATGTCGTCGAGGTATAATAAGCACATTCTCCATGTTAACCCGCTGAGGATATACTCCATTAGCCTCTCGAATGTTGCGGGAGCATTACATAACCCAAAGGGCATGACCGTGAACTGAAACAGCCCTTTACTATTGGAGAACACTGTCTTCTCTCTGTCGTTTTCGTGTAGACCAACCTGCCAATATCCACTCTTTAGGTCTAGTGTGAGGAACCAACGGGAGCCTGCTAGTGTGGTCAGAGTGTCATCAATTCGGGGTAGTGGATAGCTATCTCTTTCTTCGTGACGTTATTCAGCTTGCTGTAATCCACGCAAAATCGGGTGGTTCCATTCTTCTTTTTAACTAGCACGACGGGAGCAGACCATGGGGTTATGGATGGCTCAATAACTCCGTTTTGTAAAATGGACTCGATGTTTTCCTCGACTGTTTGTTGTTGCCCTAATGGTAGTCATCTAGGTGGTATTCTGATGGGTTGAGCCTTTCCGGTGTCTATTCGGTGCTGAATGATCTTGGTGCGACCAGTGGTTCTATCTTACCTGTTGAAAATTTGCCAGTACTTTGCGATAAATTGCTTTACTTTCTTCTGTTCCTCTGGTGTAAGGTGTGTCAAATTGTCAGCAAACTGTTGTAGGAACTCTTTACTGGGACCTGTCTTCTTCACTGATGTCTGGTACACTTCTTTGCCATTGATGATGGTCTCTACTGGCTGGAAACAAGCTATATCTTGACCATTAGCAATTCTAATGTCATTGTTGGGCAAATTCAGGATTTCTGATGCTCTCAAAACTCCGGACTTGGCAATGGACACAGCGGCGCCGGTGTCGATGGTGATGGTAATTGCTCGGCCATTGATGGTGCCCCTGATGAGTAGGCTGCTGCTATATCGGCAAAATCCCCGATGGATACTATTCTGGGGGCTGGTGGAGGGTTAGTCAGCATTCGCCCCCTTATGCTGACTGATTGGAGTTTCCCTGGTTGGTGAAGTTGTTGTTTTGGCTACTTCTGGTTGATGATCGTTCAGGTAGCCCCACTCTGCAGTCACGTTGAATGTGCCCTGTCCGTCCACACCGGTAGCATGCTCCTCTGTGGTCAGTTCTTTGTGATCGTTCTAGAAGTTTATGGATTCCGAACAACACTGCCTGGAAGGATGGTTCTTGTTCGTCCTGGATGAAGGAAACTGCTCGCACCCTCGGTTTGGACATATTCATGACTGCCTCTACTTCCAAGGCCCGAAGTAAATCTGATCTCTGCTTCGAATTCTTGATAGCTCTCTCCGGATTTTTGCGTTTTTTCACTTAGTTGCACCTGGTATACTTACCTCAGGGATTAATATCGTATCTTTTGTCCAGGATGGCGATGATCTTGTCGAAATTGCCTTGACTGGAATGCTTTGGAGGATTTCTAAGGCCGGACCTTTTAAGGAAATTACAAGAGAGGTAGATTTTTCTTGGTTATCCCATCCATTAGCTGTAGCCACGGCTTCAAATTGCCGTTTATACATGGGCCAAGATGAACTGCCATCAAATGTGAGTGGTTTGCTAACGGAACCTTTGATACTAATGGTGTTTTGGTATTTTTGTCGCTGTAAGTCCTGTTGAATTTTTTTAATTTCTGTTTCTACCTTGTTTTGGATGACACTGATTTTATCTTGTACTTCACTGTACTGTTTTTTAATGGAACTAACTTGGTCTTGAATTGAACTGATTTCAAATATTACTTGGCTTTGGACGGAATCGAGGTCATCTACTTTGGTTTCAAGAGTATCCATGGTATTTTTTATGGTCTTAATGTCATCATTTATCTCTTTTATGTCTGACTCAACTATTTGCACTCTTTCATTAACTGCTTCATTAACTTGTGCTACTATTTGCATTAATTGTTTATCAATATTAGTTAAAAGGTTTTCTAATTCTATTTTACGTTTTTCATGAAAAGATTTCACTAACCTTTGCTCGATTTCTTCTTGATGTTGTTTCTCCTTTTTTTCAAATCTGTTCAACTATAGAAATCACTATGGTCTGGAAGTTGCTTCTTTAAAGGACCAGACACCTTTCTTATGGAAAAATGGACTGATAAAAAGATATATATATATATGAACTAAGCTAGGTTCCCGGTTGAGAACCGCGTTTGAATTTATTAAATACTCGACGTTTCGACTCCTGCTTCGGAGTCATTATCAAGAGAAAAAATGAAAAAGAGTTTCAGACTCTAGTTCGAACTCGGGGCCTCAACCTGCCTATTCCCCAAGAGTCACTAGTCCGTTGAAAATCTTCATTGCATAATTTCAAGTCGCTACCTTTTCAATTTTCAGTGAATCTATGGGTGAATATTATTGACAATCATTGAATAGGGTCACATTTTCTTCCACGAAGGTTGTATATTAAGAGGAGGTCACTTTCAACATTTTAGTAAATTTATTACTAGACTTATTTTAATTATTTCAATTTGTTGTTTACATCATACTTGTTATGTAATGTCTTCGATAAACATTACATAGAGAGAATAGAATATTCAACAAAGATGTATGAAATAGATGTTGTGGTTTTAGTTCAATGCTGGTTCAATGCAAGTATATAATTGACGAAGGACCTTTAGCGGAACAATCAATAAACACGTAAAGTAATTCACCAAATAAAAGTTAATCACTGACCTTTTACGTCGAAGCTCTGCAAAGGGTGTTTTCTTGGTGGTTCTTTCTTCTGAGGCTAGCCCCGTGAACAGGAACAGTTTCTTAGAGCTTCGTCTGGACAACACGTTACACAAAAAATAGCGACGTAATGTTCATTGATTGAACATACAAAAAAAATGCGGGTTTAACAAGAAATGATGCGCTTTTGTAAACACAAAAGAAACAAAATGACAGCGGTTTAGCGGTCGTCACGAATGGAGCTAAAGAACTCGCGAATCGTAACGCTATAACAACAAAAGCGGCGTCTCTTCAGACGGAATCAAAGCCACCGAAAAGTTCGGAGTACATTGCACGAAACTCCCAAGCGTCTTAATAGCTTGGGATCCAAAACACGAATCGTCAATACTGTCTATATTTTATACGCAAAAAACACTTTTACGATTAGCATTAGCGCGACGGAATGTTTTAGAAAAGGTGCAGAAGTTTAAAAATCAATGAAGTAATTCAATCAAATTGAACACAATACACTAAACAAATGCGGGAACGCACCAATACTTTTATACATCAATTTTCACGTTATAGTCATATGCACAGAAACGTTTCTTATTAGTTTTGCGTCTGACGAAAGAAAATCAAGAGAACAAATTTGCTCAGAAGTGAATGAGAATTACAAAAAATTCTTTATAAGAATAAACAGTGGCGTACTATATTTTTCTTTAGAAGGAATAAAAAGAAATGTACATCTGAACCTTAACGCGTAGTCGCTGTGTATCTTTCATTTAAATATCTGAAGATGTTTTACAGATATAATAAAAATAAAATCATTTTACCATCCAATATTTCAAAACATAAATTTCATATGATTTTTTTTATAAAATGAACCCAAGAATGGACCCTTAAATATTTTACCTTACTTTTGAAACACCTGGTGTTGGCTCCAAATAACCAACGGCATACTAACAGTGCTTGTTTATATACCGAGTTAAACCAACAGCTGTAGCAATTTTTTTTTTTTTTGAAGATGGATGGATTCATTAAGACCACAAAAGTTATTATTATATTCATGTATTTACGAAATATATAGAATAAAAATATATATTTGTATGAAAAAAAAGTAAATTCGTTAAAAATTGAATCCTTAATCAAACATTTGGGGAGTATGAACCCTGAACCCCCCCGAGTCTGCTACACCTTTATATGTCCCGCCTCGTCTGAAGTCAAATCCTGTTTTATGTAATGCGTGTGTAAGCTGATGAAAAGTATGTTTTTATAATTTGGAACCTTTGGTGTTCACAAATATAAAAACACAGTTTTGCACTCTAACACCAAACCTTTATTTTAAACACTCAACGCCGGTTCAACAACTCTTAAGTTGTCATCATCAAGGAGTAAACTAAACTCCTTAAGTGAATTTATGTGAATGTCGCAAGTAAAACTTGAAGTTTTTCGATGCAGTTATGGAAAGTTCTTATTATATATTTTATTATCATATTATTATATGTTTTACACATTTAAATATATTATCGCTAATATATTAACCTCGAGTCTCATGAATGACATATTCAATAAGAGGAGAGTCAGATAAGTGTCATTATAATTTATCGAGCATTTTACCTACTGAAATATGAAACATATGTTATTAATTTTAAAATATTGTTACGAAATTTTCCCAAAGCCGACCCTGTGTCCTTTCAGCACGACAACAAACGCTTCAAGATAAAAAAATACGATTCTCGAAAAGGCTCGGCAGCGGAAGGAACGATGTTGATTTCTACTGGAGAATTCCACGCTGGTGATATAAAAGAAGAACGCCACGATCGCCAGCAGATATACCGCGACGACTAGCTTATATGAAAATGTATTGTGAATCAGCTGTTTTAAATGTAAATAAAGTTCTAGAAAAGTGAAAGTAAATATTAGTTGTTATAATTTTTAAATTGAACCCACGAAGTACATTGCAATATCCTAATACGCTAGTAAAGTATCTTTGACAATAGACATTTGCGCCATCTCCTGTTTCATTTGTGGAACGGAGGTTCTGTCAAGGCCGTAATTTATGTTTGTTGTGTTATAGTTTAAAATTTAGAAATCCCATAAAATGGAAAGAAAATCATCAAACCGAAAGTGCGGTGTAGTTCATTTTGAAAATACATAAAGGAAAAATAAAAAATTACAATTCTACCGTTTTCCTGGATTTCTATGGCAATCGGAGAGAAAGAAAAAAATGGATTACAGCAGATCGTCAAGGGCAATTAAATTAAAATTTCGATAAAAATAGGAAATATAGAACGTTGTCTGTACTTTACAGGAAAAATAGGGAGAAACCATTAATATTATTTTTGCGGGGCAAATTATAGAATTAAATAAAAATTTAAAAATAATTTTTTTATCAAAAGCATCATGTAATACATCAAATGAAAGGTCCCATTCTGACGAACACAAATATTTTTTTTTTCATATTTAAAAAAAATTAATTAAATAAATATTAACGAAAATATAGCAAAATTTATCAAATAAAAGGGCTCATTATGGCGAAAACAAATATATTCTTTTCATATTTTTAAAATAAATAAATTAAAGATATTAACAAAAATATAAAAAAATTTACCCATTCCTCCCCTTATCACCAAAACCATAAGTTGTAAAATTTTGAAAAAAAAATAGAAGTATAGCGCCTCACCTGAACTTTACTAGAAAAAATAAGGAGAACCCCCTAATTCATTTTGGTGGGTAAATTATAGAATTAAATGGAAAATAAAAAATATTTTTTTAATGCATCATGCAATACATCAAATGAAAGGGCTCATTATGAGGAATACAAATATACATTTTTCATATTTTTAAAATTAATTTTTTACAAGATATTAACATAAAGATATAAAAAATTCTCATTTCTCGCTTTATTTCCGAAACCATACTACCTAAAATTTTGAAAATAATTAGAGGTACTGGGGCTCACTTGAAATTTATAAGAAAAATTATTAGAAAACCCCCATAGTAATTTGAGGGACAAATTATACAATTAAATGGAAAATAAAAATTCTATTTTCAAACGCATCATATCAGATAAAAGGCTCATTATGTGAATTGCAAATATGTCATATTTTTAAATCGTTTGTTTAAAAGAACCAAAAATATTAAACATCGACTTAACTCCCACTTTAGAAACTACACTATTTAAATTTTGAAAAATATATTTTATTTGTATTTTTAAATAATTTGAATAACAGATTTAATAATTTATAATTTAAAACTTGACCTATTTTACCCTTTATCTTCCAATCTACAGAGCCTCAAAATTTAGACAGTAGATTATAAAAGGCTTCCCTGGAAGTTTATTAGTAAAATAAAACTCTAATGTTAATTTTTGGGGGGCAAATTAGAAAATTTAATACATATGTGTTCTTATAAAAATCAAGTGAATTCTGAAGCAGTTAAAATAAAAAGTCTATGTGTGGAAAATGAAAATGTACATTCTTTATAACTGTAAAACACTTCCTGTAAAAGATGTTAGGGTAAATATAAGAAAATGCACTCATTCCCTACTTGTCTGAAACTGGAATATTAGAATCTTGAAGGTGGTACGGAACCCTTAGTATGCGAGTCCAACTCGCACTTATTTCGCCAAATTATTTAATTATAGCAGTGGGGCAGTCCATCTCAAGCGGAAACAAATTCAATAATTTGCAGTGGTAAAATTGTTTGGGAAAAAAGTAAACAATGTACATAACAAAAGTTACAATACGTATATAAAAAGCAGAATCTCCATGCTGGTTTGTGGGCTGAATGATTACGAGTACGACAAGAAAAAATTACATCTTCAGGAGTCGATGAAGCTCCAATTGAGATTAACAATAGTAAGTAAATATATATATAAGAAAAAAAAACAAATTAACCATCATGATAAAGGAAATCAAAGGTCCCAATTTCAGACTATTAAAACGAATTAACTTTATTCATTATATATAATTTATTGGTGAATTTCACTGATGATGAAGTTTTAATGGATCAAGATAAAAATTTTGAAGTTGGAACAAGGATAATAAAGCAACAATAGATGCAAATATACAATTTAATTCACAAAGAAATGAATATTGATTATATATTATTTAAAGCTTTTGTAATAACTAATAAAAAAGAAACGCTCATAAAAAATAAAAATCATGAGAATAAAGTGTTATTTATTTAAAAGTGTATAAATATGGATATATTACAGGAAAGATAGTTGAATTGTAAACTTTGTTATGTATCTACATTGTTTGATTTTTCTGCTCCATCGAAATGAGCACAGCAGATCCTTGAATATGTTCCTGGTTGCCATGGCTTTTACAGGAGGGATCTGTAACTAAAAAGTTACTTTTTTTCTTTATTCCTAAAAGAAAATTAAAAATTATGTTAACCTTAAATTTCAATTTATTATTGAAAGAAAAGCATTTACATAATTAACTTTTCTGATTACAAGAGTTATTTATTTTTGTTAAGAGAACATTTGTGATTAATTTTATGTATTTAGTAATGACTAAAAACGTAGAAATTTAATTTAATTGCCCTTGACGATCTGCTGTAATCCATTTTTTCCTTCCTCTCCGATTGCCATAGAAATCCAGGAAAACGGTAGAATTGTAATTTTTTATTTTTCCTTTATGTATTTTCAAAATCAACTACACCACACTTTCGGTTTGATGTTTTTCTTTCCATTTTAAATTTTAATCTATAACACAGCAAACATAAATTACGGCCTTGATAGAACCAGCGTTCCACAAATAAAACACGAGGTGGCGCAAATGCCTATTGTCAAAGATACTTTACTAGCGTATTGGATTCTTTTAATAAACACAAAGATTGTTCAGTACAAAAGTATTATAGTATATAATCAATGAAAAAAACCGTTTAAAAAAACATATTTAGATACATACATTAGAAAATATTTGGGCCCCTTTATTTAACAAAGTGTACATCAATTGAACAAAAATTTATTTTTATCTAAAAAAATATACTCCTACATACCTCTGTTATTTGTAATAAAATCTAAAAATAATAAATGTTAGTATTTTTCTGGAATGCTCAACTATAATCCACAGAATCAAAAAAACAATTAGCTTTCATAATATGAACAGTAATATTCTTAAACGAGTAGATTATATAGTCAACATTTAAATAAATATACAAATTTTAAAATATAATATGTGACTTATTTACAACTGTATAAAAAATCGTATTCAAAACAACTTATATCTAAATAATTCTTGGCCCCTAATGGCGAGCAATCAAGCATGTGCAAATCTTTTCTCCTGAAATAGCTTTGCTGTCGACTGACATTGATTCGCTCCCAACCTCCACGTTCTTGTGGGTGTAATGCAAAGTTCATAAGCATGTTTAATCACCTTTACGGGATTTTATCGAACATCTCAGATGCAAATTGAAATTCATTATACAGACTTTCAAAAGATCCAAGAAACATTCCAATAGAATAAAGGTGGTTAATATCGTTCAGTTTGCAATACATCTATCTAAATTGTTTAAATTGCAATTCTGCAAAAACTTTTAATTTCACAATACTCATCTTGAAAATAGTTAATAGTCACATCATAAACTGTCGTTTTGTGAAAGATTATTTTTTTCGTTTTCAATACCATAAAGTTATGAATTTTTGAAAATAAGTCAATTTTTCCCCAGTTTTCCAACTCAACATCTGGTCCTATTATCGTTCATTTAATTTCTTTATCACTTGTTTAGGGTCTCTGTGGTATTTAAAAATGATGCTCAATCTTTACTGAAGGAAAGAAAGGTAAACTATTTTAATTTCCCAACTCTACACGCGCACACACTGCGGCTGCCTGGCCAACTTAGCCGGATATCCGAATAAAGCAATTACAAAATTTAAGTTACGCCAGTTTATAAAGCAAAAAATTGAACCCATTCAATTGACAATAAGTTCAACAGCATCACGCCGATAACAGGTTATTGAGATTAATTGCTAAGATTTTAACAGCAAAGTCGTAGAAGTAAATTATTTATATAATAAAAACCTGCAAAAATATCTTTTGTTTTTAACTTATATAATGAAGGAATCGTAATGCCGCCTACAGAAAATCTGTAGAAAATCAGAAATCCTTCTTAATGAGCGTTTATACTTCCTAATTGGATCATTTTTCACCAAGTAAACTCATAAAAACAGTTCAGAAGTGGATTGGTTGGTTACTAATGTTAATCATCAAAATGATAATTTATAATGTTTATATGGGCTCACGATGGATACTAGTGAATAAGTAGTTTTTGAAGAATTGGAATTGGAATAATTACATAGATATTTTGCATATCCCACTGTATAAACGAGACTAATTTCCGTAACCGTAACCGAAACTATCGGATATCCGAAATAAAAATCTATTCGAAACCGTAACCGAATCTGATATAAACGTTTCGAATAATTTCGGATAAAGTCTGATTTTTATCGAGGCACTTTACAAGACTGTTCGAAATTCGAACCCGACAAACGATTGACAAACTGTTCTCGAAGTGAGCGCTGACGAATTACCGTTTACAATAACGGGTTGTGTCCGGTTGTTCATCAGTTATTTATGGCGTTGGAACAAACCTTATTTATGCCTGGTTTTGGTCCGGCCGAGCAGGTACAGTAGCTGCCTCCCTTGCATTGTTGAAAGTTTTAATATTTCTGTTGCATCCGTAATCCATAATAGTGAGTGGTCCGTTCTTCTGATATTCTAATTCCTTGAGAAATCGACATTCCGGTGATAAAGCTGCAAAGTTGTTAACTATAATTTACCGTTGCTCAGTTTTGACTATTTTAAATTTAAAAAATTTACAAAATTGGACCTCGTAAATATTATAAAACCGTTTATTTTCTAACAATCACTAATTAAGAAGAAAATTATGGCTTATTTCCAAGATGGATAGTATGGACCAATTCCAATGTAATTTACTTTTTGTATCTACTATTTAATACAGAGTAACGCTCTTAAAATACAGATTAATAGCATGCTTTGTTAATGATGACTTTCATTATATCAACTATTTTTGTCTTCTTATAAACCCAGAATTAGTTGAGATTTTTATTACATGGTAGGAACTAATATCCTTATTTTGTTTATTATAATTTGAAGACTGATTTTTTTATTGTCTGATTGTAGCACCAAATAATCTAGAAATAAAGTAAAATCCTCGCCTTGTTTTTATTTGTATTTTCCTTTCTCAATTCAAAATAAACCAATATCCGTAACTGAAACTATCCGAAATCATCGGATAATCCGAAATAATTTCATATCCGTAACCGTAACTGAAACCGATATAATATTATTCTTATATCCGTATCCGCATCCAGATCCGAAATTACATATCCATAACATCCCTACTAAATATATTTTGAAAGTTCATAAATTCCACTCCAATTTTTCTATCTTGGATTTTCGGTATAATGACAAGAAATAAGAAAATAATAATAAATATTGCATTAAAAGTACGAATATGCGACAGCTAGCCAGCGGTGCACTGACGATAGCTGTAAAGGCACATGGACGGATCTAGGATTTTCTCTCTATTTTTTTCATTGGTTTATTAAGTTAATGGCTACCTGAATACTGTTTACTATGATTAATTAAAATTCTGTTGTCCATTGACTTGATCCGCCACTGTCAAGAAATCTGAGTAGAAGTAAGGCTAAAATTCACAAGCAATAGGCCTTTTCATATTCGAAATTTTTTTGATGCCGTCCGTATTTTTTTTCGAGCAGTTGTCAGACTATTGGCATATAAATACAATGGTTTTATGCTCGAAAAAAATGACAAGTTGACGCTTGCGCACTAGAGATTCTCGAATATGAAAAGGCCTATGTTAATACATTTTACGGAAAAATCCAAGATATACAAAATGAAGTGCATTTTATGAGCTGTCAAAAATAAATTGGGCGTAACCATATCGAACTATCGTGGTTAATACGATTTGTTCTGCACAATATTTCTACAAATTATTTAATTTGCAATTCTGCAAGATTTACTAATCGCACAATATCTATCTCCAGCCTTATTAATCTCAACGTTATAAGCTACCATTAGGAGGCAGATTAAGGTTACATTTCTTATTACAATAAAGTTATGAATTTTTTAAAAACACTGACTTTATACCGGTTTTTCCACCCTTTCCTTATGAAATATGCTGCGATCAAAATTTAAAAAACACTCATTTTGAAGATTTTCTGATTCTCTACAATTTTTCTATTGACGCCATTATCATTACTTTTCACACTATAAGCAACAAAAGAAAATACCCCTTATTTTTTTAGAGTTTTTAAGGCTAAAATAATTTACATCTACGACTTTGCTGTTAAAATATGTTAGTTATGTCCTATAAACTATTATTTACGGGATGGCGTATGGGGTTTGCTGTTGAATTTTGTCACTTAATTTTTTTTTTGACTGGTGTAAATGCTCCCAATGACAAATTTAGCATTCGCAATTTGACATTAAATGTTTAACAATAAAACTAATGTAACTAAGAGAATTTACTGATAATTTAATGTGAACCCGGTAACACTGAAAAATTTTAAAACTCATATGAAATAGCAAAGCTTCTTACAAATTGAAGGAATTTAAAAAAGCTATCTTCAGAATTTCATGTGAAGTTCGTAGGTACGACTTTGTTATAAGATAGTGCATTCGAGTAAAATGAGATCAAAGAAATTCTGATGTTCCAAAGATTTCATAAAAGTCATAAGGGAAAACCAGGTAACCAGGAACGGCTGAATTTTACAGAAGTACTAGCGATACAATCGCTTTCATTTAATAAAATTAAAGCAGATACTTTAAGCTTTTATTTTGCGTTGTGTTCTTATTTTTGTAATATGGTTGAATTTTAAATTGTATGTTTTGGCCACGAATGTTCACATTTTTTTTTACTTTTCGAATTTTCGTTTCTTTATATAATTTTTGTGTTAATTTATTCCAACATTTATAGGTCTAGCGTTTTCTCCAATATAAAATTTATTATATTAGCAAGGAATTTTATAAATGCAATTATTTGAGTTTTGGGTTATGTTATTTGGTTTACTTTTTAATATAATTGATTTCAGTGTATTTCTTGTTTTGAATGTTTTTAATAAATCTGTTGGACACTCTTGTCAGTCTTTATGAAGGACTCTGTATTTATGGTTTGGTTGTTGTAGTAACGTGATTATCAAGGGTATTAGTATTGCTTGGTGAATATAATTGTTAGCAATAAATTTATTGATACCGGAATAGTGTTGGAGTTTGTCAATCATATAAACATTTAATGATGTATTTGGATGATTACAGTTTAAATTGAGATAGCTGTTAATGTGAGTCGGCTTGTTGTTATTGATGTCGTTCAAAAGTTTTTTGCACAGCCATCTCCTGCACACCAAAATAAAGCAGTATTCCCTATTTTTGTTAAACGTAATGGTGTTCCTTCTGTGCTACAGTATCTATTTTCAGAAAATCTGTTGACTGTAAGAAGAACTAACTTGAAAGTTAATAAAAATGTTTTATAAATAAAAATTATAAACAATTAAAGTGTTTTTTTGTGTACTTTAGATTGAATTATCCAAGCAACAGAAGACTGAAATTAAACGCGTAGGAGCTCATTTTGTAGGTTTTTTTATTTAGTCTACAACAATTTTCATAGTAGTAAGCTGATTTTACTGGTAGATTTCGTGTAATAAATGCAAAAAAATAAACCGTTATCGATTAAAAATGCCTAATTTTATGCCAAGTAGTTATATTTTATGCTTACAAAACGTTGTTCTTGGTTTTATTAATTTTGTCATTTCATATTAAAAGTATTTCGTTTTCGCTTTTTCTTAACGACAATCTAAAAACATCTATCCTAAAAGTGCCGGCGCTACAAGTTAATATCAAACAAAACAAGAGCCTAAACTTTGAACTTTGAAAAAAAGCTAATAAAAAAGAGCGGCAGTGATTTAAGACTGAATGATAAAAGCAAAAGTTTCTTATGAAATATTCTTCCCTTTTCTCGTTATCTCACTGTCTTTATTTTTCTTTCTTTGTGTCACTCTTAGTAATGTATATAAATAACAGGTGAATTGTTACGACTCAAGTATTATTCCTAATTTAATTCTTAATTAAATATAACTGCATAGAACTATAATTTTAGATATTGAGTAAGTGTTTGTAAACAAGACAAGATTCCAAAGAAAAGTTCGTTTTGTTCTTAACTAACATCATTACAAACACATAACATTTATACAAAATAATAAATTATTTACATATATATATATATATATATATATATATATATATATATATATATATATATATGTTATATCCGTCATAAACCACACTTAGAATATTTACACCATAGCAACAATATAATAATCATTTCTCATAAATATCGTATTACATCTCATATTTCACGATATAGCAATTCCCACGGACAACGCTCGGCTTCATCGCACGTGTAATCTGCTGATGCTTAGCTTGCAAAACCAAGATTATTAATTCACATGCGACGACACCGAGCGTCATTAAGTGTTTTAAACTCATTAAGTTATATTTTATTCAATATTGTTATTTTCAAGTTTATAATTTTGTAATTCAAATAAAAAGTTTTTTAAAAAGTTAATTGTGTTAGTAATAATATAAAAATTGGCGCAGTCAGTAGGATTGTTCCAACACGGCAAGAACACGAAGAATTCTCACTCGTCGTGGTGGTTTCTAAACCTTTGTGGAACAACGACCTTCAGCTGGAGACACAACTGCGAGTAAATCAGCACCAGGAACAAGCCAGGCTAACCAGTGCGGTCCTCACAGAACAGTCCATGCCAAGATTTATACTGTAAGAATCACGTTTAATTTACACTTAATCACTATTTTTATTTTTTTTTATTTTTGGATCGAACGACAATTTATTTTAACATGTTTATTCATTTTTGTACTGATTTATTGATTTTTGATTTCCTTTTTAACTAATTTACTTTTCCCTTACACTATATTTCGATAAAATATTTCGCAATATATTAACAAGCTTTTAAACATTTTTACAACAAATTATTATTATCCCTTTTTAGTAACATTTTATATACTTTAATCTGATAGTAGAATTCTTATTCTGCTATTGCTATTTTTTTTGTTTTTATATTTTCTAATACTGTGCAATAACCTTATTCTAAATACAAAATGGCAACGACTAGACAAGGTGCCACTACCCCAACGGTGGAACCTTACAAAATTTCAGAGATATTTGCGATTATTTCTGAATACGACGGGAATCCCAGTTTCCTTAACACTTTCATTAGCTCTTGCACAACAGCACATAACATGACTGTTGCTAATCAAATAGCCTTATTAATCCTTCACATAAAAACAAGTTGAGAGGCCGTGCCGCCGAACTTGTAAATTCCCGGAACCCATCAACTTGGGACGACATCAAAACGCTTCTTGACACACACTTTGGTGATTCACGCGATTTGTCTGCATTAATCCAAGATCTTCAGAGAATGCGGCAACTTCCCAATGAGTCCCCATTAACTTTCGCGACCCGCCTTCAAACACACGAAGCCAAAATGCACGCGGCCGTCAATAAACAAAACATAACTACAAAAGAAAAAGGCGCACAAATTTCTCTCATTGACTCTATGGCTCTGAACAGCCTTTTAACAGGTCTTGAGCCAAAAATAGGGCAAATTATACGTGCTAGCAACCCTGACGACATTATAACTGCTGTTTCTAGAATAAAACGGGAGATACAACTGTGTCACTTAGAAAATCAAAAGTTTCTAGTAACACGTAACCAACAACATCAAAAACGACCAAACGCTACAACTTTCATAAAGCAATGCTCGTTTTGCAAACGAACAGGGCATTCGTTTAACGAATGCTTAACTAGACAAAGGCAACAACAGCCAAACTCAAATTTTAACAATAATAATTTCCAACAATTTCGACCAAATCAATTTTCTCAACCCACAAACCAAATGAGACCCAACTTTGACCAGAATAGACAACAATTCCAACAAAATCGACCCTCAACTAGCGGACAAAATCAAAGTCCTAACAGTTTTCGACCCAATCCAAACTTTTTCAGAAATCAGCAACAAAGGGCCCATCACTTTAACCAGTCAGATTTCTATAACACTCCCAATTACACAAATGATCAGTCAAGCAATTTCTATGACTCTGATTACCCTCAACAAGATGAATACTCACATTTGGATACTGAACCACAAAGTAAAGATTTATATTACTCCCAGGTTCACAATTATGAAAATTACGACACTTATGAACATGTTTATCCTGAATTCTGCTCTGATATACCCGATAATTCTCAGCGAAATTTTCAAACGGCTCTCACAGTAGACAAACCACCGGACACTCAAATTCTCAATCTTTAGTCCCAATTCAAGACAATGAGTTTCAACGACAGCTTCAATCCAAACCTCAACTTCCCGGAAAACGCTTTCCTATAAGCCCCGCACTTTCAGTTAACTCAAAAAACCTCTTTTACATCAATGACGCTTCTAACACTTACAAATTGTTAATCGACACAGGAGCAGGCTTATCAATTTTTAAGCCCAAAACTTGTGAAAAATTTCCAAACCGATCTCCTGAAAACGTTGTGATACAAGGTATCACTAACCAAAAAATCCTCATAAACGAATCCACTTTAGTCCCGTTCAATCTAACAGATCCACACAAAGTCTACATATGCGATCTAGACATCGAATTCGATGGCCTATTAGGCTCCGATTTCCTGGAGCATTACAATTGTGCAATAGACTTTAATAAGAAAGTTCTCGTCACTAATTTCAAAAACATCCCGCTCATGAAAGTTACTGAAGAGACATTATCAACCGACAGACAACTACAGATAAACAACCAAACAATTTCAAATACCATCAGTATCGAACCGCGGACAGAACGCATTTTTAAACTTAAGTGCGATTTACGAAATACGGAGGCCATTCTAACCGTAATAGAAAACGTAAGATTACCAAACGCTTTAGTCCAGGTTAATGACAAGGGTGAATTTTTCACTACTATTTTAAATGCAAATGCTAGCCCAAAAATTATAAATTTTAACAAAATCCAATTAGAACCCATTCAGAATCTTTCTATTAACCACTGCGAACAAATCTCTTTCGGAAACAACTCTAACATAGACAGACTAACAGAAATTCACAAACAACTTCGACTCGAACATCTCAACGGAGAAGAGGCAGAACTATTCCAACAACTTTGCATCGATTTCTCAGACATTTTCTATTTAGAAGGAGACAATCTTAGCTTCACTAACGAAATAAAACACTCTATTGATACGAACAATTCGAAACCCAAGTCTCAAAAATGTTAGAACAAGGTATCATTCGCCCTTCAAATTCCCCTTGGTCTTCCCCTGTGTGGGTTGTCCCCAAAAAACAAGACGCATCCGGCAAACAAAAGTGGCGTGTAGTCGTGGACTACCGTAAACTTAATGAACTCACAGTAGACGATAAGTATCCCTTACCTAACATATCGGACTTACTGGACCAACTTGGCAAATGCCAATAATTTACTACACTAGATCTTGCTTCTGGCTTTCACCAGATCGAAATTGAGTCGAAGGATATTCAAAAAACCGCTTTCACTGTAGAGAACGGTCATTTTGAATTCGTTCGCATGCCTTTCGGTTTGAAGAATGCTCCCTCAACCTTTCAAAGGGTGATGGACAACATTCTCATCGGAATCCAGAACGAGAGGTGCTTGGTCTATAAGGACGATATAATCATCTACTCACCAACTATACACGAACATTTGGCCCGACTGACTGAAGTATTCAAACGACTTAGGAAGGCAAATCTTAAGATTTAGCCTGATAAATGCGAATTTCTCCGCAAGGAGGTCGCATATTTAGGACACCTCATTACAAAGGACGGAGTAAAACCGAACCCGTCCAAAGTCGAATGTATACTTAACTTCCCTCAACCTCAGAACTAGAAAGACATTAAATCTTTTCTTGGTCTAGCTGGCTACTACCGTCGATTTATACCAAACTTTGCCAAAATATCCAAACCTCTTACAAAACTGCTTGAAAAAGATCATTTTAATTCAGACTGTGTTGACTCCTTTAACAAATTAAAACAAGCTCTCACGTCCACTCCGATCTTGATCTATCCCGACTTCAACGAACCTTTTCTTCTAACTACAGACGCTAGTGCTTTCGCAATCGGCGCTCTACTTTCCCAGGGACCAATAGGCAAAGACCTGCCCATTAGATATGCCTATAGAACTCTCTGCAAAGCAGAGACTAGATACTCCACCATAGAGCGCGAACTTCTGGCCATCGTCTGGGCTGTCAAACACTTTCGTCCGATAATTTTTGGCCGCAAGTTTAAACTCCTAACCGATCACCGCCCGTTAACGTGGCTCTTTTCTATCAAAGATCCGGGTAGTCGACTCGCGAGATGGCGCCTCAAACTTGAGGAATATGATTACGAAATCATATACAAGCCAGGAAAAGTCAACAAAAATGCAGACGCCCTTTCGCGTATTAAAATAACTCACTTCAATGAATGCATCCATTTCCAATCAACCAACAATCTTCAAAACTTCCCAAAAAACCCCCTAAACGAAAACGATGACACAGACTCAGACGAACCTGAAATGAATAACGACGATGACCTAATATTTACCGAATTTCGAACGTTCGTAGAACGTTACAAAACAGTTTCACTCATTGACTACAGTAAGATACAATACTCTAACTGCCAACTTCTTGACAGAGAAATAAAAACATTCTAGTTTTCTTTCAAACCGAGAATCTTAAAGACTTTCACCACCAAATCTTGGAAGATATCTTTGAAGAAAATGCCGACTTCGAACGATAAAAAATTAACGTATTCTCCAATAAAAGTGTTAGAAAAAGACGGTATTATATTATACCCTTACCATCTAATCCTGAAACCGTAAACGAGATTCTATTTGCTTCAATATTTAAAAGCAAAAATGTATTGACTGAATCAGACCTCTGTTGCGTCGAGAACAACTTGGAATTACCTATTTTAGAAATGCTTTCGTTTATCTTTGCAGAATTAATCGTAAAATGGAAAGTTTGTCAAAACATAACTCAAACTATCGAAAAAGATCAAGTGCCAATAATTCTTGAACAGTTTCATAACGGAAAAACCAACATACATAGGGGTATTAATGAAACAATTAGGCGAATTAGGGAAAAATATAATTGGCAGGGTTTTACAAAAGATGTTGACAATTATATTAAGAACTGTCGAATATGTCAAACTGCTAAAACATTACGCAAAAACCTTGATAGCCCTCTGGTAATTACTGAAACTCCAAGAACTCCATTCGAAAGACTTAACATTGACATCCTCGAAGTCCCGAATAAAAACTATGCCCTTACCATACGAGACGAGTTAACCAAATTTTCCCAAGCATACCCAATCACCGACAAGTCTGCTAAAACAGTAGTCAATACGCTTCTCTTATTTTTCCAACATTTCGGAACACACTGTGACTATGGTCGCGAATTCGATAACACCCTACTTAAAGATCTTTGTAAACTTTTCGACATTAAACTTTCATATTCAAGTGTTGGACACCCGCAATCCAACGGATCATTGGAACGGTTTCACTCTACTCTTCTAGATATGTTACGAATTCATAAAGCAGAACATCCCGATGAACACCCCTTTAACATTTTGCCCTATGCGGTAATCGCATATAACAACTCTGCCAATAAGACACATGGGTTCACACCCTATGAACTTATCTTCGGGCATACTTCTAGCAGACCCCCAGAAACTTTATACAACGAAAAAGACCTGATTACAAAATATATTAGAGACCTCAATAATAGAATTTCCCATTACTATAAGATCGCCCGCGAAAGGACAGAACAACAGAAACAAAAAGCCAAAGTCCGATTTGACAAACATGTTTCCGGAAATCCTCCTAATTATCAAGTAGGTGATAAAGTGTACATAAGAGAATCTCAATTTAAAGACAAACTACAGAAAAAGTTTAACGGACCTTTCGAAATACTAGAAATCCATAATAATTCAGCAACTCTATTAAACCCCCGAACTAACCAAAATACGAAAGTAAACTTTGCTCGCAGGAAACCATTCATAGAAGACTAATTTGTTTACAGGGTCATCCTGCTGTTCGGATCAGCAGCATCCCAGTTCGAAATAAAAACCATAAATAACACAATAGGAATTTACTATCACGAGGAAGCACGAATTGACGTTTCAAATTGCAAATGGACACTATTAGTTCATAAAAACCTTTCAGCTCTTGAACAAGTTTTCACTACTAATAACAGACTCCTTGACACATTAACAAGATCTATTTCTTATAACCTTAACTCAATGAACCTATTCCGTGCCGACGTCCAAACTCACTTAAATCTACTTAACCAAATTTCGAAATCCATAAATAACAAATTTAGCGAAATTCATATGGATACCAGGAGATATAAACGCGGATTGATAGATGGTGCCGGTACAATCTTCAAGGCAATAACTGGCAACCTAGATGCCGCTGATGGAGAATTTTTCACAAATAGTATCAACAGATTAAATCAGGGACAACTTCAAGTAGAAAACCTTTTGAAAAATCAAATTAGCGTAACAACTTCATTGATAAAAAAACTTTAACAATACTATACAACAAATCCAACTTGACGAAAAAGCGTTCAATGAAAATATTCGGAAAATTGAAAATACTATACGTAAACTTAGCGATAAAATGACATATGTGGAAGCTAAACTTTCATTTTTAGAAATGTCTGAAAGACTTATGGAAAACTACTTATTCTTAGAAGATAGCTTAAACGACGTGTTAAACTCAATTACATTCGCCCGTTTAAAAATTATTCACACTTCTATTTTAACCCCCGAACAGTTCATAACCGCCCTACAGGAAATATCGCAAAATCTCGTAAAGAATAATTTACCTGTTAAATATTCGAGTATTGCGCGATATTTAGAAATCACTGAAATGGAGGCTTTTCAAACAGACTCAGACCTTGTTTTTATACTAAGAATACCTTTAATCGAACAACAATCATTCACTGCTTTCCGTCTATATCCTATTCCCGTCTACGATGATAGAACTGGCTTGCATCATGTACTGTCATTTACCCAAAATTATATTGCTAAAAACGATGATTCTTTGCTGTATATACCCATTAAAGACTTAAGTGAGTGCAAATCATTAACGATCCGGAAGAAATTGTGTTCAGAACTTTATGCGTACCCAATAGACTCGAGTGCTTTGTGTGAAGCCCAACTCCTCAAAAACTTTAAAACCGTAGCGGATAATTGTAAAAGTGCAGTGATACTCGCCCAAGGCTACCATTTTCAAAAGTTAGAAACCAACCTATGGTTAGTCATGGTCGCGGAACCTCTCCGCATCACAAACAGTTGCCCAAATATTAGTGCAAAGACTTTAACAATTACGAACAATTCCTTGTTAAAATTACAGAGCGAATGCAGTGCTTTTGTTGGAATAACTAAAGTCCAAGCAGAAGCATTCAAACCCATCAACATAATAGACAATTACCAGCCAGTTGTCATCCCCTTCAATTGTTGTGACACGATTTCAGAGAAAATCCAAGTCCCAGAGCGAAAACCATTAAAGCTCAACGACTTAAATGTGGATGAATTAAACATCGCCAATCATAAGTTGAACGAGTATTCGAAAGAGTTGGACGAACTAATTAACCAACCATTCGTCAACAAAAATATTTCGTGGTTTACATATGCCACCATAATTTCCATAATTATTATTATAGCTGCCTTCGTGCTTAAAACGTTTTGGACCAGTGGTCACACAGCCTAAAAGGACGAAAACCCTACGAAGTCATCACAAAGTAGACTGCCTAGACTTTTACCAAAGTTAAGACCTATCCTAGAGGAGAAAACTGCCGAAGATATTGAACTTCAAGTAAATAAATAATTTTGTAAATTTTGATTATTACGTTTTCTCTTTTACCATTTTCATTATTTTATGTAATAATGTGTATGAAAATTTATTATTATCTTTAGATTATTGTTTTTAATATTTTAATCACCTTATGTTTCATATTCCTTTGGAAATTTGTATTAGCTTAAGATTTTTATTCCTGATTTGCTTTTGTACTTATTTTATACAAAAAAAGTTCCTGTAACACAGCAACTTTTTGTTGATAAGGGGAGTTGTTATATCCGTCATAAACCACACTTAGAATATTTACACCATAGCAACAATATAATAATCATTTCTCATAAATATCGTATTACATCTCATATTTCACGATATAGCAATTCCCACGGACAACGCTCGGCTTCCTCGCACGTGTAATCTGCTGATGCTTAGCTTGCAAAACCAAGATTATAAATTCACATGCGACGACAGCGAGTGTTTTAAACTCATTAAGTTATATTTTATTCAATATTGTTATTTTCAAATTTATAATTTTGTAATTCAAATAAAAAGTTTTTTAAAAAGTTAATTGTGTTAGTAATAATATATATATATATATGTGTGTGTGTGTTTTTTTTTTTTTTTTTTTTTTTTTTTTTTTTTTTTTTTTTTATCCGAAGAGGGGGGAAATACATTCCGTACTTAGCTAGCACGTGCTGGCCGTCGTGCGGGACTCCCGATGCAATGACTTCAAAGCAAGAGTAAATCGTTGCATTGAAACCAGTATACCGTATACCCGCTAAAACCCTAACCTCTTTCTCCTACAACCATGGTCCCCTGCGGCACTCTTAGTCAATACTACTTCGCAAGGGTGGTTCATTGCAGATGTTTACTGCTCTTACATTGAAAGCCTCTAAAGCCTACTCCTCGAACGTATTGCGGAGTTCCTTGAGGATAGTCTCCGCGTAATCTGATACCAAGTTCCAGGCTTGGGGGCCCTTCAGCATGGCTTCTACTAATTGTTCTGGAACGATATTAGTCTCCAGAATCCTCTCCACTTCAGCACGTTGATCCTGAAACCGGGGGCAGGAGAAGAACACGTGTTCCGCGTCCTCTATCACGTCCGTACAGTGTGGGCAGTTTGGGGAGTTTGCCCTCCTGAACCTGTGCAGGTATGCTCGAAAGCATCCATGTCCAGTCAGTAGTTGAGTGATGTAAAACCCAACCTCCCCATGCTGGCGGTTGACCCAACGACTGATGTTAGGTATCAATCGATATGTCCACCGGCCTTTAGTAGAGCTGTCCCACCTCTCCTGCCATTGCCCTAGACTCATGGCTCTTTCATCGCTGTTTCCTGTCGGCTGTTCTTTTTCTAACTTTCTGCGATAAAGCCGTCCCCTTTCTGCAGCCAGGATGTCGATTGGCAGGGTAGAGGTAATCACAATCACCGCCTCGTAGGACACAGTGCGGTAGGATGATGCCACTCGAATCGCTGAGAGCCGCTGGACTGATTTCATTTTCCGGCGGTACGATGGTAGCTCGAGCGATTTCTCCCATACCGGTGCCCCGTACAACAAAACAGAAGTAGTTACTGTTGCCAGTAGCTGTCTTCTTATCTGTCTAGGGCCCCCGACATTCGGCATTATTCTAGATAATGCCCCCTGTACCCCAGCTGCTTTCTTGCTGGCCGCAATTATGTGCTCTTTGAAGTTGAGCCGTGTGTCCAGGAGCACCCCCAAATAGCTGATGAAGGGCTGCGACTGTATGTAGGTGTCGCCTATTTTGAGGGTGATGGTTTCCCTTGCCTTCCGACTGCTAACAAGAAGTGTTTCGGTCTTTTGCTCTGCTAAACTCAAGTCCGCTGCGAGCATCCAATGCTGAATTGTGGCTATAGCGAATGAGAAGGTTGTTTGTATCTCCTCTATGTGCTTGCGCACTATGATCAATGCCACATCATCGGCGAATGCCACTAGCCTGACGCCCTCAGGCAGACCGAGCAGGAGCAGGTCGTTGTACATTACGTTCCATAAGAGGGGGCCAAGAACAGAGCCCTGAGGTACACCTCCTGTGATCTTATAGTCTACTTGCCCATTTTCAGTTTGGTACAACAAGATGCGGTCCTTGAAATAGGCTGAAACCATTCTGCGCAAGTACTGCGGAACTTCCATCCTGGCAAGAGCCTCCAAAATGCGGTCCCAGCGGGCCGAGTTAAAGGCGTTCTTGATATCCAGGGTGGCTATTAGACAGTACTTTTTTCCACCTCTTCTCCATCTCTTTCCCGAGATAGCCTCTCTGGCGATGTTGGTAACGAGTGTCACGGCATCGATGGTTGATCTCCCCTTTCTGAACCCGAATTGGTTGGTGGAAAGTTTCGGCTCAACGTAGGGCTCCAGCCTATCTGCTATTATCCTTTCAAGGAGTTTTCCCGCAGAGTCCAACATACAGAGGGGACGATATGATGACGGTTCGTCGGGAGGTTTCTTTCCCCCTTTAGGGAGGAGCACAAGCCTCTGCTTTTTCCACTTAGTCGGGAAAACCCCCTGCTTTAGGCAGGTCTCATACATGTGTAGAAACATGTCAGGCCTATTGGCTATGGCGCACTTTAGCGCGATGTTAGGTATGCCATCTGGACCGGGAGCCTTACCGTTTTGGAGCCGGTTGCACGCCCCCATCAGCTCACTCATAGTCACTGATGGTATATCTTCGTCCCTCACCTGCCACGAAGGATTAGCGGGTAGCTCAGGCTTCGCAGGAAACAAGTGAGTGACAATGCGGTGCAATGATTCGGGGCAGTTCGTTGATGTCATGGGAGGGGCCTTAATTTTATGCATCACGATTTTATACGGTTTTCCCCATGGATCTTGATTAACTTCGTCACACAACTCCTTCCAGTAGGATCTCTTGCTTGAGAGAATGGCTCTTCGTAGTTGTTGTCTTTTGATCTCATAGTCGAGCCTTAGTTCTTCTGTTGTGACCCTGTCGCGTCTCCGTGCTCGTTGATGCAGCCTTCGTGCTTTGAGACACTCTCGTCGGTGTTGTGAGATCGTGTCGTTCCACCAGTAAACTGGTGGGCGGCTGTTGTTCTGCCGTCTCCTTGGCATGGAAGCATCGCAGGACTTGGCAACGCTTGTCATTACCTCTTTGGCAGTGGCTTCTGCGCTTGTTGCTATTGACAATGGTTCCTGCTCCATAACCAAGGCGAATGAATCAGCATCGAAAGCATTTTTGTTCCAACCGACTGGCTGTGACCTCGCACGACTGACACACAATCTTCGTTTGGGAGTGGTGTTGATTTCCCATATAATAGCTTGGTGGTCGCTATTAGTAAACTCCTCATCGACCCGCCACTCACAGCCCCCTTTAATTAGGTTGCTGCTAACGAATGTCACATCGATAATGGAGCTGGCTGTGCCTTTGCGATATGTGCTTACGTCTCCTGTGTTGAGGAGTACCAGGTTGAGCGAAGACATGGTCTCAAGGAGAGCTCGTCCTCTCGCGCGCGTTTCCCGGCATCCCCAGTCAATTGCCCAGGCGTTGAAATCTCCTGCGATGGCGACCGATTCACGCTTCCGTACATCCTCCGCCAAGGTGTCCAAGAATAACTCGAACTCCTCGAGCTGTGCACTAGGAGGTGCATAGCAGCTATAGAAGTGAACCCCTCCCACTTTGGCTCTCACAAGCCATGGTTCGGGGGTATTTGGGAGTTGTTGGAACGGAAGTTTACCGCAAGCCCATATCGCTGCTCTGTCCGTTGTGTCATTTACCCAGGACAGGGTGTCGAAGTTTTTGTACTGCTCGCAGATTATGGCTACGTCGCAATTCAATTCCCGCACCCGCTGTACCAGTAGGTCTTGGGCTGCTTCGCAATGGTTGAGGTTGAGTTGCAGTACTTTCATTTACGGGCTTGTGCTGCTCTCATCGCCTGTTGGTAGATCGGACATTTCCAACTACCCGCAACGTGCCGGCAGTCTGACCTACTATCTTTCTCTTTGCAGAGTAAGCACTTGGCAGGTTGTTGACAAGCCGAGGCATTGTGACCAGCGCCTCCGCATCTGTGACAACAACTGCTTCGGTCAGTCTTGCCTCTGCACGCCTGGGCGTTGTGCCCAAAGTGCCAGCATTTGAAGCACCGTCGAAGGCTGATCCTCTCGCGAACACGTACTGTGCCCCACGCAAGTTTCAGCTTTCCAAGTGCGATGGCTTTCTTGGCCTGGACCTCTGGGAGACAAACAACTGCCGTTTGTGTTGATCTATATGCCCGTCGAAGTGATTTCACTGCCTCCTCAGTGATCTCTGCCAGGCCGTCGATATTATCTTTGAGCAGGTTTACTACGTCTTCCTTGGTACTGATCTCGTCCAAGTCTTTAATTTCAATCTCGATTTGCGGTATTCGAGATTGTACAGTGGCCCCGCTTGGGAGCTTATTCTTGATGGCGTTACAATAGCGCTCCATCTCCTGAGCGTCTGCCTTCACGAATAAAAACAGGAGATCTCCCTTAGCTGTTCGTCGGATCTTATTGACTTTTTTGCCTATATCCTGCAAGGTGGGATCATTTTTGATATCTCGCAAGATATCTGCATGGGAGCTCTTCTCGCCTTTCTTTATAAGCAGCGTACAATGTGGCGCTGGTTTTTGCTTATTGGTCCTCGGGGCCTTTTTCCTCTTTACCAGTTGCCAGTGAGTCAACTGGTTTGAAGGTTTGTTTCTGGTCTGCGGTTTAAACTTGGATTTTAATCCATTGTTTCTCTCCGCTTCTGAATTGACCACCCTACTTGTTGTTGCCTGGGTGGTTTGCCCGATGTTCTGGCAACCTTCTTTACCGGGCTTTAGCTTGCTAGCTAGCACCGGTTTAAGAGTTTGTGTCTTACTTGATGAGGCTACTGAAGGCGAGGCCTTCGGTAGCGAGGTCCTTGCTACCGAGTCTCCCGGCAGTGAGGCTACTTTTATTGAAGCCGCCTGCTTTGGGGCCGCCGGTGTTGATGCAGCCGGTTTTGAGTTAGCTGCTTTTGAGGCAGCCGCTTTTGGAACCTCCTTTTGCTTTCCACCTTGTGTCTGAGTGTTTGACAACTTTACTGGCGATGTCTGTGTTGTAGCAGGTTTCGCTACAGGAGGTGGCCGCGTCGTTGACGTCTGATATTTGTCATATTCTGACTTAATGGCGTGTGCCAGTTTTTTGATCTCATGATGTACATTGTGCCTAGGCCCAATGAACCTCAAGAGCTCATCGATCTTTGCTCCTAATTTGTTTGGAGCGCCACTCTCATTTGTTGCCCTTTGTTGGACATCAACTCCACTATTCTGGAAAACGGCTCTAACGATTTTCATGAAATTTTCTCATTTGGAAGTTTCGATGGATAGAAATCGATTGGTGAGGGATTGATGTAATACGGGAAAAATCAATTTACTGAGAAATTAATTTATTAGAAAATTTATTGACAGTTTATGACAATCAAGATGATTTGGTAATCTACCTAAGAGTGACTCCTGTTGTAAAAATTCTTTTAATACAGGGTGATTTGGTGACCTATTTGAGAGTGCAACTTTTTTTTAAACATTCTTTCAATAAAAATTGTGTTTGTATGTTCCGAACATTTTATGCTTCCCTCATATTTTCCTAGCATTATATTTTTACACCTAGACATTTCAAGTTTTCAAGGTGAAAAAATTAGCACGGTAGGCAATTTTTGGATGAGTAAGATCTCATGATTTCGCATGTTAATTTGATTCCCATAATATGAATTGGTGGTGTATAATTGTACAGGGTATTTTAAAGTATGTTAGATAGTCAATATAAGTTGCTATGCAGGATGGCTAAAATATAGCGTCAAATTGAAAAAAATAATTTTATAGTTGGAAATTAATGATAGCTGACATACATGGCGGAGTAAAAGTATTGTTATACAGGGTCCCTAAAAAATTGTTAATAGAATGTTATACCTATAGGGTAGCTTATTAGCACTTGCATTTACAGTGTGGTTGCAATATAGGATGTAAGGAAATTATAATATTGTATTTGTATGTTCCGAACATGTATCTATTTTATGCCTTCGTCATATTTTCCTAGCATTACATTTATATAGCTAGAAATTTCAAGTTTTCAAGGTAAAAAAAATGGCACAGTACGCAATTTTTGAATGAGTAAGATCTCATGATTTCGCATGTTAATTTGATGCATATAAAATGAATTGGTGATATAAAATTATAATTATACAGGGTCTAACAAAATATGTTAGATGGTCCATAAGAGTTGCTATGCAGGATGGTTAAAATATAGCGTCAAATGGAATTATAGTATGGCTAGAAAAAACCGAGAAAAAATAAGATATATAGGGTAGTTGAAATATAGGTAGGAGTTGAATTACAGTAACACCATGTAAATAAGAAATGTAAGAAAAAACTATTATGTTAGGGAGTTTAAAATACTTTACATAGCAAATGTCCGATTATTTGGATATATGTACGTTTATGATAAAACCTTTACGAGTGAAAAAGATAAAATTAGTTAATAATGACATGATATTAAATAAAAGTATAATTGTTCTCGGTTCCGAACCCGAGAACGTTGGACTCACAGCCGTGAGCGTTAGACTCTGGCCATTTGTCTGTTATTGACTTAAGTATGTTCTTTACAGTATACAAAAATTCCGTATATCTGTAATACATCAGGCTCTCTATTGAGTGGTAAACGTACTTTGTTTATTACGATAATATAAAACGATGTAAACAAAGGACATGTTTTGCATAACGTGTATTCTTCTATGAGTCTATATTCGTTGATAATATGAAAATTTAAGGCCTTTTTATGTAGTATTCTTCTTAATTTCTGACGTATGTCACGTCTCCAATTTAATATATCACAAAGAGAGAATTGGAGTGTTTATTAGAACGAAAATCAAATTTTGTGCAGATATTCTGTATTACTTTCGTTGCAAATTGTATAGGTAGTATTTAGTATTATGCATGATAGCAGAAACCAAAGAAATATCAGTAAGATTTTTTTTCTGAAATATTAAGGTAACAGTACTTAACCCACCTAAATATAACTATATATATTCTATATTCTTGGGAAATTGTTATTTTCTGTTATTTTCTGTTACAAAAAAACTCTATAGGTGTTTGCGTGGTTTTTCTTGAAAACGGTACATCGCAGATACAAAGTGTTGTTAACAATTATTTTCTTAATGAATTATAGGAAGTGTCTAAGCTGCAAAAATGTTGAAAGTTTGGGTAATTTTTCAATTTCAGTTTGGTTTATATACATTTGTAAACCCTATGATATGTTAAGCGATACGATTTGTTAATTACTGAGTTATTTTTGCGAAAAACAAAAAAAAACAATGTGCATAGTTGTTGTATGTTGTGTTAGATTTTGATGGTTTCTTTGTCAGTGTTTTTTTTGTGAGCATTTCTTTTTACGTGATTTATACAAGCTCACATTCTGTGACAAATTAAATTTTAAACAAACTGAAAGGACCATAGTACGAGGGTGAATCAAATATGAACCGGACTTTTGTTTTAAAAATTTTATTGGTATGATCAATACAAATTTTAATACATATTATTTTTCTACATAGTCTCCTCTCTTATGTATACATTTTTCCCACCGAATCGGAAGTTTTTTAATACCTTTCTCAATGAATGAAACTGGTCGTGTCGATAACCAATTGCGCACAAACGTTTTTACACCTTCGTTGTCCTCAAAGTGGTGGCCTCCCAGTTCTTCTTTAAGTGGCCCAAACATGTGGTAGTCACATGGCGACAAATCAGGACTGTAAGGCGGGTGTTCAAGGGTATCCCCCCTTCGGATAGACATATCCCGCCTCTTTTGCCGATAGGCAAGTTTCACTTGTTGGAGTAGTTCGCAGTAATACTCAGCATTAATTGTACGGCGTTCGGGCAGAAAATCGATCAGCAGTACGCCTTTCAAATCCCAAAAAAGTGTTGCAAGAATTTTCCCTGCAGAAAGACGGGTCTTGGCTTTCCGCGGTGCTGCCTCTCCAGGTTTTCGCCACTCCATGCTTGCACGTTTGGACTCCGGGGTATAATGATGCACCCATGTCTCATCACAGGTGACAATATGTCTCAAAAACTCATCCCCCTTTGCTCGATATCTTGCTAACAGCCTTTCACATACGGCAAGACGGTTTGCTTTCTGATCTTCCCTTAAAAGGCGAAGAATCCATCTTGCACACACTTTTCGGTAACCCAACTCATCTGAAATGGTTGATTGAGCACTCCCGTATGATATTCCAACGTGTTCAGCAATTGCCAATACTGTAAGATGGCGGTCACCTTCAATCAGCTCACGAATTGTGTAGATATTCGCCTCATTGATGCTTGTCGTGGGACGGCGTGCATGAGGCTCATTTTCCACTGTCTCTCGGCCATCTGAAAACTTTTTGTGCCAGTCGTACACTTGGGTCCTTGAAAGTGTTTCATTGCCGAACTGTGCAGATAGTCGACGCAAAATTTCAGGCGGTCTAACGCCCTCCCGCGCCAAAAATTTGATAACAACCCGTTGCGCAACAGACGGATGCACCCTTGCTCTGACATGATGCTACTAACAGCGCATCGAGAAACAGAAAAGTCCGGTTCATATTTGATACACCCTCGTAATTGTCAAACGTTTGTGTTTCAGTCTTCAGCAACGAAAACAGAAAAAAAATTATAAAAGATTTCATAAATAGATAGGTCCCTATTTTGACAACTATTACAATAATTTCAATAAATCTGTAAGATTTTTTAGTAATTATTTTGAATAAATGTTGCAAATATAATTTATATATGAGTGACATTATCTAATTACTTATCAAGATTTAAGGGTGGTCTAAAGATTATTCCAAAACTTTGGTAACACCAGAAATTTTATAATTTGGTATTGTTTATAAATATACTGAAGAATCTAAAAATTATTCGAGTAATTTTTTTTTAATTGTTTAAACAAATTGTGATCTTGTTACATGTGAGCGACATCTTGGTTCTTATTAAATAAGTAATATTAATTATTTTGAAAAATCTCTGAGAATATATTTCGTTTTCGAGCATAGACAAAGTAGGGTTGCCACATTTGTTCAAATCACACTCTGTGAAATTTTGCAGAAAAATCATATAAAGTAGATAAATAAATATTGCTGTTGGTTAATCTGTCGGTCACTAGATATAACAAAACGAAGATACCCCCGCTTCTTTTGGTGCTTACGTAGTACTGGAATGACCGCTTTAAATTAAGTACTCGTAGAATGAAGTTCGGCCATATAGAAATTCATATGAGAACATGAACATTTTAGCCCAGTTTATAATTTGCTTGAGTTTAATTTGTTACCAGATGCAAGCCGTTTTTTGCTGGGCATTTATAAATGTCAGGGGTCGAAATTTCGCGGAAACAGGTTTTTCGATTGTCTCAGCTAAAATCTAGTTTATAGAGAAAATCGTTTAAAAACATTTTGGAAGCAACACAACGTAGTTAAATTTACTTTTCCCGTTTTTCCAAAGATTTAAATGATCTGTCAAAATTTTCTTATTTCTGCAATATTTAGATTGCTGACTAAGCGTAGTATAGTAAAAACATCGATTATTCCGAACAAGATGAGTGAGATCTCATCAAAACGTCAAACTGTCTTTTCTAAGACAACTAAACTATACACACGAGATTCCCGAGGACCTTAAAAACATTTTATACTTGTGAGACTTATTCCCCCCTTTATCTCAGAAACTAAACGACCTAAATTTTTAAACTAAATAGAAACATAAGGCCTAGAAATTTACAGGAAAAATAAGGAGAAAACTCTGATATTAAGTTTGGAGTCCAAATTACAGAATTAAACGAAAAACAAAAAATACTTTAATTCAATTGCATCATGTAGTATATCATGTCGAAGAATGAAGAATAGAAGTATATTTTTTCATATTTTCTAAATAATTTGTTAAAAAGTTATTAAAAACATATTACAAAATTCGACCCATTACCTTATACATCTACGAATTACTGAATCTGAACTATGGAAAAATTGAGAATATATAAGAAAAGTAATAACACTAATTTAAACACTCAAATGGAAAATACAATTTTGTTTTTTGAGGTGCACCTTAATGTAATGTGTCAAATGAAAAGAATCATAATAAAAATATAAATATATTTTATTTGTATTTCTAAAATAGTTTGTTTAAAAGACTTAATAATTAATTATTTATTATTTGACCCATTCTTCTCTTTGTCTTCCTAAATCCTAAAATCCAGACAACAGATTACACGGGGCTTCAATGAAAATTTATTGGTAAAATAAAGCGAAAATCCTAATCTTAATTTTGGGAAACAAATTAGAAAATTAAATATATTATTTCATAAAAATAAAGCGAATCCTGTAGCAGATAAAACAAAAAGGCTCGGTGATAGAAATAAAAGTGTATATTTTGTATAAATTTTAAAACGCTCAGTTTAAAAGAAATTAAGTTAAACATAAGGAAATTCACTCATTACCTGCTTGTGTAAAACTGGAATCCTAGAAAAATATATACTTTGATTTACCTAAATTGTCTCAAAGATGGTACGGAACCCTTAGTATGCTGGTCCAACTCGCACTGGACCAAATTATTTACATACCAGCCGTTACCCGCGGTTTCACCCGCGTACAGAATGTACAAGTCTTTACAAAAAGAAACAACTTATGAAACATATGGGTTATCCTATATAACAATTTATCCAAATTTTTTGAAACACCCTACTTAACTATAAATCCACCAATCTCGAATATATTTCATCCAAACTGCAAGTACTTATGGGCCATCCTATATAACAATTATATTCAACTTTTTTTTAATCATCTGGTATAACTATAACTCTACTTCACCCTATAGTGCAACCATCCTGTATATGCTGCTGTTTATTTGTCACCCAATATAATTTTTTTAAGACCTGCTTATAACTCTACTCCACCCTATATTTCAGCTATGCAACTGCTCATGGTCTACGCTATATAACAATATTAGTGATATTTTTTGAGCCAACTTGTAAAGTACAATTTCTCTCCACACTATATTTTAATCGCCCTTTATATTCTACTTTTTCTAACATTTTGTTAATCTTACTCTAAAACTATAACCATGCTTCACCCCATGTTTCCGGAATTCCATATAGTAGGATGCAACTGTTCATGCCCAATATAACAATTTTTTTAAACTGTTCGATCCACCCTAATGGAAATGCCTGTAAAACCTTTTGTGTCTCACAAATGTAAAAACACAGTTTGGCACCCTAACACCAAACCTTAATTTAAATACTCACCCAAACTGCAACTGTTTTTGGCCACCCTATATAACAATTTTAATCAATTTTGTTTGAACTGCCTTGTATAATTATAACTCTACTTCCATCTAGATTAAAACCGTCCTGTATATACTGCTGCAAATCAGTCAAACATTATAACTTATTTTTGAACCATCCTCTATAACCATAATTTTACACTACAAAATACTTCAACCCCCCTTATGTTCATCTGCTTAGGGGCCACCAAATATAACATTTTTTAAACGCTTAGCTTTAGCTCTGCTCCACTCACTATTTTATCTACGCAACTGCTTATGGATTACTATATAACTATTTTTTAACCACCCTGGAAAGTATAATTTGTCTCCGCCTTATATTTCAACCACCCGTATACGCAACGTTTTCTACACATTGTTTTAATCACACTGAATAACTATAATTTTAATTCGTTCCACGTGTCAGATATTGCATATATGCAACAGCTCACGTTCTATCCTATAAAATTTTCATTTCTATTTCAACCACCTTGTATATGCATCTACTTATTGGCCACCCAGTATAACATTTTTTGTACCTACCTGTATAACTATAAATTCATCAATGCGCAATATATTTCACCAAAACTGCAACTGCTTATGGGGCACCCCATATAAGAATTTTGTTCAGCATTTTTTTGAATCACCTCGTATGTATTACAACTATCATGTATACGCTGCTGCTTATTGGTCAACCAATATAATATTTTTTACTTCATTATAACACTTCTCGCCCCTACACTCCAACTATCCCATATGTGCAACTGATTATGAACCACGCTATTTCACAATTTTTCCTCATATTTTTTAACCAATTATAACGTGTAATTTCTCTTCATACTTTATTTAAAGCACCCTTCATTTGCAACTTTTTCTAACCTTGTTTGAATCCCACTGTGTAACTATTACTTTACTGAGTCATATTTCGGGTACTGTATATATGCAACTGGTATATAACAAAATTTTTCTACCATTTATTACCCACCCTGTATAATTATAATTCTACTCCAACCTATATTTCAACAAACTTGTATATGCAACTACTTATCTGTCACCCAATATAAAATTTTTGTACCACCCCATATCCTTAAAATTCTACTTCACCCTATATTTCAACCATCCGGTAAATAGAACACCTTCTAGATCATAACGTTTCTTTATAATATTTTTTAAACCCACTTGTATAGCTGTAATTATGCTCCGCTACATATTTCAACCATACTATATATGCAACTATTTGTGGATATAAAATAATTTATTAACCACTCTATAAATATAATTCCACTCGATCTCATATTTCAACCATCCTGTATAAACAACTCATTTTACAACTATAATAACTCAAGAACATAATTCAAAGATCCTAACTGCTTAAATAACACATTTTTTTCTAACAAAATTGTATCCACCCTGTATAAATATACTACGCTTATTTCAACCATATTGTATATGCAACTACTTATGAGCCAAACAATATATCATTTTATTATCCAGTCTTCATAAATATAATTATACTCCGCTCGTTTATGAACCACCTAATATATGCAACTGTTTATGGCCCACTCAATATAAGTTTTTTGAACCACACAGTATAACTAATTCCAGTCCCCCTTATTTTAACCACATTGTATATATGCAGCTGCTTATGTTATACCTAATATAACTTTTTTTATATTTTTTAAATCTATGTCATTCCATTCCGCACTAAGTTTCCTATATATAGAACACCCTGTAAAATTACGGTTGATATATCAGTTGATTTTTTTAAAACTGAAACATGTTACATTGGCATATTCCGAATTTTGAATAAAAGTTAAGCTGATTCAAATATCTATTATTTGGTGCTTGCGGTGGAACCAATAGAGTAATTGTTTATCCAACATGGTAGTTTTTTCGCCACCGCGTATAACTAATTATCCCCTTATTTCAACTACATTGTATATATATGCAGCTGCTTATGGTACACCTAATATAACTTTTTTAGATTTTTTAAATCCATTTCATTCTACTCCCCACTAAGTTTCCTATATATAGAACAGTCAATAAAACACTTGCAGTCGCGTAAATGAAATCACCAAATAAAAGTTAATCACTGACCTTTTAAGTTGAAGGCCTGCAGGTGGTGTTTTCTTGGTTCTTCTTTCTTCAGAGCCTAGCCCCGCAGCTGGTCGGAACTGTTTTAGAGCTTTGTCTGGACGAAACGTTACACAAAAAATAGCTACGTAATGTTCATTGATTGAGCAAACAAAAAATGCGGGTTTAACAAACAAACGATGCGCTTTTGTAAACACAAAAGAAACAAATGAAAGCGGTTTAGCGGTTGTTACGATCGGAACTAGAACTCGTAAATCGTAACACAATAACAACAAAAAGCGGCCGTCTTAAGACGGAATCAAAAAAGCGTCCGAATAGCTCGGAAGTCAAAACACGAATCACAGTTCTTTCTGTTTTTAGAGACAAAAAAAATGTACAAATATAAATTAGTATTAGCGCGACGGAGAGTTTTCGAAAAAGGTGCAAAAGTTTAAAAACCAATTGAATAATTCAATCAACTTTAAAAATAAGAACAAACAAGTTGCGGGGACGCACCAATGGTAGTAGTTTTTTTTCGATATATCTGCCTTTCCTGTCAATTTAGGGAGATAAAATATCTACCAGATTTTTGCAACAAAAAAGATTCAGCAAAATCAGTTCAGTAGTTCTTACGTGATGCCCGAACAAACAAACAAACAGACAAACTTACAATTTTATAATAGTATAGATAGATATAAGATTAAACACTCATTTTCAATATAGAAAACATAAAAATATAATGGAAATGTTAAGTTGTAATATTTTATTGATGGATAATAAATTTTGAACAACGGAGTGGATGTTTTTCAAAACAAGTCGAATAGAAAGATAAATTCAAAAACTTCATAGGGCTTTCGGATAAATTCGGATAAAGAACCGAAAAACGTGTTTTCGTCTAGAAATAAAAAATATTTTCAGCTGGAAACAAGTTAATGTCGTAAATGAGCCTATTTTTTACCTATAGCCTGTAATATTGCCAACTTCCCTAACCATGTATTAAAAATTTAAATTTGTTAATAATTTTAAATGGGAGACTGGAAGAATTTTAATGGTGAAAAAAAAATCGTCAATAAACTCTTCTACTTATATGTTTTCCGTAGTTATTTAGGTTTGATATTTACGCCAGTCGACCCACACTCGACCTTCTTACTAATGTGAGTTAACGATTTATGTCGGAGTGAAAAGCGAGTTTCCTTCGCAACTATTACAATGGCTTTCCACACGTTTTACACAGATGTCGTTGCAATTTGACATATCACAATAACAAAACATCTATATTTAGATTTTTCAATTTTCAGCAGTATTGATAGAATGATACGGGGTTGGTGGATAATATTTTGCGTCTTTAATTAATTTCCTTTGATAAACTTAAAACCGTAAGTTTTTATCTACTTAAATACAGTAGCAGTAGATCGGTATTGTGTATCTGCAATTATTATCACGTTATTCGATTTGTTAATGTTATGATTCATTGTTAGTTTAGCGATGATTATCCAAAGGTAAACATGTGAAACAGGATATTTTAAAGGCTTTGTTTATTACCCTCAATGTTTGGAATTTAATTTGATAATTAGAACTACCATAACAATTAACTTATTGTGATAGAGGCTCTTTAAGAGCAAAATTTTGGGATTACACTGATTTGATTTCAATGTCATATTTTAGTACTAAATAATTTGATCAAGTGCGATGTTGACTCGCATACTAAAGGTTCAGTATTACAATCGAGGTTTCTTGTAGAGAAAATATGTTATATATTTTTTTAGTTGAGGCCTCATGTTCCCTATTTGTATTCTTAAATTGTGACTTAGTAATTTTTTGGATAAGAGGAGGAATGGTCGATTTGTGGAATTTTGTAAACTATGCATTTTGCAAATATGAAAAAAAAATTGTATTTCTTATATATCTCTAGTTAACCTGGAGTAACCCCCTATTTTCTTCTTTTTCAAAGTTATAGGCTTAATACCTTCAGATAAATTTTGGTATACTTAAACTATACGTTGTAAACGTATAACAAATATGCATATGGATGTTTTAAGCAAGTTCATTATTTTTTAAAAACGTTAGGAACGTGATTTTGGGGACTGGTCGACCTCTGACTATTTTTTATAAATTTTAAACTATAGATTTTACATATTACATGATGCACTTGAAAGTAAATTTGTTATTAAGGTCCTTGTTTGGACACGGAAATTAATGAAAACCTAATATTATCTTTTTTTTAAATTTTGTATACAGTTATTTTGGAGATAAGGGGAATGATTAATTTTTTACTACCCTTAATATATTTTATCCTATACACTTTAAAATTAAAAAATATATATTAATTCTAAATGTCTTCTAAATGTTATTTGTGGCATATTCTTGATTATTTTTATGAGAAATAACACCACAATCGAAATAAAAAGCTGTATATTGAAATAAAATACCAAACGATTCAAAGTCGATTCTGACTTCGTTCTCAATGGATTTAATTGTTTTGAATGAAGACGATTGTATCGCTTCTTCTTCTGTAGAATTCAATCGTATCTGGTTACCGACAATTAAGGAGGAAATTATTAATAGTCATCTCCTTCTGCACAACCCAGTATCGGGATAGTTCATACGGTTTTTCCTAGGTTTTTCCTTATAGCGAAAGCGCTATCTTATAACAAAGTCGTACCTAGGAACGCCACTTATAAATTTTAAAGACAACTCTTTCAAATTCTTCCAACTTGAAAGCTGTTTAACTTAATATATGATTTTTAGAATTTGCTAACTGTATATTTAAAAACACCAAAATTTGTCCTATGTCAACTTAAATCTCATAAATCAAACTTTCAATAAGCAATTTACAATTTACATTTTCAATACATATTTTAAAGCCATTGAAAACGAAGTAAGAATCGACTTTGAAACGTTTGGTATTTTCTTTCAATAAACAGCTTCTTATTTCGATTGTGGTGTTATTTCCCAAGAAAACATAAAAATAATATTAATTCTAATTTATCCCTCCCCCCCCCTCAATTAATAATATTATTGTCGCTTAGGACTTCTGGGTCGACCTCTGACTATTTTTTATAAATTTGAAACTACAGATTTAAAATTAACAAATATTGCGATTTTCATCGCGTTCATTTGACATATTAAATGATGCACTTGAAAGTAAATTTGT
Organism: Octodonta nipae; assembly: GCA_034190945.1. Lineage (NCBI taxonomy): Eukaryota > Metazoa > Arthropoda > Insecta > Coleoptera > Chrysomelidae > Octodonta > Octodonta nipae. Next base: position 49,836,350 of record CM067219.1, on the reverse strand, counting down.
TATTAAGTTCCTGATTTGGTTTCGGAAATTAATGGAAACCAATATTTATTATCTTTTTTTTAAGTTTTGGATACAGTTATTTTGGAATAAGGGAAATGATTAATTTTTTAGTGTCCTTAATATCTTTTATTCTATTCGCTTTAAAATTTAAAAAATAATAATTCTAATTTACCCACCTCCAATTAATAATATTATTGCCGCACACAAGTTTAGGAGGTAACCTGTGAGTAATGGGGCACTTTTTGTATAAATTAGTTAATAACTTTATTATTTTTTAAATACATATAATTATATTCGTTATAATGAGCTTTTTCATTTGATATTTTACATGATGCGCTTGAAAGACTTTATTATGTATCTAAATTTCTAATTTGGCCACCAAAATTAATGTTAGGAATTATTTCAGTGGCAGGTTTTCTTGCCTACTTAATAACTTGAGATAAAGAGAGGGGATAATTGATCATTTTTGTATTTTTTCACTAATATCTACTTAAAAAACTACATTAATTACATGTGTTCCAAAAATATTATTGTTTTTTATTTTTCATTTAATTTTCTAATTATTCCTCCAGAAGTAATATTAGGATTTTCGCTTAGGTTTTCGTAAAATTTCTCTGTTAAAGTACCCCCAAAAATCGAAATTTGTTTATTTAGGCTATGTCCTTGTGACTGGTTCACCAAACTGTATACTGGTATCAAATTTAAATATTTTTTGTTCATTAGTTTAGTTGAAAATAAGCTGTGCCAGGCTGACAGATACAAGAATGATTCTATAACACATTATAGATATATAATAACTATAGTAAGCAGTAAATGATTAAAATTTGGTGAATGTTTTTTCTTGTAAACTTTTTTTTATCAATCAATATTGTATGCATTATTTTTTAACTACCAAAAACCAAGTGTTTGTGTGATCCAAAATCCGTGTTGAGTAATGTTAAAATGTTTAGAGTACTTGTACGCCGAATGTATCGCCAACTAAGTGAATTTGAAAGAGGTCGAGTTATTGTTTTTTTCTTTCGAAAAATCGCTAACCGCACGAACAGAAATCCAACTACGTTGTCAAGACTAGACACCGGACGTTGAAGGGACACAAATGAAATTCAAGATCGACGTCTAACACTTATAGCCTTTAGAGACCGATTTTAGACAACTCTAAATTTGGCTGATGAGTGATTAGGAGAACAAGGCCATCTTGTAAGTTTACGGTTTACCACCGCGTACAGTCTTTTGGATTACAGCATTTTCGACCCCATCTTGTTCTACCTCTGACCTCTGACGTCGATGGCAACGACTATAGTGGTTCAGAGGACGACAACATTGGAATGTGGAATGGCATCAGGTCGTCTTCTTTGATGAATCTCGAGTCTGCTTGGGTGGACATGATGGCCGAGTAAGGGTTAGACGGTGTCCAGGTTAAACACGTTAACCTCAATTTGATGTTAAGCGACATGTACACCGAAGAGTAGGAGTTATGGTATGGGGTGCTATTACACATATCACATAGAAGTAGGTCACCTTTAGACTTTGTTCGAGGCTACATGACAGCGACTTGAGGAAGTAATGAAGCCCTATGCACTCCCATACTTTAAGAGAGTCATAGTTACGATCGCAGCGGTTGTGTTGTAAGCGACTCGGATCCTGTACCAGCTTAAACTTGAAGTCACTGGCCCGACACCTCAAACAACAGCCTCACAGCATTGGTCACCGCTGTGTTTGGCTCGGTCGTCCAACGAGTCTATCCTCAAAGCTCGAATGCACACACGACAGTGTTAGCCACAGATCATACAAAGAGAAGTGTTAGCCACTGTTAGAGCTTTATCTAAACCCACCGCATTAAAGCTTACGCAGTTTGCGACATGCTCCTGGTATAGCGTAGGAGCATACACCTCGCATCTCGGCCGAATCAACTCAAAGACTCTGATGTGCAGAAGATGGTTCCGGTCTGCGAGCGGACCTGCTCAACCCACTGCGACGCGCACGGTTTTGAGGGTGCAGGTGTGAACTACGGTAGGATTTGCCTCCGATCCTGGACTGACTATTCCCGTCAGGAACGAAACCCACAGTCTGACACCTGAAACGGCTGTCGTCTACCTTCAGATGGGTGACATGTTCGACTCATTACAAGTCTACCTCTCTTACTTTTCTGGACGAGACTGAACATCCGCTTTCAAGGTGTAGGTGCCTCTATTTGCGGGACGCCAGTTCTAGGATGTAACAGGCAAGAGGTTGGTAAATGGTTCTCGTCTCGAATACTAGATCGCGCCCCATACCCGCCAGGTCGTCTAATCGCCACATTCCCGAAGGAAAGCAGCTCTGTCGACTACTTGTATTAAGGTTTAACAAATCGGCCTCGTTCCCTTTCGCTCAATCCCGAACGAAAGTGTGTCCGGCGAACTACTTGTGTAAAGTCACACTCGAGGGCCGGGGATCCTCTCCTTCCTTAGTTACTACCGGGCACCGCCTTGTCGCCAGAAATGAGGTCTGGAATTGACTGCAATGACTCCGAAAGTTTTATGGGTAGTTACCGGGAAGTGGATTTGACTACCCCTTAATCGGCTCATGGATCCAATATTTCAACAAGATAATGCTCGGCTTCATGTTGCTCGACGAGTTTTTGAAAAGACCCATTTGGGTTTGTTGCCATGGCCGTCCAGATCCCCCGATCTTTCGTCCATAGAACATGTTTTGGATAAGATGAGTAGAAGGCTCGGAAATTTACCCCAGCCCCCAACTTATTGAATCAATCCAATGCGTTGGGGAGTGTATAGATAACCACGATGAAAAAACACATTATTAACAAATTCCTATTTTATTCCTTACTATAACATATATGTTTTACCAAAACAGTATTAAATTTAAACATCTTCTTCTGGGTTTTGGGATTTATTTATATATTACTAAATTAACTACCTACTACTAACTATTATCAATATGTATAAGTAGTCGTTTGATGTTTAGAAACTAAAATGCATGTTAATCAAAATTCATGAACTCAGGAGGAATGTAAGCGGTGTGACTATGAGATGGTAAACTTACAGGACTGTCCAGAAATTTCAGAACACTAGCTAGCACATTTTTTATGAATGAAATTTGAAGGAAACTCTGGGTTGTAGTTGTAAGACAGACTGTAAATTCAGAGGTAATAGTAATTAGGAAACGAAAAAAGGGATTAGAAATTTGAACTTCAGTTGATAATTTCTAGTGTTAAGCTCTAAGGTTAGAAAGAAAGGTATGTCAGATCCCTACTAGCCCAGGTCATTTACGAATATACCTCACAAAATTAATAGTAGGACAAAACCGACATCAACTTGTTTTAATGATAAAGCATGACTAATTGACATAAAATTCAACATTTTTTATCGATATGTTTTTGTTTTATAACAAAAAAAAACACGAAAAATCGGTAACAATTTAGTTTTTTACCTTTTATACAAAATTCATCTATGAAACCGTGTTTACTACTATGGGCAATGTTAAAGAGAAATGAAAAACCTACAAAATGAGCTACTATAAGTTCAACTTCATTATTTGGTTTCTTAGATAATGAAATCTCTACCCAAAATTCCAATAAAATAAATAATCGCTTATATATTTTTTTATTTTATAGCTAAAACAGTCTTATTAACTGAAGAAATAGATTTTCTCATACCCAATTCATGTTCTAAAAATAAATACTGCAGCCCCGGTAGTTTTTGCAGAATTTCTATAGAAGACATATATTTTCGAAAGGTCATATTACCTCACCGGATAACCCTATTATTATGAATAAACCACCGTTGGAAAGTAGAAGAGTTGATCTCTAGACCTCTAATCTCACTTTTTCAAAATTTAAAGTATAAATACATATAAGTATTGAAAACATTTGGCCTTTTCTTATCAAGTTTTCTGACGAGTCCATTCGAAAAATTGCTAAGGGGTGGTAACTGTGTAAATATATCCTTCTAATAAATAATATTAATTTTTTTGCTAATATGGATTTATGTAATAAATTTAGCCAAAATAGAATACCTAAACTCCATTTAGCCACAAATGATAATGACGGAGCAATCCTAATATGCAAAATGCGAAGGCTGTTGCAAGCGATTTTTTCATTTGTAAATGTTTTAATAAAAGATCAAAACATGTATATCTAAAGAAATTTGGCTTCTCATTAATTAGTGTTTATTAAAAAATTCGTAACACGAATCTGAATAGAACAACATAAAAACTGCATTGTTAATTAATTGAAGAATATCATTTTTTTTTTCTATTATTAACTATTATCAATTTGTATCAGTGTTTCATTTTTATATAATTATAAAATATAAAATGTACTGAAAGTGTAAAGAAAGGAAAAGTAGGTTCCTTTAAATGTGTCCGATTAAAATTAAAATTTGCATTAAGATTACTTATTGTAAGGATATCGTTTAACAGGTACCACCCGTTAGCAATTTTTCGAATGGACTCGTCCAGAAAAAGTATTGGGAATGGCTAAATATTTTCAGTACTTATATGTATTTATGCTTAAAATTTTAAAAAGTGAGATAAGGGGTCTCGAGATCAACTCTTCTACTTTCCAGCGGTGGTTTATTCATAATGATAGCGTCATCCGGTGAGGTAATATGACCTTTCAAAAATATATGTCTTCCATAGGATTGATTGAAATTTTTCAAAAACTACCGGGGCTACAGTATTTATTTTTAGAACACGAATTGGGTATGAGAAAATCTATTGCTTCAGTTAATAAGAATGTTTTAGCTATTAAATATATATATATATATATATATATATATATATATATATATATATATAAGCGACTTTTTTTTGATTTTTGTGTAAAAATTTCATTATCTAAGAAACCAAATAACGAAGTTGAGCTTATAGCGTAGCTCATTTTGAAGGTTTTTCATTTCTCTTTAACATTGCCCATAGTAGTAAACACGGTTTCATAGGTGAATTTTGCGTAAAAGGTAAAAAACTAAATTGTTACCGATTTTTCGCGGTTTTTTTATTATAAAACAAAAACGCATCGATAAAAAATGTTGAATTTTATGTCAATTAGTCATGTTTTATCATTAGAGCACATTGATGTTGGTTTTGTTTTACTATTAATGTTGCCACCAAAAGGTGTTTTTCTCCGTAAATTACCTGAGCTATACAGTTTGTTACGATTTTACATAAGGAGCGTTAATCCCTTTTTGGTAATTTTAAATATTGAAATTCTAAACTAAATTGTAAGAGATGAACATTTCAATTATTAACATATATTTGAGTCACATATTTTTTGCTCTGTATAAATATGTGAAAATAGGAGGTTAATTTTATGTATAGCAACCACAACAAACATTAGTAACTATTAACTGCCTTCCAATGATAATTTAGAATAACGTTCCGTAGTAATTATTTAATAAAGGAATTAAAGTCATTTACTCGGCAATTCGAAGGTTGAGTGTTAAATTTCGACTGGCTGTTATAAGTGTTATTGCGTTTCACAACAATGTTACATATTACAAAGAAAATCGGTATAATTTTATCATTAAGGCAACGAATTGACATAATGTTTCTGTATTGGACTGAACAATGAAGTCGGTCTAGCGCTTAATGTAGTTTGTCTGCATATGCCGTGTTGTTAACCGTTGTTTATAATGGTGACAAATTTACTTTTGCATATTGTCCCGTTTTTTATGACTGTGGTGTTGAAAGATTAATGTAGTGCTGTGTTAGTTATGTTGAATCTGTATTGAGTTTTGTGGAATAATTTGCATTTCAAACAGGAAATTAAAACAGTATTGTTATGAACCCTACGAAATGAAGTTTTCACAAAAGAAAAACAAGAGTAGACAAAGGAAAAGTAAGGAGCTTTGTTAAAAAATGTATTTGTTATATTGACAATCAGCTGTAGGTATTTATAAACAAATTTTGTTCGCAGTTTCACAGTTTTTTTGTACCTACTCTACTTATTTATATTTGAATGTTTTTACCAGATAGGTACTTAGAAACAAAAAATTCTAAGTAATTGAGTTTAAATTTTAAGTTGAATTTTATTTGAACTATTACGTTTAGCTTACCGCAGACTGAACCATAAAATTGTAATTTGTTTTTATTGCACCTAAAAATGTTTAATTTCAATGTAACTAAATGAAATTGTCAAAAATATTTATTTGAACTCTTATTATTCGGGATTTCTAAGTACCAGCCTTAAATTTAGACATTTTTTAAAATATGAATGCTACGAACGTTTATTAAATTTCGATATAATATATTGCTTTCAATTGGATTTCGAATGATGCACTTTTTGACGTGTATTGTAACTTATTCAATTTATACCCAAACCACAAACATTATTTGAGTGTTTTAATCTACAATTAAGGTTCCATTTTCGTCAATATTCATGATTTCTATCAGCGTGTGTGGCCAAAGCGTCTACAACATTGTCTTCTCCTTTTCTTCTGAAGGTCAAGGTCGGACACATCTTCACCTTAGTATGGTATCTGCACCATTGATAATTTTATTAGGAGGTTGTTTATTATGGGAGGTTCTGCTAACAGGGATTCTTTCCTGGGATGTTATTTGAAGAGATGATGATCATGATGAAGAGATTCCTAGATCATGGATGTTTACCACAGCTCCCCTCACTCTGTACTCACTTCAATTTTTTTCTGATTCTCATTCTTCTATGCGAGTTCTATCACGGTCCGGTGGAATCTTCTAAGTTGAAAACTCTGTCGTTCTCAAAGTACGACTCAAAGTACCTGAAGGTGTCTTTGTTGCTATTAATGTTTCTCTCTTCTCTCTCATGATCTATATCTCTTTTAGGCCGATTCCGTTCTTTCCAATTAGATGATCTCACTTCTTCATTATCACTCTTATTATTAAGTTACGACTCACTGAGGATTATGCTAAAATTCTGGGCAACGCCCTAAGGGTGCTTTTAGGTTTTGTCAATTTCAGATACTCATCCATAAATCTCAGCATGTTGTACCTCGGATTAAATATAAACCCATGCTGTCTAATAACGTTTAACCTAATACAAAAAAATACTCTGCCACTAGGAGTTATGTTATGTCTTAGCACCTGAATGTTGTCGTCAATTCGTTGTATGACCTCACAATCGTGGCTTTGACTTTGGATACAGTAACGCAAGTATGGAATATGGTGTGAAGGCTTTGCTACTGAATATACACTAATAATTAAAATGCCGCTCTTTTCACACAATCCCCATTTCTTTACCTTCCTGAGGATTGGTCCGTTGTAGTTCGTCAAGCTAGCAATACACATTAATTACCACCAAAAATTGAGGTCACAACTTTTGTAGGCCAACTTTCATCACAGTACGCCGTGCGGTTTTTTGTATTATATCACAATATTTTGAGGAGAAAAGTGACATTTTTACGTCAAGAGAAAATTTACGCTTACGGATAACCAATTGAATACCGACTTTCCAATAGATACTATAAAATGAACAAAAAAAACGAAATAACACAGTTAATTTTAGTTATTTAGTGGTTAACTGTTACAAGCATCTCGTATGCAAGCTTTTAACAATATGAAATGTCAATAATTATTCATTGGTATAAAACATTATTGACTATTTATTTATTTATTTATTTACAATTTGGGTTTCCAACAGGTAGCCTGGACTACCCAATTATAGGAAACCACATGTTACACAATTAGTCGCAGTCACACAAATATTTAATGCAATTACAATAAAAAAGAAAGAGAACTTTAAAGATACGAAAAACTACTACTACTACTACTGTGCTTAAATTTTGAAAACTAAATAGGCCGCTTTTTTTAGAGCATATAAGGAAATGTTGAAAATGTCAATATGCAAGAAATGTAAGTTGTACGTTCTCAGCATCCTGTACAAACAGGAGTTGTAGGAGGAATTAGTATCACACCTACGACTGTAAAATAAATTAAAGTATAGCTAATGCCACAGTTAAAATTGAAGTTATTTGTGATCAGTACAGTCTATTTTATTTTGAACTGAAAAGGGTGCCTTGCACACCGAAATCCCCAAGCTTCCGCATCAGAGTAGCATGATGCATTTTATCGAACGCCTTGGAGAAATCAGTATAGACAACATCCATTTGACAATGATTATCCATTGCATTGTGTATATCTTGTACATATGGAACCAAGTTAGTAACAACAGAACGACCTCGAAAGAAACCATGTTGACATGGGTCTAATACATTCTTTATTTTAAAAAATAGTTCATTGGTTATAATAGCTTCCAACAGCTTTCCAAATATGCATAATAGAGAAATGGGACGATAATTTTTAACTAATTTTTTGTCGCCACTTTTAAAAACTGTGGTTACTAATGCCCTTTTCCAGTAGGCAGGAAAAGTCCCAGTTAGTAATGATTTGTTAAAGATTAAAAAAAGGGGTAAGACCAAGGAATTTTTGCATTTTTTTATAAATGACACTGGGATACCGTCTGGACCAGGGCTTTTATTTACATCTAGACAGTTAATTTGGTTTAAAACCTCTTCCATTGTGATATGATTAATAGAAAACGAGTTATTACAGGTGAGATCACTAGTAGAATCAATTAAGGTCGGCAAAGTTTCAGTTTCATATACAGACGAGAAATAACTAGAAAATTCATTACATATATCGAAGTCATTGGTAAACTGTTTTTCCTCGTATATTAATGTGTTAGGTAAACTCCTATACTTGTTTTTGCTAGCAACATATGACCAAAATTTTTTAATGCAACCCTTAATGTTACTTTCAACATTATTGATGTAGTTTTTATAATCAATTTTTAAATTATTTTTAACACATTTTCTTAGATTTGAAAAATTTAGATAATCAGAATCATTTTTATATATTTTCCATTTTTTATGCATCTTCGCCTTTTCCTTAATTAAATCTATAGTATATCGAGAATACCAGATTGGATATTGCCTTTTTATATTTATTTCAGTAATGTTGCTGTTAATTATTCCCCTTAGATTATCATACAGAATTTGAACGCATTATTATTTGAAAAAAGATAAACCCAATCGATAGCCTCAATAGCAGCATTAAGTACAATGTAATCAGCAGATTCAAATTTATATCTTTTATATGGTGATCTTTTTTTAAACAATAAATCGTTTTCTAAATTAATCAAGATCTCAATTGCCTTGTGGTGTCTATCTTCATCAACAAGAGGATGGTTACTTGACACTACCTTAATGTCCGGTAAATTGGAAAATAATAAATCTAAAAACTTACCATGCATATTTGGAACGTCGTTGTACTGGTATAAATTTAAATAGTTAAATGAGTCAACTACAATTTCCGGGTCGCATTACAAACATTAGCTGGCATGAGAATTTGAGATGTAGAATCATAAGACCACAATATTTCAGATGCATTAGAATCACCAAACACCAAAACAGAGTCATTAGAATTATTTGCCACAATTTTAGAAACATTATCGAGGTAGCACTTAACATTATTGTACGTGGCATATGGGGGCACATAAACAACAGAGCAACAACTTTTTGTATCCCTCGCATTGAACAGATATCCACAGGTCTTCACACAAGCCATCACTTGACCACTCAGGATGCACATCACAATATAATTCAGTTTTAACTGCAACCATTACGCCACCACCATCTTATTTTAGTCTACCACGGCGATCATTCCTAAACACATTATAAATTTGGGGATCGCATACTTCTACTGAATTTATGTTATCATTGAGTCGAGATTCCGTTATGCATATTAGATCTAAGAAGGACGCAGCTGATGAAATGAAAAAATCTTTAAGTTTAGTTTTGAGACCGTTCACATTTTGATAATAGAAACATAAAAGAAAAAAAATGGGAGATAACTTGTGATATTTTTAAAAACTGAGGGTAAATTATTTGAAATTATGTAGATTGGTTTGACTAGTTATAACACGAGTACTACCAGAGACCGGGTTTCGTATAAAAATTTTGCAATCCCTTGTCCAATAATGCCAGTCTTTTGACTTACAGAATGTACGAACTTCTTTGAATAACTTTTTGTTTTTGGGAGTAAGATGGTCATTAATATAGATGTTAAAATCTTTGTTTGCAGCCACTCCAATCTCGCTAACCTTCAAACATTTTCTATTGCGAATAGCAGTTATTATAGCATCTTTATAGGTCTTTGAATTAATCTTGACAATAATAGGTTTAGGCAAGTCCTTGTTCGCAGACGGAATTCTGTGGCACGATTCAATAATATTGCTGCAATTAGAAATTTTAAGTTTCGCACAAATGTTGCTGCAAATATCAGCGACATTCTCTGAGACTGTCTCGGGAATTCCACTTATTTCAATGTTGTTCATCCTTACTTGTTGCTGCAACTGGTTAACTTCATCCTTCAATTCTTTCATTTCGCTATTTATATTGACAACATCGGCTTGAATTTCATGAACTCCACTAATTCTCTCCTCAAAACTTGATATTTTGTGGTTAAAATCATCAATTTTATTTCCATAGAATTGAAATGATTCAACAAATAATTCCTGCTGCTTTTTTAAAGTACTTATTGACTGCAAGTCATCTAACTTAGATATTATAGTATTCATATCAGTTGACTCATTATTCTCGCCAGCCATACAGTCGAGGCATTTCCAGGACAGCCCCGAAAATTTACTGGCCAACTCGGTACATTAACACATTTATTATGATACACTTTTTTACATCCAGAACAGGTCACCGATGGGGAATGCCTCGAAGAGGCGCTCTTGCAAAAACAAAAACAGCTGGTGCCATATCGTAGTTTTTAGTCACACAAAAAGGAATCGCTTCGTTTAACTGTTTATGCTGAGAAATAAATTGAAGGTTAAATTGCTGATAATTTTAACTGTTTTTTTCTACGCCTGTTAGGCAAGAAAAGAATTTTTTGACACTAACACTTTCACAGTACACTAGTTACTTAAGAAAGAGTTTATTAAAAACTAAAAAAAGATGCCTTTATCAAGCAGTTTTGCTCGTGTAAACGAGGAGCTACGAAAAACACGTGTGACTCTGTATATACACTACTCACTATTATGACATATTATTGATTCTCCCGATTTCCTGGAAGATTCAGGAGAATAAAAAATATATGTGACCACTTAGGGAACTAGTTTAATATAATACAGTTAAAACTGTCCGAATTATGAGCATGTATAAAAATATATATAGGCGTCGAATATACGTATATCCTCTTTTTTAAGTGGGTAAATCGAGGTCTTGTATCATAGGCAAACTAAGGGTCATGCGCATATCGTTATAAAATGTGAAGAATCTATTATTTCTCATTATTGAAGCCCGGAAATATCAGACAATTCGGAGTTGAGACCACATTCTTCACTGAGCACTATATTAAATACACCAGATTTCTGTATAAATGAGTTTTCCGTGTCTTATTTCTCTTAGATATTCACTTTTGTAAACGTATGGTTGATGTAAAATTCTATATCATTTCTTTGTTGACTCTGAAAATAAGCTATTTTTTTACCAACTTCAAAAAGAAGGAGGTTCTCAATTCGTCTGTATCTGTTTTTTTATGTTTGTTCACCGATTACTCGCAAACGGATTAAGGAATTTCGACCGTTTATACTGGTTCCTGTTCCGGGGGATCGCGAAGTGGTCCCATATTTTTTTCATTAACATAGCTTGTACCGTTTTTAGAAAATGGGGAAAAGCTATTTTACCTATTCTCTTATACTCTATGGTCTATGCCTTGGAGGAGTCACCGGTATTGATAAAAATATGAAATTTTTTGTTCGGAACATGGGACAAATTGAAAAAAAATGGTTTAGTTCCGGGATATCCCGAAGTGGTCCTATATTTTTTTCAATAACAGCTTGTATCGTTTCTTAGAAAATGGAGAAAAACCTTTTACCTATTTTCTTATACTCTATGCCTTGATAGAGTCGCCGGTATTAAAAAAATATAGAAAAAAATTTATTCGGAACATAGGAGAAATTGAAAAGAAATTGGATTAGTTCCGCGATATTCCGATGTGGTCGCATATTTTTTTCAATACCGTCTCTTAGAAAATCGGAAAAAACTTTTTTACCGACTTTCTTATACAGTAAACTTTGGTGAAGTCGCTGGATTAAAAATATAGAAAAATATTCTGTTCGGAACATGGGGTATAATGAATTAAAAAGGAATTGGATTAGTTTCGGGGAGTCCCGAAGTGTTCCCATAGTGTTTTTCAATAACATAGCTTGTGCCGTTTCTTAGAAAATCGGGGAAAACTTTTTTAACGACATTTTTATACAGAAAGCTTAGATGAATTTGCTGGTATTAACTGTTCGGAATTTGGGGTACATTGTAAATAAGATGAATTAATCAAAATAAATGTCAGTTAATATGTATATACAGTTTGTATTCATAATCAGACGATTTCTTTTTATTAATAATTTTAAGCGAAAAAGTTATTGTTCACAAACAGATTTACATGATCTAAAACTTAAACAGTAATCATTCCATGTCACTTTTTTAACTCTAGACAAGGTTTGTCATCAAAGAAGACTTCTGGTTACAAAAAGTCGGTAAATTAAAGTATCTTCATTTTTGTTAAGATCTAAAATTATTATCAAATAGAATTAATTAGAATTAGAAACTGCATCTACTTATGCCATTGCACTAAAAATTTTATAATAAGGATTTCTGTAACTTTTCCAACTATATACTAGGTTTCAAAATGTATACCAATTTTGTTTAAAACCTAATTTTTATTTTTTTATAATATCTCAAATTGTAATCAAGCAAAGTTTATTAGAATTAAAAACTGTATCCAATTGTGCTGTGTTATTAAAAATTGTAATAATGAAAGTTGATAGGAAATGAATCCAAATAAATGTCACTTAATCAAGTTCAAGATGGAGGTTCTCAGTTGGTTTCTATATACAGTGTGTCTTCATAAGTTGAAAAACGGAAAACTTTCTTATGGATATTAATTAGAGAAAAAAATATTCTTCATAAAAATATTCGCATGGTCCGAAACGTATACTGTAATCATTATATGTCACTTTTTCAACTGTATACGAAGTTTGCCAGCAAATATGAATTTTGCTTAAAAGTAAAATGCCTTTATTTTTCATAACATAAAAATATTATCAAACAGGGGTAACAAGAATTATAAAATGCATCTAATTATGCTACTTCACTAAAAATTGTATAATACATCTTTATGTCACTTTTCCAAATTGTGTACTAGGGTTGATAAAGAATATAATTATTGTTTAAGTTAAGTACCTTTATTTTTAATAACAACTCAAATTGTTATCAGACAAAGTTAATTATAATTATAAACTAGGTCCTATTATGTTATATGAATTAAAACTGTATAACGATTTAATACTCTCCCCTCCGCCGAGGGGAGAGTATTAAATGAATGTCAGTATAATTAACAGACTTAAAGAATGATGATACTTAGATCGTCTACAAATATAGTGGATCCACCTAAGTTAGAATCATATACAAAATTTTCTTAATACATATACATACAAAACAAGTTATTTTATTCAAAAGTAAACGAGGTTGGTCAAGCTAATAAATGAAAGTAAAATTCCTTATGTTAGGCAATATCAAAAAAGTTAATTAGATTTAAAAACTGCATCCAATTAAGCCATAGCATCACTAAAAATTGTAAAATAAATACATTATTAAAAAAACCAACTCCAAAAGAAAATTAACTAAAAAACATGAAATATTTTTTGCTACAATTAAATACTTCTTCTGAAGTCGGTGTCAATTTGAACAGCAAAGGTGCGAATTACAATTTAGCAATGTGCTTCCCAAAATAGTTTCACTTTTGCTTGGCACCGACTTAATAAAAATATTTAATTGTAGCAAAAAATTAATTCATGCATTTTAGTCAATTTTCTTTTGAAGTCGGTTTTTGCTTTTTTTAAAATATATTTATTTTATTTCTATTTAAATCAACTCAACTCCACCTGAAAGTTAACAATTTTTTTTTCGCGCAGTTGATTCCGACAGGCGTGCGTGAACCGTGAAGAGATACAAACCTGATTAAATGAATGGAGCCCATTCGACCATTTTAGAAAAATTATTTTTTGTTATTGCTTCTACCACTTTTATTTTTAAAAATATTCAAAAAATGGTAATCGAAGATTTATTGCCACGCAATAAGGCATATCAAATCTTTACTGCTAAGTTTCATTTTTTCTGGGTCTTCATCAGTTATTTTTTTTTTAAATACGGATCTGTACTTTTTTTGTTAAAATGTCGATAAAGGATTAATACGCCAATACAGTGATATATCATATGTTAAGATATATACAACGTTTTGGGAGTAAAAAATTAAAGGGAAGAAAATCTATAAATTTTTAGACTTTTTTTGTTGCATTGCAAAGCATGGAATAATCGATATTATCAAAAAATTTCAGCTTTTCTTTGCAAACTAACTAAAAATCGTGAAATCAGAAAAATCAAAGTTTCTCGTTGATAATCTCTAAACTATATGTTATAGTAAATACATGTGCACATGAAAGTTATGGGTATTACCTACCCATAACTTGCAAAGTATTGTTCTGCAAATTACAAAAAAAACATAGAACATTAAAACGGTTGACTGCTTTTTTTCTTACAAATTATGAAAGTCTGGTCTCTCGGTGTTACATTCATACTAGAAATTACTGTTTTTTGACGCCATTTTGGTAATGCTATCCGACAGTAATGATCGAGTATATATGTATAAATCATAAACGAGCTATTCAAAAACACGCATCAACCAGACTTTTCCTTGCAGTAAATCAATTATGCCAACATTATGCTTTTTTGTTATTTTGAATTGTTGCTAAAATACTGAATATTTTGTCACAAATTGTTTACTTTTCTTTGGCAAACCAAGAGCTTCCAAAATATTAAGCCCTTAGCTACATTACCTAGAACTCTTGTATTCACATGTTTCCATTATAACTTATATGTTAAACGTCATCAAGGCAAAATTTTGATTTTTCTTTAATTACTTAAATTGCAAACAAAAGCAAAAGCTGAATTTTATGATAATATCGATTATTCGATTTGCTTCGCTTTACCACGCCAGAAGAAACAAGTAAAAAATGTATAGGTTTTGTTGTCATAAAAAAATTATTTAAATGGATTATTTAGCCTATTAGTAGGGCCTTATTATTTTTTTTTACTTTGGTGACCTACCCTAATCGAAAATTTCCTATTTTCAAAATATTGCGCCTTCTCTGCCTCAAAAATAGTGTTCAACCCCTTGAAACAGCCAAAACGAAGATATAACAAAAGTTTAGTGAGCGAATGAATCTTATACTGTATTAAATTAGGACCTTTAGAAAACAACATTCGAGTTTGAGTCAACACCATAATACGCTAGCCAAGACTTGGCTTCTTTGAGTTATCATATACACATATATATTATGGTTGACATGGCATATATATAAGGAACATATTACAAGCCGGTATGGATTTCAACATTTATAAAAATGTATATGAATTATTATTATGAATTCCTTATTACAATTATCTAATTAAAAATAATGTGCACATAAAAATCTATAAAAAACGACTGATATATTTTTCAATGTGTAAAACATTTTAAATGGAATGTCAGTTCGATACGCAGTAGCAAAATTTGGGAAGGAAATATCTACTCACCACTATACTTTACCTGAGTCCGAACACCAAAATGTAGGGTTTCAAACTGAATTTACATACAATAGAACAAAACCAAAAGAAAATTGATCTATGAAGGATTGTACTCAAAGATTTGATAATTAATAGGGGTTCATTTCAGATGGTTGAAAAATTAATTTACCGCAAAATGGGAGGGAGCATTGTAAACTTCATATAAAATAATACGCCCTCGAATGAAAATCACATTTGCGAGAAAACCTTTAAAGCCATGATCAGTCATTTGCCTCATAAAACTGAAAGTTTTTGCAAACTTTCAGAGTTTCAAATAATAACTATGAGCGATCTAAAAATGGGAATTTTTCATGGGCTTCCCATATAATTGTTGATTTGCCTCCCTCTAGGACAATTTGTTTTAATTTGCCCCCCCTCCTAAACAAAAAGCGGGGTGCGCCCCTGGAATTTCTTAGTTTTTTTCAAACAACTGAATACTTCATTATCCAATCGGCTAAATGCATCTATCATTTAGTAGCTACTGAAAATGCGTATAAAACAAACTTTCTTTTGACACATTCAGTTGCTCAAAAGTTACAACAACTATTTGCAATTTTAAACACCCCGTATAATTAATTAAGGAATAAAAGTTTGTTAACAACAGTTTTATCCTATATGCCTTCTTCAAGAAACACCAATTAAACACCGTTGGAATTTTTTGCAACTGAAAATTCCAACTTCCCTAGAGAAACGCTGGATGTATGTGATTGGGCAACAACAATAGCCTCATACTCTCTCTATTGCCCTGTTTTTAGTCTTGTTACGAAACTTATGCATTGCGGGCTACCTCCAGATATATAAGCACTAAGTCTTAGACTATGTATTATTCATGTAACATCGAAAAGAAAGACTCGCATATGGCAAGTAAAATTTTAGAAACTTACAAGTACTACAATGTAATAAACATTGGGTGAGTTGCTCAAAAAATGGCTAGTGTACACTTCCTAACAGCAAATTTGTAAAGTATTATTTTTATTTTTTATTTCACTATAAAAACTGCCTGGAATAAAAGTCAAACATTCCGATTGACATTTCATTTCATAAAATTTTGTCAAAATTGATGTTGTGTTTGAATATTATTGATATTACAGGACAAAAAATGTTGGGAGACTACGAAGACGAGTCGTCTTCTTCCGGAGGAGAGGTGACTCCTACGAGGAAGAACAACAGCAGTTCTCAGTCACAGCAAAATCCTTCGATTCTATCATCATTAAGAAGTGTATTGATTGTTCTGAGTACAGCTCTTATTTGCTTTGCTGCAGCCAGAAACTCTATCACTTGGTAAGTTTCTCTTATAACATAAATTAGTTTAGTTTCTAAGTACGAATAATCCAAATAGGATAGTTTATGATACACTCATTGTATTTTATGGAATTATGTCCTAACTAAAAAATGAGACCCGACAATTACACTTAAAAACGCACCTTACGCTTATATATGTGAATATTTATTTATTAGCAAGGAATTTCTTATATTTAAACTTTGGTCTAAATAAACACGGACAAAATAAGTGGTTTTGCGTTAATTTTACTACACTGAAGTGTTATAACTTTTGATATGCGAGTTAAAAGCTATCAAAATTCTAAGATGACTCAGAAAAATTGAAGTGAACTTTGAGCTACTCTAGCTGACTGTGGGCTCTGAAACAGCGGTAGCCCGCCATATTCGATTTGTTAAATAACCTGTTGCGTGCATTTCCTGTTTAATACATGGAAGATTTAATCTACTTAACTACTTTGCTCTTGAATGATATCAAATACGAACCAAATCATACAAAAACATACTTTTTAACACATGGGCCATTAAGTTCCGAGACTATCCAGTAAAAATTTTTTCTACAAAACTCTGCTTTATTCGTCAACATAAGGTTTACGTATTGCCATGAAATTGCCATGAAATCGCCGGGATGGATTTTGTGCGCAACAGCAAAAAACTGTACGTCATTTTGTTCACCGTAATCATCGTTTACTGCATATACTTATTAATTACTATTAAATATATGGTTTACTGAACCTTCATAATTTGCTTGGAACATGTTTTCTTCAATACGCATGACATGATCGCCATAAGTACTGTTTTATATCGGATAGGAACAAACCTATTATCAACCTCCATAGCAATAAAATCATTTCAATGATTTTCTAAACATTCGATGCTCTTCTTATAGAACGAGTTGTCTTTTATCGCAAAATAAGCTTTAGTTGCGGAGTCATCGGAGCCTAATCGCTTTCGCTGGAGCAAAATCTTTCTGAGATCTGCGAACAGACAGAACTTAGATCAGTAGGGGGCAGCGTTTTTTCTGTACAATGTGGTCCTGCTTTGTTTGATTGTATCATCTAATATAGCTATCGCTATTGATCTTCTGGCCCTTTGCCCCAGAAAGTCGATATCCATATTTATATACCAACTCAAAACATGAGTAAACAGCTTCAAAGAGCGGTCAATTCCTTATTGTTTTAGGCACAATTTGAACACGGATCAATAGGATTTCTTGCAACTTCACCTCACGATCAGATATACAGTTTTCAGAATATTTGGCAAATGCTTGTTTTCGATAGGAAGTTTTACAAGTAACACTTTGCATTTCTATCCATTTCTGAGCTCGAACGGTCTTTTATTCCATTAAAACAATGTTTGATTAACACATGAAACTCGATTTTATTCATCATTTAAACAAAACAAATGTAGCTTCACTTAACCTTCACTCTTTCTACAACTCTTAAGCTGATTGTCACGAAATTTTCCACGTGTCTTCTGAAGGTTGGTACCTACAAAAATAGAAGCAGCATGGCATTGGCGGGGCCATCTATGTATCTATCCTGAGACGTTAAAAATCATCTTATTTACAGTTTGTTTTCACAGTAATGCAGTAATCATGTAGCAATTGATAGATGATTAATACTACGGTAATAAATATGTTAATTTAAATACATTGATATTCAAGTGAACGACTTTGTCCCATTTTAACTAACTACTGATATTGACCAAATTTAAATCGTGTGTTTACTCTAGAACCTTAGCCAATACGCCAGTAAGGCTTACTGTCCACGTAGCGTCATTTGTAGGTTGCATGCATGCTGCATATGATGATAGTCGTATTTTGCGTCTCACGTTCTGGCCACGAGCGTCATACAAGATCCATGCAAGCTACAAATATGTTTCATTTCTGTCAAATTTTACAACGCGAACAGACATCATTTTATAGAAAATGGCAAATGATGATTCTACCATGCGAAATAGGGTCCATGTTACGCGACCCCGAGAGTTGGGGGCACATAAGCGACTTCGTGCGGAACGTCATACACTGCAAAGGAACAGAGAATTCTTAACCATGCGTGAAGTCTTAAGGGGACATCCATAAATTACGTAAGATGAATTTTAATGTTTTTCTGGTCCCTACCTACCCCCATGTAAGAAACTGTAAGATACAATTCAACACCCACCCACCCTCTAATCCTTACGTAAGATCATTATTTTTCCAAAATTATTCGTTTTAATATTAAAAAGATGTACATATACTATATAAGGTAATATAATATATCTATTAGAATTATAATATTAATGCCGTAATAAATATTATTAATATTACTTTTTTCAATATAACATATTTTTATTATTAAAGCATATTATTTATTTTGTTTCGCATCTTTTTACAAATGTTGCTCTCTTAATCTCAATCCTGTAGTATGATTTGACAATTTAAGATGAGTATTTTTTAACTATGGTAGCTAGTTCGTTTTGTTCGTTGAGTATTTCCTTTATGATTATTGCTGTATAGACTGGTAACAGAAGAATTTGGATTCTAAGAGAAATTTTGCTCATTCATGACAGCATTATTGTCAATAGTGCCAGCATCAACTTTTTTCGGAATAGTACTGAAAGATTATGATTATTTTTCACTTCACTCTTCATTTTATTCCATTGTTTATTTAAATAAATTATATTCGAAAATCAAATATAATAAATTTGAAGGATGGCAAACAGCAATCAATTTTATGTCAGGCAGACAACAAAATTATATAAAGTGAGGACACATTTATGCCTCGCCACATACAATATTATACTGTGAATTAGATCTTGAATTGTTCTCATGCACTCGTATATCAATATTTTTAATTTGGAAAAAGTTTCCGAAGAAAAAAAGTTCCAGAATTTTCTTAGAATTAGATCCACAGGTACATGTTTTCTACTAAAATATTTTTATTTGTATTACAATTTTTCAAGATATTATTGTTGAATATATTTTTAGGTTATAGTGAGTAAGTCCTTATATTAAATAAGGGTTTGGTTGTTATATATCTACTTGTAAATGGTGATCTGCCAATTTTTAATTTTTAGGTAGATATTGATATTAGTTAATTTAGGGAAATAAAAGTCATTAGTAATGGAAAAATATTATTTAAAAAAATCTTATGTAAAATCCTTTTAAAACACCCACCTACCTCCATATAAGATGTCCTAAGATATTAGCAGACACCCACCGACCCTAAAATATCTTATGTAATTTATGGATAGTCCCTAAAAGTGTAGTGGATATACACCGGGGTGCCTGAAGTTATATCTCGCGATGGTTCCAGGTACCCAAAGGGCGAAGGAGGTGTTTTAGTGGGTCAAACCCCACACGGCAGTACGCAACTGGAAAACACGTGCGGCTGTTAGTTCGGTTAGCGAATTTCACCTCCTCTGAAAAAAAAAGAACACGTCGAAATACACATATTGGTTTCATCCATATAGCGAAAATAATATTTATTGTAGTTTGTTTGTTCCTGCAAGTGAGTTTAAGGGATTAATTTTATTATTTACCTAGTGAATAAAATACGCGAATTTAATATCTATTGTCCCCGACTTAACCATACAATGTATGGCAGCGCACTCCCTCTAGGGGAAAATTCACTAAACCCCAGATATCCTAGATATCAAAAGGGTTTAGCTCTGTGGGAGCCCTTGTCAGGTTTTCAGGCTCGTGGTTAGAGTCAAGGCGGCAGTTTCAGTTTCCCATGAATTTCCTGACCGTCCGGGCTGTCCCGAACAAGACGGCTTTTTGCATTTGTTGGTGAAGATGTTCGTCCAGACCGAGGTATTTTAAATTGATTAATAGATGTTTTGGAACTGTCGTTGACATAACAATTGGTACAGTTCGTGTGTTGTTCATGCCCCACCGAGTCTTTATTTGAAATTCCAAATCCCTATATTTGGTTATTTTCTCAGCCTGCTTGATATTTATATTATTGTTGTTAGGATGTGCTATGTCAATTAAAGTTGTTTTCCGAGCGACTTTATCTACCAAAACTATATCTGGTCTATTGTGGGCAACAGTCCGATCAGTCAGTATCGTGCGGTCCCAGTACAGCTTGTAGTTGTTATTTTCTAAAACAGATTCTGGTTTGTATTTATAGCATGGTAATCTTACCGACTGTGATAGTTCAAGTTTCAGTGATAGTTCCTGGTGCAGTATTTTAGCCACAGCCTCGTGTCGTTCTTTGTATTCAGTTGCAGCGAACGCTTGACAACATCCTGTGATATGCTGGATAGACTCAAATGTTTGGCAACCGTACCTGCATCTGCCGTTATTACTAGAAGGGTCTTTAACGATGTATTTTAGATAGTTCTTAGTTGGGATTACTTGATCTTGGATTGCCAATATAAAGCCTTCCGTTTCAGGAAACATATGACCAGAGATCAACCAGTAGTTTGACGCTGCACTGTCGACATAATCTTGGTTGACGTCATTTATATGTCTTCCATGCAATATCTGATCAGTGGTCTGGTGGTGTAATTGGACGTGTTGTTGTGTCAGTCGCAGTGGCGTTGATTTTGTTGATTTCTGTAGATCAGAAAATTCTGCGAGTTTCTGGAAATGACTACGCAAAATAGAAATTTGTTGATCTAATAGTTTGCTTAGATCTGCCAATCCTCTTCCTCCTTCATACCGTTGCAAAGTTGTACGTTCAACAGAGCTCTTTGGATGGTTATCTTTTGTTAGTAAAACTAGAACTTTTCGTTGTAATTTTTCAATGTCAGTGTTGCACCAATTAACTATACCGAAAGAGTAACTGAGCACTGAAGATGCATAGGTGTTAATAGCCTGAAACAGATTTTTACTGTTTAGTTTGGTTTTCAACAGTCGTCGTACCCTTATATAAAACTCTGCTGTTAGGTCCTTTTTCATAGTCAAGTGATCAATACGTTGAGCCTGCTTTATTCCAAGGTATTTATAAGTATGACCTTCTCCCATAGATTCAATTGAGGTGCCATCTCCCATTTCGAAGTGCCCCTGCAGTATTTTACCTTTAACTATATTAATAATTCGGCATTTGTCTAGGCCAAATTTCATATGGGTGTCTCTAGAGAACCCTTCTACAATTTTAAGCATATCATGCAGCTGTTGTTTCGTAGCTGCCATCAACTTTAAGTCGTCCATGTATAACAAATGGTTTATCTTTACGGCTTGCACATTGTTATGTTTGAGACTGAACCCAAAATTTGTCGAGTTCAGTTTGTTTAATAGAGGTTCCATGGCCAGGCAGAACCACAGCGGGCTAAGAGAGTCTCCCTGGAATATACCCCTTCTGATTGGAATGGGGTCAGTTTGTATCGAATAGTTGGCTTCATTCAGTGAAATTTTGGTTTGCCAGGTGGACATGGCATATTCTAAAAAAGTTCCCAGATGAAATGATTTGAACCAGATCATCCCGTGCGGGTTTTGGGGAATGGAGGAATGCTAGGTAGTAGGTCAGCGGACAGCCGCCCCTTTAGTCGCCTCTTACGGCAGGCGGTAGATACCATGGTGCTATTCTAACCCGGACACCACACGGGCTATATAATATCTATTGTTATTAATATGAAAGCACCATACTGTTATGGGAGAATATCTTATCCTAGAACAAAAGTTCGGTACTTACGGTTCAGCCGTTTTTACGTTATTGATTAAAAAATAACCAATAACATTTGTAAATAGCATTTTAAAAAATAATCTATTGATCGTGATATAGAATTAAAAATATATATCAAAGTAAAATGTATTAAATTGCATTTTATTTATTACCTTTAATAGTCATACATAATTGAGTATTATAAAATAAAAATTAAACGTTTTCGAAGTCCTGCAGTTCAGCTAAATTTGTAGAAAACTTTATACTAGGGCTTTATTTGGACAAATTCTCTGAATATTATTTATATATTAGTGAATTAGTCGCCATTATAAATAGACACATGTCATGTCTGCGTCTTGCAAAACGCTTCAAGTAATGACATGTTGCTGCTCAAGCTGCATGACGATTGCATGCCACTACGCAAATGCGACTTTGCCGCCTCGTGGCCACAGTTCCGTTTATTTCATATGCAAGATGGAAGCAAGCGTGAAGCAAGGGAAAAATGACGAAAGCATGCCTATGAATTACTTTTATGTTTTTTTGGGCAGTAACACAACAATCGACGTATATTGAAGGGAAACCAAACGTTTCAAAGTCTGTTCTGACTTCGTTGTCAATGGCTTTATATTTATTGATGTAAATTGCAAAATGAAAATTTGATTTATGACATTTAAATTGACATTAGTAAATTTGTTGTTTTTGGTAACCCAAAAAATTTTAAAGATCATGTATTATAGTTAAACAGCTTCGAGGTGTCATAGGTCGACTTTGTTTAGATATTCGTTTTAAAGATCATGTATTATAGTTAAACAGCTTTCAAATTGGAAGAATTTGAAAGAGTTGTCTTTAGAATTTATAAGTGGCGTTCCTAGGTACGACTTTGTTATAAGATAGTGCATTCGCAAAAAATGCGATCAAAGAATTCTATTGTTTCAGTGATGCCATTATCGTCATAAGGGAAAACCTAGGAAAAACCTTATGAACTATCCCGATACTGGGTTGTTCACAAGGAGGTTACCATTAATAATTTCTTCCTTAATTGTCGGTAACCAGATACGATTAAATTCTACAGACGTAGAATCGATACAATCGTCTTCATTCAAAAGAATTAAGGCAGACTCCTTTATTTTTCTTTTTGTGTTATGTTGTTCTTTGTGAAGTATAGTTGAATTGTCAAATTGTATTTTATGGCCTAGGTCCCAAGCATGTTCACAAATTTTCGATTTTTTAAATTGTCGTTTCTTTATGTAATTCTTGTGCTCATTTATTCGTACGTTTAATGGTCTCGATGTTACTCCAATATAAAATTTATTGGATTCGCAAGGAATCTTGTATATGCAGTTTTTTGAGTTCTGGGTTTTGTTGGTTGGTTTTGTTTTCGATATTGGAGATTTCAGTGTATTTCTTGTTTGGAATGTTGTTTTAACATTAAATCTGTTGCCCACTCTTTTCAATCTTTCTGACAGACCCTGTATATATGGTATAGTTGTAACTGTAATGTAATTGTCCTGAGTAGTAGTAGTGTTAATAAGAGAAGTTCTGGGTTGATTCGGAAGGTTTGTTTTCTGTTCAAGTCTGTTTAACTCTTTGTCTGCCTTAATTATTTTGAATGAAGACGATTGTATCGCTTCTACTTCTGTAGAATTTAATCGTATCTGTTTACCGACAATTAAGGAAGAAATTATTAATGGTAACCTCCTTTTGAACAACCCAGTATTGGGATAGTTCATAAGGTTTTTCCTAGTTTTTCCCTTATGACGTTAATGGGATCACTGAAACAATAGAATTCTTTGATCGCAGATGTGACGAATGCGCTATCTTATAACAAAGTCGTACCTATGAACGGCACTTATGAATTCTAAAGACAACTCTTTCAAATTCTTCTAATTTGAAAGCTGTTTAACTATAAAACATGATCTTTACAATTTTTTGTGTTACCTGTATATCTAAAAACAACAAATTTTCTAATGTTAATTTAAATGCCATAAATCAAATTTTCATTTTGCAATTTAGTTCAATAAATATAAAGCCATTGACAACGAAGTCAGAATAGACTTTGAAACGTTTGGTTGTCCTTCAATATGCGTTGTTTTATTTCGATTGTGGTGTTGTTGCCCAAAAAAACATAAAGTAATCAATAATATGCCAACAAACAACATGCCTATGAAGCGACGCTACGTGGACAGTAGGGCTAAGCATTATGATGACTTCACTTAAACTGCCTATATAGCTCGTCCCGGCCGTTTCAGCTGCCATTTTTGGTTAAGGTATTGCTTTTATTTGCCTTCAATTTTCTATGTATTTAAGCTTCAATCAAAGTATATCTTCTATTAAAATGTACACATTGCCACTAGATATCATTCCTATATTTTTATATGCAAATAGAGTCCGCTTTCAAATCATTTAGCAGGATGAGTAACACTGAGTTGAAAATTGAAAAGGAATAGTAATCTTTGCCTTCAACAAAGAAAAAATAATTATAAAAAATGTTCTCACTGGAAGCAATTACTCCACAAAATTTATCAACAAACAGTTAAACAGACTTGAACAGAAGACAAACCTTCCGAATCAACCCAGAACTTCTCTTATTAACACTACTACTACTCAGGACAATTACATTACTGTTACAATTATACCATATATACAGGGTCTATCAGAAAGATTGAAAAGAGTGGGCAATAGATTTAATGTTAAAACAACATTCCAAACAAATACACTGAAATCTCTAATATCGAAAACAAAACTAACCAACAAAACCCAGAACTCAAAAAACTGCATAATCAAGATTCCTTACGAATGCAATAACCATTAAACGTACGAATAAATGAACACAAGAATTACATAAAGAAACGACAATTTGAAAAATCGAAAATTTGTGAACATGCTTGGGACCTAGGCCATAAAATACAATTTGACAATTCAACTATACTTCACAAAGAACAACATAACACAAAACCAAAAATAAAAGAGGCCTTAATTCTTTTGAATGAAAACGATTGTATCGCTTGTACTTCTGTAGAATTTAATCGTATCTGGTTACCGACAATTAAGGAAGAAATTATTAATGGTAACCTCCTTTTGAACAACTCAGTATCGGGATAGTTCATAAGGTTTTTCTTAGGTTTTCCCTTATGACATTAATGGGATCAATGAAACAATAGAATTCTTTGATAGCATTTTTGGCGAATGCGCTATCTTATAACAAAGTCGTACCTAGGAACGCCACTTATAAATTCTAAAGACAACTCTTTCAAATTTTTCTAATTTGAAAGCTGTTTAACTATAATACATGATCTTTACAATTTTTTGTGCTACCTCTATATCTAAAAACAAATTTTCTAATGTCAATTTAAATGTCATAAATCAAATTTTCATTGTGCAATTTACATCAATAAATATATAGCCATTGACAACGAAGTCAGAATAGACTTTGAAACGTTTGGTTTTCCTTCAATATACGTCGTTTTATTTCGATTGTGGTGTTATTGCCTAAAAAAACATAAAAGTAATAGTAATGTTGTTAGTGGAAAAGTTGTAGAGGACCAGAGAACCTTTAAAATGAGCTTTGGTAAGTGCTGATCGAACATCGGATACCCCATTATATAATATGGCTAACTTTGTTAAAGCATATTGGCTAATAACACAAACCAGCTGGGGCACAGATGTTGGTGATTGGTGACCAGCGATCGGATGAAGACTTGTTACGATCTAAAGAGAAATTCGTTTAGGTTCCAACAAAGAGATAAGGTCTGGTTATACAACACCCAGAGGAGCAAAGGCAAGCCTTCAAAGTTCACGTTAGTTTGGGATAGTTCATACGAAGTGGTAAAGGGAATCATCGATGTTGTCTATCGCTTTCTTTTAATTCTGAGGACCAAAATGGAGGTGGTTCATTTAGACCGATTACCTATCGAACATCAGAATTAAATGGGGGCAGTGTTATAATGTTTCATTAATTTACTCCATTAAAGCGAAAAGAACCATTTTGAAATTAATTATTTGCAATAAGAAAAAAATATAAATATTTGGAGGTGACTTTTACATTTGTATACCACACAATAAACCATTCTAACAATGCTAGCATTGAATGCTCTTTAATTCAGAAACACTGTGTAATAATTACACCGTGTTCAGAAATCACGAATAGTTCGATTGAAAGGGGGCACCGTTATGAATGAAAATTGATGCATTTTAGTTGGCTTGTTTGAGGTATTTAATACTAGTGTGTTTATAACTGTTTATTACTATTTATTACCCGTCCTCTCGTGCTTCTTGTTTATATAGGTGAACAATTATTACGACAGTGTGTGACTTTGTTTTAATACCGTTGCAGTTTTTCAGGTTTACATTTTAATACACTCGCCTTCTGTGTAAATCTAATGACAATTCTATTTCGGTGCTGTAAAACGTTCTAATAACAATTTTGAGAACAAAACGTTGTATACTTAATAATCCATACGTTTCAAGGTCGCAATCTGACCTTGTTGTCCATGATATTAAAACTTAATAAAATGATAAATTTGAAATTGAATTTTTTTTTATACAATTTTACTATGACATCAATATAAAATCTGCTGCTGTTAAGCCCGTAGCCAGCGGGGTGGTGGTCTAGTGGATTCAATTCCGGAAATTTTGGAATTTTTTGTTTCAAGATTCAATTTTAACCATTAATCATCTTTTTCGTAAGAATGAATTTTATATTTATACAATTTTATATATCCTGGAAATACATGAACAAAAATATAAATTTTGCAGTCCTAATAAATCATCATCACTAATCAAAAAACTGACAATTTTCGAACCCACCCCGAAAAAAAAAAAAATAAGTGGACATCATTTAAATGTATGGAAGAACAGCCCAAAATGCTTTTAAAACGCTGTCACTGTTTCAAGAACACAGGAGTAGAGTCAGAGTAGTAGTTATTGCTCTACTATAGTAAATATTGTACAGAGCCTAAACCTAGACGACTGTCTTATTCTAAAACAATGGTGTTGTTACCATTTAATTATAACGAAGATTGGTGGTTTTTTAATCGATATTATGAACGGATGAATCAAATCTGTCAAAAGAAGGAATTGTAAATTTGTATAATCTTCCATCAACATATGGGCTGGTTTAATAGGACGGCACATTAATAGGATCTTATTTTCTACTACAAAATCCAATGCAGACAACTCGCTTTTCTCCAAAATTACCTACTTTTTTTATACTATTCATGCAAGACTAGTATGTATTTTTTTTTAAATCATGACCATTATATTTCAAAATGATGGTTGCTCTCCGACCTTCGGATGTTACAGTCAAGGAATATGTTAATAATACTTTTCATGAGATTTATATTGGTGTAAATGAATCCATGTCGTGCCCTGCTGTATCTCCAGATTTAACTCCTCATCTGAGAACATATGCTATTGAGTTACTTTATTATGAATAAATTATGACAGAAGAATTAGAACATTAAGTCGCTTTTAGAAAATTAAAAGTAGTATTTGTACGGGAGTTACGACAACGAAAGTGAAAACCCGCACACGTGCTGTATTAGGAACAATGGATTCGCATATTGAACAATGTTTTTAAAATTATTTGTACAATACTCGAAAAAACAGAATTCTTCAACGTTTTTTAATTAAATGCTTTTTAAAAATTTTAAAATAATATTTGCACAGTTGTTATGTAAGGTAAGGGTGATTAACGGTGCTAGATAAGCCAGAGATTGATAACCAGCTTCAGTCTCTCCGTTTAACATCAAAGTTGGTATCTGAAACCCATGACAGCAATACCTGGAATAAAATCATCCGGGTTATAGCATAGAGGGTTTCCAAATCCAACCCAAACATATGATTCGTTCCCAAAGAAATAGAGATAATAGATACATAAAAATCAGATGAATGAGCTATATATTTGTTTTTACAAATTTAACCAAAAATTCTTGGCTTTGGTGTCAAGATGACTGAATTTATATAAAACTAATTAATAGTAGAATAAATTGTAATTTAAATAACTAAAATACACGCTTTTACGAGTAGTAAAACTAAAAAGTTAAAAATACAATGTAAACACCTTGTAACGAATTTCAAGGAAGCAACGAACCCAAGATTATTTTATAAAGCGGAAAGTAAGAAAAGCACCAAATTTCTCGAGTTACAATATTTCCTGTCACTTTTAAAGTTGGTTTAGGAGTTATAATACGATAGGTGCAAAGTGTAGTTAGTAACAGAGCAAAATTTTCCGGACAATGTTATTAAAGAGCACACATCTTCAGGGCAATTAACAACAACAAAAGCAAAGCGGCTGTTTACATCAGGTGTCAGAAATCTCGGATACTCAGCTGATTATATATGCTGAGAATGGCTGTTGCGTTAAAAGATTGTACTAATATTAATAGTAGAGGAGCCCGCTATACCAAATTTGCAGTTACTAAAGCGTCATGGGGCCTCCCGTGGGATTCCGATCAATAGAAAACTTTTGTAGAATCAAAAAGTGACGTCACTTTAGAAATGTTCTCACTCATAACTCGTATCATTGTTATACCAGTGAGTAAGTATAGTTACTCACTGGGTTATACCACGGTTATGCCTTATGACGACAAAGTGACGTCAATTTTCGATTCTACAATTCTTTTCTATTCATCAGAGTCCCACGGCTGTTTGATCGTGAAGATTATGTCCTAAAACGAACGAAAGTTTATTTAAAGTTTGTCATTTTAGTGGGGAGATATTAATCTGACAATTAATTAGTGGGGGTGGCTGTAAAAAGGCGTAGAAAAAAAATTATTCGAGCATGTCAAAAAGTGTTCTTTTCAAATGATTGATTGATTTGGACGCGACTAAAAGTCGTAAACCAACCAAATTGAACAAATCTCTAAGTTATAGTAAGTTTTTCTACATATCGAAAGACGTTATAAAGAGTTTATACTGTAATTATTTTAATTTGATAGTTGTGCATGTTCTAGTTTTGTGTTAACTTGTAAGGTTGTTAAAATTTTGATTTTTAAATTGTCAATTAAATTTCTTTATTAAAAATAATAATTATATAATTGTTTATTCTACACACAGCCTATTGCTGTGGACCTACAGGCTAAAAAAACAATGGAGATTTTAAACTTTCTTTTCGAGATTTAACAATCCATTGAACGCAAGACAATATTTGTTTCTAGTGGAGAACCTTCTATTTCTTCGCTCTTTTGAAATCTCGTGTAACCATTGCTAAAGTTTACTTATTGCCTACTTCTTACTATGTAACTAATTGAAGTTCAAAAACCTAAATTTTAAATTATTTCAAATTAATTTCCAAGAAGAAATAACCTCTCGAAATGTGAAAAACATTTGGGATTTTTGTTATTCAAAATCTTTTATTAACCCCGAAAATTGAAAGAAATGAATTCTAAATAATGTAAATATTTGACTATTTACGTACAGCGATAAGAATTTATGATTGAAAAAAAACGTGTTGGTGGCAAACTGTAACAAATCTAATATCAGTCCTGTACAGCATAATGAATTTATGACCATTGTGATTTTATTTAATTTGTCAATTATTTTAAATTTAATAATCTTTTTTTAATTACACTGAAAAGCATTAATCAATCATTAAGGATGCATTGACAACTAGAGAAGTCATTATCTTTATTTATATTTTTAAGTATTTAAAATATATTGTATATTATCTTACCTTATTTGCTAATATACCTACTTCCGGGAGTAACTAAATTTATGTAACTTTAGCAAATTTAAATTTATTTAAATGGGTTGTTTTTAAAAAAAATATATCCTATCATTAACATAATGAGAAGATTATAGTTTAAAATCTTTCTTAGTCTTCAATTGTCAAATCAATAAAATAAACTCATTATTAATTAATACACTTATAAACGTATAACTCTTGTCATTGTTACTATAGATTATTTTTAACTTCTAGGCACTGTCAACGATTCTGGGGTGCTTCGGGAGATTTTTGGCAGGCGCAGTGGGACAAGTTTTTGGATACAATTGGAGAAGATCCGTTCAATATGTGGGTTTATGGAACCTTTATTTTATCTTTTGGAGTTTATTGGCTATTTGGAGGAATATATACTATCATGGATTTAACGAATAAACCTTCGGCTATAAGAAGATATAAAATTCAACCTGGTACTAATGAACCAGTTGATAATAAGAAATTGTTAAAAGTGAGTTTTAAAACAAAAATATATTTTTTTATTGAATTAATGTAACTGAAACTGTCGGTCTTAAAAATGTTTTTTGTACCAAAATTTACTTGTGCAACATAATAATAAATAATACTGCTATTAGCGAAGTCAAATCGAAGTACATAAAGGCGGATTTATATTAGTCTGTCGTGTAGAGTGATGCTCTCAAGTGCGCCAAAAATGCGATCAAAGCATTATTTTGATTCCGTGATCCCATTAACAGATGAAAATATAATCTAGAAAAACCGAGTTATTCACAAGGACATAGCCATTAGCAATTTCTCCTTTAATCATCGGCAACCAGGAATGATTGAATTCTACGCAGAGAGTAGGGATACAATAGTTTTCATTTAACAAAATTAAAGCATACTCTTTAGTTTTCGTTTCTTGTTGTGTTCTTCTTTGTGTAATATAGCTGAATTTTGAAATTGTATTTTATAACCAAGGTTTCAAGTCGACATTTTGAATCAATACGCTTGCAGCTTTAGAAAAGATTAGGTTAGGTATCAATGCTTTTCTAAGAGTTATTTGATTCTGATTCATATTATGAAGAAGAGATTCAATTTATAGTACCGGCTACTCTAAACTAAACACTTTTGGGGAAATAACTAAGTACTTAAAATTTATTTTAGTTAACTATGTACACTTGTGGCCTAAACACAAATCATTCAACTCTGAAAACGTCACAATCATTAAGATAATACTTAAATATTAAAGTACGTAAGTTCCCGAGAAAAACGTAACGCACGTGAGTGAAACAGAAAACTATATGCTGGCTTGCGTCAGTCAACTTATATCTAGCTTTTGCTTGCAGCTGTAGCCAGAGATAGATACGTCCACTTGGTGTCCTTTCTCTCCAGCGTAATGATTCCACTTTTATAGGCTTAGAGCGTGTACATATGGAGGTAGCCTACAATGCATACATATCGTGGTACGTCTAAAAGGAGAGAGGGCAAGAGACTATTTCACTCGGGTGGGAGCTGCTTCCAATGAAATACGTTCAGCATGTTGTTCATTGGATGCTTCCGCCCACCAAGTGAAAGAGCCTATTACTGTCTCTATTGCCCTCTTTTTCTAGCCTTGCATTTGTGTATTGCAGGCTAACTCTGGAAGTTAAATGCTCTAGTTTATAGGCGCTCATATCTCACGCACTCTATCTTTAGATATTTACTCTATGGTTACAACAATGGCGCACGCAAATTTGTCATACTTGTTATATTTGAAGATGCGAGATGTAAAGACCGACATCTAGGATTTTCGGGGAATGACACCTCGAAGAGAATACTTGTTATATGTCATGAAGTCCTCATTTCTCCGCCCCATGGCTCTGACGCAGTTCGGGATCGCTTCGGTGCGACACAACCCAATTCATCACAACACATAGGACATTTGAAGACGCGAGATGTAAGACCGACATCTAGGATTTTCGAGAGAGAATTACATCTCGCGTCTTCAAATTTAACGAAATGTATCAAATACATAAAGAAGTTTTCGAGAGGACATTCAATTGTGGGAAGCGCAACTGATGAAGGTTCCCTGACTAGAAACAATATATATTATATATAATATATATTGTCTTTCGTACAAAGGAATGACACCTCGAAGAGAGTATACATAGGACATTACTAATATAAACAGGACAATACAAAATGCATGAAACCTATACCGTTCTGATGCGCCACGTCACGATACGTCACACAAATATATATCCGCCTTCACATTAATCTAGCAAATTTTTCAAAAAATGGGTAGCTCCTTTACTTAAGATTAACAGGTGTATACAAAATAAGCTAATTCGGAATTATCTGCTTTACGGCCCCCAAGATTCGATGTACCCGTGTAAATCCCCCCGAGAGCCTCTAAGCTAGTAAATTTAATATTAAAACGATGTAATCTTAACTCCAAGAGTCTAGAAGAAGGTAACTGCTTTGGGTTTAAACTTCAGGACAACTATTTTTAATGTAATAGCCCAAGAAATCTGGGTGTAAAATTATATTAAGGTATATTTAGTACTGGAAAGTGGTGGAACGACGGTCTCAGTACAAGAAGTTCTTAATAGTAAACTAAACGCAAGAGGCCTCGAACTGTTTGCCCGATCCTTAATTTACGGGAATCAAAAAAACAAGCTTTAATTACTTATTAATAAAAAGAACTAAAAAGTTAAAAATACCATTATTTAGGTACTTACATTGCAACCTTTAACTATAATTAACCTTTTTCGTCTATGTCACAATAATCACATATCCTATATACCCAATTATATATTTTTATTAAACCCTAAAACTTTACACGTTGTATTAAATCTTTGCGTTTTTATCACAGTCCAAATTTTTTATAAATAAAAGCATGTTACATTATGATTGCAAAAGAAAAGTAATGTTCCATCAAAACTAATCCTAATATCAGTTAAATTAACCAACACAACGTGATCTGAAATGACCATAATTTTGCTACTTGAATTGTTAAAGTTAATACAGAAATTTATTTAGATTTCTTAGAAGATATATCACTGAATATTTTACGAACATACACTTTCCGGTGTCTTGGTCCAATTTTGTGGTCACTCCGTTCCCCAAATTTAAATCCCTTGAGTAAACTCAAAATCAATATGCGTCCACGAATCACTGAAGGTGTAAAAGCCAGTAATGCTTGAAGATATGCTCTACTAGGGTAGTGAAGTTTTAAAACGTTGAACAGTCATTGGCGTCGGTAGAAAGTACATTAACAGTAAATTATCATTTTTTTTTAATTTAAACTCAATCATTAGAAACAATACACCTCCTTTGTCGAATGACGTCACAATCTGTCTCACTTTCATTCACGTAAGATATTCGTGGCTAATTATACAGGGAAATTGAATCTTCAGCAACCAATGTTTTCTTAATTCGAATTTCTTAAGTACTACACCTTGTGGAAATAGGAACTAAATGTGCCGTGTTTTGAACTAGTAATATATTATGAAGATACAAATTCCACAGAAAAATATTTCTTAAGTATACCTAAATTAAAGAGATTACACTACTTTTTGCTACACTACACCATTCATTGTATTAACTGTGACACTACATTGCAAAAGAATCTGTTAAAGTGAAGAAATTACATTCACTGCACCTAAGAATGTGATCTCAATTTTCATTTTCATAGTTATTCCTATAGCACAAATACGGGGGAATGTTAACTCCAAGAGGTTGGATGTTTAGACTGTGAGACTTTTCGCGACTTCAATTGACTATTCGCTGTGACGTTGTGGTGGCCTGTTCCGCAATGTATGTTGTTTTATCTTGTTTTTTTTATGGCGTTCTGGTGTTTATCATGTGTCTTCAATTTGTCTGTTAGTTTGCACCATATAGCTTTTGTGGTAGTCTGCACATGGAATCTCATACACTCCCTTTTGTTCTAAAGGGATTCTTGCCTTCGGATTCCTCAACACCGTGCTGATTTTTTGTCGGTATGGAAAATAGTATCTATATTGTGCTTACGTAGAATTCTCGCAATACTGCCCGTACTGCCCTTGGTCTCGGGTTTGACTTTAGGGCTCTTCGGATATTTTCATTTCCTATTTGATGCTATCTTGGTCATTTAGTCTTTGAGATCTAGCTACTAAAGCCTTGACGGCTTGTCGTTGGGCTAGGTGGTAATGAGACTTAACATGAAGATATGTGTTGGTGCGAGTTGTTTTTCTATATACTGTATGTGTATGGCTAAGGGTTCCGTGTTCTTTCCTATTTATCAGATTTAAGTAATTGCAATTGATTATTGGCTTCAACCTCCGTGGTAAACTTTATTTTGTGATGACAATGTCCTTGTTGAGCCGAAGTTGTTTCAATGAATTGTTTTCTTCTATAGATTGGTTCGTTTTGGAGGATTTAGACTTCTTTAAAATGCTATTGCTACCTCTCACCTACAAACAGAGAGCATAATATGTGGCGTGGAAACAGCAGTTTCAAAATTAGATGAGTATACCGCAGAAATAATACAAAAATTCTCACACGTTCTAATAGGCTTCACCGGCCTAACTTAAATCTATCACTGTTACAATGGAATTTTTTTCCCTTTACAATAATCAATTTTGCATGCCTATAAAGTGAAATCCAAGAACTTTTAGAGTTTGTACCCATGGAAACTTTTGATTCGCACATTCAGAAATATCAAATACCAGACTTTCAAAATAAATAGCCGAATGCAAATGCGGGGTCCTTTATAGATGCATCTTTATTTGCGAATTAGGCATATTCTATCATATTATCATATTCCTTATACAAGTGTATCTATTCATTGTTTTTGAATATTTGTTTTGGTTTTATATTTATTTTATTGCAGTCAATGCTTCACATTTTTAACCACCTATGATGTTAATGCAAATGTGATGTTAATTATCTTTCCAATTTTTTATCTGCCCTTCACGCCATATCAACTAGAACGGTGTGAACTACCTTGAGAACTTTTCTAAAGTTTTTTTACACTGTTGATAAACATGTAGCCTATTAATTACCCATATCTGTGGTTTGTAAAACGATACTTTAATAATGGTTAAATAAATGTTTCAAACTTTGTGCTTAAATATTAAATTGACGTTGTTTAGCATTAGGAATTGTATAAGACTAATTTCTTTCCACTTTTGCAAAATTTTTAGGTTATGAACTTAGTTAAACAATTGCTACATTTTGCGGCATAGTATGTCTTACTGTTCACGTAGCGTCGCTTCACACGCACGCTTACGTCATTTTCCACTTCTTGTACGCTTGCTTGCATCTTGCATAGTAAATAAACGAAACTGTGTGCGTATGAAGCGACGCTACGTGGACAGTAAGGCTAAAGGTTCAGGTTTCTTGCATTTATTGGACACTTATTTAATACCTTTTTCTGATCTGCAATGCTTTCATTTCAAATTCACCGTCTAACTATTTTTAATATTGAAAAATGAATTAAAAAAAATTAATTAGGGTAGGTAAGAAGAGTTTATATAGGTACTCTACTAAGTTTCACTTCTTTTGCGTCTCCTAACCTATCACCTATCTGAAGCTTTGGTCTGGAACATAACCTAACCTATCGTTGGCAAGATATTTGGGCTTTGCAGGCTACCTCCAAAAGTACAAGCTCTATGTTCTCTCTGTATGATCTGTGGCTCTAGGTCAGTATCAGAAATGGTTTGACATAAAACGTCAGAGTTTATAATTGAATTTTACAGTGAATTTCAAATTTGTTGTTTTCGTTACATTAATTTTTATTAATTGTAATCGAACGCAGAGTAGGTAATTCGTAACAATAGGCTTGTTCATGTTCAAAGTAGCCAGATGCCAACGATTTCAACGGTTTGAGAAATTCTACGCCAATCGAGCGTTGGCACAGTTACATAATTACCGAGTTCGCTAATTGGCATAGAATTTTGCAAACCGCTGCAATTATCAGCAACTGGTCTCTCTGAACAAACATAATATAATCTATTTTCAAATTCTTCTTGAACCGCAAATCCTATCTTATTCAATTAATCTATGTTTTAGTATTTTATGTTAATTTAGTGCAAGTGCTTAATGTTATATATTTCCATTCTGTTGCACCTCCAACAGTTATCTTCATCTAAAACCATATTTTCCTATTCATCAACTTCTCAAGTTTCAATTTGTTCACCTTCGTCATGAACAATTTATTTATAAGCAGATTAGGGTCTTAACATTTCCATAATAAATCTCAAATTGTTGGGCATAATGTTATACCACACCACACCACATTTTTGTGAAAACCGTACTTGAGGCCTTATTTTTGTTGTTAAATGTGGATTGTCGAAATATTTGTTGTTAGGGTAAATAATCTACTACTGGTAAATGTGTCCAAAATATTTTTTTATTGAAATAGTAGTCATTTCTGAGTTTCATTCTGTACTAGTGCCAAGAAGTTAGTCTCCACGATTTAATTTTTGCACTTTCTGATATTTGTAATCACTATATTTATATTTTATTGAGAAATCTTCCAACAGCATTTTTTCCTACCAAGAATTCCCTATCCATATTTATGTATTATTACTTGTGTCAAATTTCTATTTGAATTTAAGTAACTATCATACATATATTTTTTTCAGTATCACTGTATCTCATGTTTTTTTAATTATATTAAAGTTTAATATTAAAATCAGCACTGAATTAATTATAATTCTTATATTTTCTCATAAATTATAATGTTTTTAGCTGGTATGTATTTTTTTGTAGCTTGCATAAAATTATATTGTTAATTACTAATTAATTTAATTAATTATTAGTGTAATCCAATGAAACCAGAAATTAGAACTATAGAAGACAAAATCATACAATGATTATGAATGTGTTATAAATCAGATTTTTTTTTCTACAGTCAAGTATAACATACCATTCTATTTATTCTTACGAGAGCTATTAAAAAATGGAAAAAAAATATCAGGGCCGTATTCTAAAAGGTAAAAGTTGATGGTGATTGCTCGCAACCGAAACGTATTAACATCAATTGTCGTATAGGTATTTACGACAAATCTTATTTACAACATTTTTTTTTAAATAATTTTATTCTAAACCATATATTAACGACGCTAGACGTCTAAAATGAAAATTTCACTTTTCGGATTCCTTCGTAAATCTCCGTAACCATTGGGAATATCGGCAACTTCAAAAAGTCAGTTTAATAAGCATTAATATAGGAAAAGTTTTTCCCATTTAACCAACTATGTATTTCTTACGATTTACGAGATCTCTGTATAAATAATTAAAATCTGGGCCGCCATATATATGTTATTATATATAATACTTTTTTCCAGAGAGTTCTTGTATGATCATTGACAGAGGCCCAGAAATGTCAAGTATTTGTTAATTAGCGTTTTCTGTCAATATGAGAGTGTCATTTAATTCCATCGGGAGCAATCATAACTTGCCGTAACACTCCCTTAATTTAAGTTCTGATCATACTGTACCGGTGAAACAGCCATTCAGCAGGTTCGGTGTACCGTTAGGCTGTGTCCCACGTAAGCGCGATTTGCGCGGTGCGTTGCGTTAAAGTAACAGCCACAAGCTGAAACTCCGGGCGAAAACAAATCAATTGAACGATCAGACAACATAAAATCCCTACAAACGCCCTTATTTAATTTCTAGTAAGGACCAAATGAATGCTTTTTATGTGTTTGATAGATTGCGGCTGTCACTTTAACGCAACTCACCGCCAACACGCACCACAAAAAAACGGCAAACTTTCAAATACATGAAAAGAAGGAATGATTTTTTTTATGTGGCCGTTTCCCACGTAAACCCGATATGTCTAACGTATTCAGGAAGATCTGTACGATGTTGGGCATCAAGAAAATGAGAACCATCCCCTTGCATCTTGCATCCACAATCGGAGGGCGTTAGCAACAACCACCGTAATTGGGCTAAGCATATATTCATTTCCCTATACGAAATAGCCTAGAGGATCAACGATGTTGTTTACCGCATTTGCCGGAATCCGAGAGCCAAGATGAAGGTGGTACATTTGGACTGACTGACGACTCCCGACCATGGAGAGCATGATTAGAGGAGGCAGTGTTATAATGTTTCATTTTGTACTTTGTATCCAAATCTCTCGTAGTATTATTACTTATATTACAAAAACAGTCTCTCCAAAGTAAATAATTGGCGATAAAAAAACCCTTTGTTTTGAATACACATTTGACGATGGAAAAAATACCTAGAAATCTATGTCCAAAACAGAAACCAACTGCTACTCGAGCATAGAAATGGGACAGACAGTTAAAGAATGCACGAGTTCGGTTGAGAAGCGAAGTGGTGATCATCTAATTCAGAAGAAAATTATGGTCAGGGGCCTTTCGGTGAAGAAGTAGTGTGAAATAATATTTATTTTGTGCTGTTGTGTGAAAACAAAAATAAAGAAAATTTATTTTGAAGTAAATTACTTGTTTTAACCCAATGAAGTTTATTATAATTATATATTATTATATATAATACTTTTTTAATTTTCAATAGTAAATGTTTTCAAAAACAAAAATGTTATTAATTTGCTATAAAAATGTTTTCTAGGTTATTTGGAATGTTTTGGTAAATCAAATAGTTGTTGGAATTCCATCGTCGCTATTTATGTACTGGGCTATGAAATGGAGAGGCTACCCTCCTCTTCGGGAATTACCTACTTTCCATTGGGTCTTGTATGAATTAGCGGTGCACATTCTAACTGAAGAAGCTGCCTTTTACTACTCCCATCGGTGAGTAGTAAAGTAGTGCGCACAATATTTTGCTTGTTAGCTAAATACATTTTCTTGAATTTTACTTTCGCAATTATAAATATGAGTTAGACTAGGTTTTGAGTGAGAACCGTGTCTAAGTTACAAGCAGGGACGTATTTCCAAATTAACTATTTGTTGGTAATTTTTAAAGACATTATGCGCCCGGGTGAATATGATTAGCCGCCCCATTTTCTGTTGATAAATTTTAAAGGCAATCGAGATTGTCAGCAATAAACCTGAGGAACGGTCTTATAGGAAAATACGTTCCTGCTATTACATTTACAGAATCTAGATGTAAGTCTTACTGGAATACTGATTTAAACTAGTTTTAGAGTTTAGATTGAACTCCTCGTGTTCTCGGTTTACTATAAATTAATTTTCTGAAAAATAAATTTATAATACGAGCCCACGTAGATGCTATATGGTATGACGACAACGCACTGTGGATAACGAAAAACAGCAACTTAAGGTAAAAATAACGAAAAGAATAATACAACATTCAGTAACTAACAAACATACTCCAGTAATAAAGCATACAATAAGTATTTTTGGAAGAAAGATCCGGATTTAAATATTTAGACAGTACAGGTCATAGGTGTAGGTACCCAGGCCAGTTTTTCGGGGTATGTTTACAAAATTGCTTAATAGAAAAAAAAGATTTTATTTAGTTTTTATATTTTATTAATACTCTCTTGTAGATAAAGTAGATATAAATGTGCAAGGACTAGAAATACTTCTCTTCGTTATGACTACTTAGTAATAACTGTACATGCATATGTAGTGCATATTCTGCTTTATTTCTGGGGGTGTAAACCCCCCAAATTCCCCCTGGATACGCGTATGGTACACATAAACAACAGAAGCTATGATTCGGAGCTAGCAGACTAAAATATTGGTGCTGTTTAACTCTGCTATAGGTACATTGATACATATTCTGTATTAAACGACACTATGGTTGAGAAGAATGAAACATATTTATATTTGAAAAATTTCTGTATACAGCATAATCCAGTGGACCTTGACTTATATAACCAACTAAAAATAATACAGCTGCTATAATGAAAATTTTCTAAAGAAAATGTCAAGGAGACAAGGGAGGATAGACAGAAAAATGACTTTAATCAAACACTAATAACAGGCAAATTGATGAAATACGGAACTAGTTTAGATTTATTGCTAAAATCAAACTAAATGGATTAGTTGCAACAACTGCAGCTAATAAATAGAGGTAAAAAGTAGTTTAAAAAGGTTTTATTTAATTTAAAAAAGTATAAAGTTAAAAATAGTTTATTCCAGCAGGAACTTGTCATTTTGTTCATTTTAAACTTTTTACCGATAATAATGCCTTCTTCTTCTTAATCTTCTTCTCAAGTCATTCCATGGCTTCACCTCACCGCTTATATCTTAGTTACACTAATGAATTTCTAAAAGTAAAAATAACTATTTTTGAAAATATTTTCTAGTGGTAACAGATGACATAACAGGGTTTAGGCCAATTTTGAAGGATCAATTAAATAAGTATTATAAATATTATTTCATATTTGCACTGTAATTAAACGATAGGAAGTGTTCAAAAAGTGCTCGGTCTACTTGCTGACATAAATGCATCTTATTAGTAATTTTTTATTGTACTCGTTCAAATGTGTTTACAGAAACTACCCTGCCTTCTGTAATAATTCGTTGTTATAAAACGTTAATATTGTCAGGTCCCGTAGGGTAAACCTTGGATTTGAAGTACCCCAACAGAAAAAACCTGTCGGGTCCGGTGACCAAGCGGGACATTCTATGGGACCTCGCCGTCCAATCCATCTCTCAGGATATCTTCATCCAGGTGATGTTTTACTGCACCATAATAATGCACAGGAACACCCTCTTGTTGAAATGTTATCTCCAAATTGTCGAATTCATCTGAATTATCTTTTAGAATTTCAAAAATTTGCCTCTCAATTGCAGTTTCTAACATCTCCAGATACACCTCACCGGTTAGGTTTGTATTGAGCAAAACAGGTTAAACTATGTGGTTTCCCAACTTGCCTGACTAAACATTCACTTGTTTTGGAAATCGAATATGTTTCTCACGAAAGATGTGCGTATTTGTATCTCTCCACTACCGTAGTTTTTGCTTGTTCACATTTCCATGGAGAAAAAAGTACTTTCACCACTAAAACAAATGATTTTTTTTTGTAGTGTTGGTTTCGATTAATTTTATTTTTCATAATTTCACAGAATTCCAGTTTTCTGTCGGCATCGACATCTGAAAGCTGGTGCACCCTTTTTAATTTGTATAATTCTTATCATTATGATCGCGTCATCACTTTTCACAATGTAAGCAGAAAACAAAAAAAATCCAGATCCTTTGCGGTTTCTAATACCCAACTAATTTATTACTACGAGTAGTATGTTAGTCTGAAGCTGGTAGGCAATGTAAGTCTATTTCTACGAGTTTGCTGTTAAAATTAGTCAGTATACATGCTTATAAACTACTATTTCCGTGATGGCGTAAGTTGTTAGCGATTGAATTTTATTTGGCGTGAAAATCTATTGACTGGTGTAAAAATAAAAAGAATATTTTATAGTCATCTGTCATTAATTGACCACTTCACTGTTATTTTATTATTAGGTTGTTTATGTATTAAGTAGGTACACGTTTAAGATTCTGGCATTTCTATATACTACACTACAAAAATCGTATCTAAGGCTTTCGATTTTTAAATATGTAGTAAATACTTATCAAATCCCTAAATAACCCTCATTTATGATGCACATTATGTTAGCAACGCTTTGACTTTTCCACAGATTGCTACACAGTCGGCACCTGTACAAGTTTATTCACAAACAGCATCATGAATGGACGGCTCCAATTGCAGTAACAGCCATTTATTGTCACCCAATCGAACACATTTTCTCTAATCTATTTCCACCGTTTTTGGGTGTTTTCATCATGGGTTCCCACGTTGCCACAGCTTGGTTATGGTTCACGTTAGCCATATTGTCAACTTTAAATGCTCACTCTGGTTATCATTTGCCGTTTTTCCCTTCACCAGAGGCTCACGACTTCCATCATCTGAAGTAAGTATATATTTGTTATTTATTTAATATGAAAAAAATATTTGATTGAATATATTTAGAATGCTGTTTATTAGCCGACTACTGCGAAGCAAAGGACGGCTAATGATTTTAACACCCTATGTTATGTATGTATGTATTCTAGTGAACCGATTTTAACAAATGTCTTGTCTATCCATTCGCTTCTATTGTGCGTTTGTATAGGCCGTACATTTTTATTATACATTAATTGTAGTTCTTGGAAATTAAGAAAAACTCAAAATATTCTATCGGTTGGTAGCTGTATTATTTACTTTGGCCGATACGTTTTAACAGGTTAGCCCATGTAAGATAGCGCCACAAATTTTGTAAATGATATTGATTATTTTTTCAATATTTTTCACAAAGCCTATGGTTAATATAAAAAAAATATTAGCTCATCAGCTTTTAAAAAATTATAGTATTCAAACGACTTACAAAAAGGAGTATGTTACCAAATCGTCGGCATTTTTTTTATTTGCATGCTTAGTGATTATAATGGAAAGATACTGAGATCGGAAAAAGGTGGGGTGACTTTCTCAATCCTAAGAATCATGTTAGAAAATCCGTGGCGATGTGGCGGGTTAAATTGTATTCTACAACGATATATTCCGACTTGATTTTGTATAATTGTTCCATATCGACAAATATATGGTTTTCAGGAATACGGAAAGAAAATGTGCAAGACCGTCAACATCAAAGTAAAGTTAAATTTTCTGCACAACTCTATGAAGAAATATCAGGATATTAAGGCGTACCGAAGGGACAAACAGCTCCCTCTTCTGGACACTAAAAACT
The DNA here is from genome assembly GCA_034190945.1 of Octodonta nipae. Classification (NCBI taxonomy): domain Eukaryota; kingdom Metazoa; phylum Arthropoda; class Insecta; order Coleoptera; family Chrysomelidae; genus Octodonta; species Octodonta nipae. Next base: position 49,793,533 of record CM067219.1, on the reverse strand, counting down.
AACCGTCAGCCTTCAATGCATCTTTATAAATTTGCTGACCCACCCAGCCCAACGAATTTTCTGATTTGCCCCAATCTAGGACAATTTTATCCTGATTTCCTCCTCCCCTAATCCAAAAGCTGGGTACGCTCCTGTCAGGATATGACATAAACATGTATTTATCATACATACTGTTTGTAACGGTTTTCATTTTGATTTGTAGTCAATTCTTTTTGGAACGAAGTTCTTTTACAATAGAGTGAAATTGCCGAAACAATTCTATTAGTGTACCGTAACAAGAAATTATTATGTCTCCTCCAGGGTTTTTTCCCATATTATGTGGTTGTAAGGTTGTATGTGTGGGTGTGCGAGAGTATCGAGATTCGAATAGCAAAGATTGTGCGCGGTTGAATTATGTGGCGGACTAGAATTACACTTATACAGGTGGATTTAATAAATCTTTAAAAAATGTTATATTGGGTGGTCTATAAGCAGTTGCATATAGAGGATGGTTAAAATATAGGGTGGAGAAGATTTACAGTTAAACAGGGTGGCTCGAAAACTGTTGTATTGAGTGGGACATAAGTAGATGCTTTTGCAAGGTAGTTGGAATAAGGGTGGAGTAAAATTATAGTTATACAGATAGGGTGAAACTTGCTTATATAGGATGGAAGTTATATAGTGTGGTTCAAAAATGTGAAAAATTTTATTTTTAGAGGTATAGAACTTTAAGTTGGCAACACTCTTTTAACCGGCGGTCACTTTGTCACCTGTCAAGTGATTCATGTTTAGTTTGGTTTGGTATTTCATCATGAATAGACTGACGCCTGAACAACGCTTCCAAATTGTGCAAATTTATTTTGAAAATCATGGTTCTGTTCGAAATACGTATCGCGGACTACGTCCGTTTTACGGTCAACATAATCGCCCATCAGAGCAATTAATTCGATTAACTATGCAACGTTTTCGCACCACGTTTACTCTAAATGATAATACGCATCCACAGAGATGTCGTACAGTGCGTACAGAAGAATACATTGCTGCTGTAGTCTATCAGTCTATCCGACATCGTGCACAGAAATTGGAAATGTGTCCATCCACTTTATGGCAGATTTTGCGGAAAGATCTTAATTTGCGTTCTTACAAAATTCAACTCGTGCAAGAATTGAAGCCACACGATCACCTAGCAAGGCGTACAGTCGGTCAATTGGCCCAAAACAAGATTGCCGTTGATCCCGATTTTCATTAACGAATTTTGTTTAGCGATGAAGCTCACTTTTGGTTGAATGGATACGTCAATAAACAAAACTGCCGTATTTGGAGTGATGATAATCCTCAAGTTCATCTTGAGACATCGTTACATCCAGAAAACTGACTGTTTGGTGTGCTTTATGGGCTGGTGGAATAACTGGTCCGTGCTTCTTTAAAAACGATGCTGGTCAGAACGTTACAGTCAACGGTGATCGCTATAGAGCCATGATTACTAACTTTTTCGTTCATCAATTGAACAATCATAATGCACACGAACTGTGGTTTCAACAAGACGGGGCAACATGTCACACAGCTCGTGCCACAATTGATTTATTGAAAGAAACCTTTGGTAACCGCATAGTTTCACGTTTTGGACCCGTGAATCGGCCTCCAAGATCGTGCGACTTAACGCCGCTTGACTATTTTCTGTGGGGATACCTGAAGTCGCTAGCCTACGCCGATAAGCCCGAAACGATTGACCACTTGGAGGACAACTTTCCCCGCGTTATTGCAGATATACGGCCAGGAATGTCGGAAAAAGTCATCGAAGATTGGACCTCCAGATTAGACTAAGTCCGAGCCAGCAGTGGCGGTCATATGCCAGAAGTCATGTTCAAATTATAGTGCCAAAAGATTATCTTTCGAATAAAGTAAATTTCATGTCAATTTAAAAAATATATCCTTATTTTATTCCATTTCAAAATTCTATACCTCTAAAAAACACCCTTTATAAGGTAGACCATGAACTGTTGCATATAAGGAATACTTGAAATATGGGCCAAAGCAAAATTATAGTTATATAGGGCGATATAGTAGTTAATAAGGTGGAGAAGAATTATGCTTTTACAGGATGGTCAAAAATATCAGGGTGGGTGCAATTGTGAAATTGCAGTTATACAGGGTGGTTCAGAAAATGATAGACAAATAAGTTATATTCAGTGATAACTACACAGCAGCATATACAGTATGAATTAGAGCTATACTTATACAAGGAGGTCCAAATAATAAAAAATTGTAGAAAAAAAAGTTAATTTATGGTGTCTATTAAATTGATTCGTTTTTGTTTTGTTATTTTATATGTATGTGCTGGATTCTCTGAATATTACGAATGCATTTGGTACGATTTAATTCATGAGATTTTCTAAACAACTTATGTACTTTCAAATTTGCTCCTACATAAAAAATACATTGTATTTCCGCATTCAAAGAAGATACATATACGTATAGCGAAATTTTTAGATAATTGTAGTATTGAAATGAATAAAAAGTTAATGTTAACTGTCTTTCAGCAAAATGAGAATTTTTAATTTGTCACTTGCCCCAATTGTCCCCGATACAACAAGGCTTAAGAACTTGTACTCCTTAATCTAATGTAATAAATAACCCGCAGCACCTAAGACCCAACGGCGAAAATTTATTTCCATAATGTCTTAAGCATTTTGGCCACATTAGTGGTGATGGTACAAAAAAAAATTAAACTAAATCCCGAGTAAAAAAACTAAAACTCGACTACTAAGAACAACACAAAAACACCACAAAACAGAAAAAACACACTACGTTGTGGACACTAAAAGAAAGAAACAAGTGATTGTTAGCTTTTATCATGAGTTATTATGTATTTATGTACATATCACTGCTAGACGACCCCGTTGTAATTATAATCAATAATCAAGCAACATTACGAATACTAGAGATTAAGTAGGTATCCATGAGTGCTAGACAGTTCTCCAATCATAGCGTATTATTTGTAATATCCATCTGTTGTATATAAGTTAGTTTCCTAAATAATAGGCACCTAGTGCTCTCAGCTACATTTTTACATTCACTCTAATATATATGTAACAACGATTAACTACTAGTATTTACTTCTAAGTCGCAGCGCGGCCGGCCGTAGGAGTGCGCAGAAGACTGATATAATCTCTCAAAGTGCCAAACTCAACTGAGTTTGATTGTACTTTAATTGTCCATCACCAGCAGCACCTCGGGAAAATAAAACAACAATCTTTCGGTTTCGCGCGTCGGTGAGCGAGATACCATATTATATGTTGTTATAGACCCAATTATTTTATGGCACCACTTCACTTGGTGTAGCGTATTCGTCTATTTGCTATATTTTTCCAAAAAACGGCGATGTGTGGAGGGATATTCGCTATTTTTGCTTTATTTGAACAAATAAGTCGAATACCGCTAAGAGCAAATACGGTAAGGCGTATTTGCTCTTAACCACTTCTCGGTTTTTACCACAGATCAAAGGAGTCAAATAAGCCAAATATTTGCTTTAACCATCTACACTTGGTTCACATACTTGCACGAGGCGCTTCGATCGTGATTAACTAGTGTTGATTTTCAGTCGGACCAAAACGTTATGAAGTTTCTGGAGTTGTATCAAATGCATCTTTGCATTTGGGACCCCAAACGTAGCAGTCATAAAAATAACGACAAAATAGTTTTTTAATAACTTCGTAATTATGTAGATATATCATGTAACGATAACAAGGAGCATGGTAAAAATAAGCTACTGTTGCTGTCAACACATCCATTTAGCGTTCACTGGAATTCAAACATATTTGGCATGTTTGAGTGTTTTGCGATATGTGTGGATGGCACGTTTGGAATATTTGCGAATACATAAAATATTATAGGGATACAAAACAAAAATACGCTAACACCATTTATATAGAAATTGTTTTTGATATTTATAAAGCCATCGGTTGTTGTTATTGTATGACGTGATCTGCAGAAAGTAGTGTCAAGATCGAATCTCGGTCTTTTTATTATATGCTTATTGAACTATTTTTCCTGAGTTTATTAGGTTATTGACTACCTCTCTACTGTTAACCGTTATTTTTTTAAAACTCCTGATGTTGACAGTTGGTTACTGGGATCTTTCGGAAATCGGCGTATGTAGCGAATTTCTTGGGTGGATTTGAAAACCTGTTCATTCGTCGACTAATTATATTTTGAAACAAGCTAAATGCTTCGATTTTTTTATTAAATTCTGATATCCCTAGAATAATAAGATCTTGTAATAGTTTCTCTCTGTTGAGAACTAGTTGTCATTGTTCTGTAGGTAGTCCATGCCTAAATTATGGTCCGCGTCCCTGTCGTGTAATGGGTTCTCTATTGGTGGTTTTATATGGATAATGTTCTGTTTTCTATGACTAGATTATTTTCCCCTTCCTTGCTTCCGAAGTGAAAAAGAAATAAGGACAGACTCCAATCTGCTTTATTTTATAAGAAGAAATCAACAAGTAAAATCAATTTGAGTAGCTGAGATAATGGCAAAGAAAGGCGATAAACGTTTATTATTTACTAGCGGTTACTGGCGTCCACTCGTATTCTCCATCTAAAATTATATGGATATATTTTTATTTATATGGTTGCACATGGTTAATTAAGTGCAATTACGGTACACCGTGCTTACGTAGACCCCGTATACGTATACTCTAAATATTAACATCCTGTAATACTTGCACCTTTTAACAGCTATACTCCGTTTAAAAATATCCTTTATTCGTTTCTCCTGTATACTTACATCCTATACATTTACACTCGGTATATTACAGCATAGACTTCATATTATATTCACATCTCCTGTATACTTATACTTTGTATATTTACATCCTACTACTACATATAATTCACTTTGTATACTTACCTCCCGTACGGTACCACCATCTTAAATGGTGTAACAAACACAAACTTTTAACAATTATTTTTAATGTTTCAGAGATCAGTTTTATCTAGAACTAGTTATTCTTACTGTTTCTATAATATATTTTTTTATTCGATACATTTTTGTAATGACCGGTTCGCCGTACTAATAAAGAAGAGAGTATTATCTTCAAATTATTATATTCTAATTTTATGCGTACTTATATGACTTTATAATAACTTATCTTGGTTGTCTCAATTTCTTTAAAATCAAATTAGTTGTATAGTTATAGAATGTATCGTTGTTACTTCCGCTCGAAAAAGATTTTACCCTCAAGTAGAGTCTCAAGGAGTTTTACCTCAGAAATAAGCTGGCCACAGACCTGGAATTTTTTATCAAAAATATTTCAAACTATATAATTATATTTGACAACTTACTTGTACACTTGCAACTAATTGTTGAGACTGTATCTTTTCTGTTTTCAAATAGTTGAAAACTGTTCATTTCGAAATATTGAAGCAAATATTTAAGTGAAATATTTGACTTATAATCGAATATAATGATTTAAATAAAACCTTTGCGTCTATCATAGGAATTCGTTCGTCTCAGTTTTTATTCGGCTGTAGGCCATATTTAAATTTTATAAAGTGGTCTTGCTTTTTTGCTTCTATTCTTCTTTACACTGTTTTAAAGTTCTTGTTCTTCTTCTGTTAAAATATTTTCTTGTTTCTTTTCTGTAATTAGATTTCCAGTTTCCTTCTATTATATATAGAGTTCTAATTATTTTCGCACTCTTTCTAAAACAACTTTCTACTTCCCGTGTATGTGTACTTGTTGGAATGCTTGTTTTCTTTTGATCCTTACCCTTATTAAATACGTCCTTAAAACTACATAAAATGTACCAGAAAATTGAATGCTAAAACCCCAATCTCGTGGAAAATCAATTTTTGTGAAAAATATTTTAACAATTTTTTTTTCATTTGTGACAATTTTATCTTTTCGTTATGTTGTAGATTTAACAACTGTTTTGGAGTCTTGGGAGTTTTAGATCGTCTACACGGAACTGATACAAGCTTTAGGCAGAGTAGAGCATACATAAGACATATAATGATGCTTAGCTTTATACCTCCACGAGAAGCTTTTCCAGAACCAAATACATGCAAACATAAGCTTGGAAAACGTTAATTGTAAAACAATCTCAAATATTCGGGTATTACATGTAAATAAATATTTAATAATTTAAACACTTATACTAATCATTAATTAGGTTGACACAACTATTCCACACATTTATTCATTGTATCACAGTAAAATCATAAATCCAGCATAAACATTTGATTTTGAAAATTATACTTATGTTTTTTGGTAACTAGGTCAAAAAAGGACTTATATTTTCTTAAAATGGGCTATATTTTTGACAAAATGAGTGTGGTGTTCAAATATTTTAAACAAAAAATTCGAAATTGTTACATTATTAACCTGTTCATGTTTTCTAGTTTGAATATATTTTAATGAGTCATACTTTTTGTATTTGTTTGAGTATTAAGAATAGGCTAAGATGTTTATTTCAAAACATAAGGAGGCTTTTTCAGTATATTTATGGTGATGTTAATGTGATGTTGGTATAAGCTTTTATGCAAATATCAGATAATTTTATATGTATATGATTTATGGAACATCTGTGAGAAATAAGCAATAAATTATTAAAAGACAACGTAGACTTTTTATTTGCCATGTTGCTCACGATTCTGATTGTATTGAGTCAAAGATTGAATCATTGTCATTGTCAATTATAGAACTGTCATTGAGAACTTTTTAATTCCGTTATTTCCGTTGTGTTATTGTTTTATCGCTATTGAAAATGGAAAATAGTTGAAATATATAGAATTCCCCGTAATTGTGGTGTTAATCCCAAGAGACTCTAAAACTACAAATTTACAGAAGCTATAACATTCAGAAAAACAACACTAGATAATAAGAAATAATATACTTTGTGGTCGACGACGGATAATATTAATTCGAAAACATGTAGTGTTGGACAGTTAGGAGTTCGAATAGACATTAAGAGCCAGAATCAGAGAACGAGTTGTACAGTGAACCGTTAGTTGCTGTAACCTTCCGTTTCAAAGTAGGTATTGTATCCAGTCTAAAAACTACCAAGTGAAGTCTTAGTGAAACCTTTCAAAAAAGATAATCAAATCGCGATCTACACGACGGTGGAATGTCATTTCCAATAACAGGAGTTCAAGATTGGAAATACTTGGATGAAAAATGTTCCTTAAGCAGTCGCATAAATTTGAGAAACTTACACCGCACAACCCGGCTATTACTGTTGGCCACATCTTTCAAGCCAAAATAAATTAAATCCAGTCAGCAGAGCTCATTATGTTTAATTTTGTCTAATGAATAGAACTCTCCCTTGAAAGAAGAGTCGAGTGATTCTAATGTTATTTAAAAATAAAGAATGTGTAAATTAATAAATAAAATCAATTGTTAAAAACGATTCTGTAGAAACCAAACAAATAGGTTAGTAGTAATAACATATTTTTCAACCAACCGGCGCAATCTAAAGTTCATTTTTAAATTTCAATAAACAATTCAGTACATAATCCAGTATTATCAATGGTATTAATACCTAACCATAAAATGTTTTCTGTGAGAAGAAATAATCTAGAGATACAAATAAAGCATTGAAATACTAGTATGATGGGAGTCAGACATCAATTGTGTGTGAACGTGATTTTAAATAATTTTAAATGTATAAATGTGACCAGAAACAAATTAGTGTCCTCTACATAAATGTCTATTATTGAGTTTGACATGTTTGAAAAAGGACAAAATGTGTACGAAACGTAAGATTTAAAATGAAATAAACAAATGACCAAAAACCAAGAATTTTTTTATCAATTTGTATGAAATATATGGTCCAAGAAACTCCAAAGTAATAAATAAACAATATATATTTTAGATTTGGTTTCACTAAATTCACTTTTTAAAAAAATATTTATTTCACAAAAAGATATATATTCAAGTTACAAAATACAATACTATAAATCTGAAATTATGTGAAGATAATGAACGCTGTGAATAGTTTGCGGTTACATTTATAACATAAAAATGCTGATGCTACGTCATCAGTTCTCATGTGAACAAAGAATTTACGTGATTTTTCAGAATTCTAGGAAGTTGTAATATGATACTTGTGTGAAGTCAATTATGGTTCAAGCACCTGTGGTATCTTTAACGTGTGAATTGTAAGTTAGTGCACTTCTCATATAACAACTCCCCTTATACATGAAAAGTTGATGCTTTACATCAACTTTTTAATGAAAATGATCTGTAAATAGCAGAATATCACTAGAAATATCAAATCGTCATATTAACATTACAAAGGTAATTCAAAAATAAAATTAAAATTGCTAGTATAAAATATTTTAGTGTCAATAATAAATTAAAAATCAAACTTATATAATATAAGGGTGAATGGTTAGTAAAATAAAATAAAAATGGTAATACATAAAATATGGGTAAAACCTATAAAAATACATTATTATAAATGATATGTTTATACAGTTGTCTCTGTGATCGGATTTGGTTTTAATACTGGCCTTAGTTTAGGCAGCATTCTTAGAGACGATGAAGGCGTCGTCGGTTGGTTGGTACTTTCTTGAGCTTTTGGGCGCTCTTCTTTTTGATGATGCTGAAAATCATAATGGCTGAAATGATCATGACGACAGCTGTAGTCGTATACCTAAACCAAGAGATGTTCTTGGTTAAGAAAGGCTGATTTATAAGACCATAGGTCTCTGGAGTACTGATCTAACTTATGGTTTGCAACATCCAGTTCCTCCACGTTGATGCTGCTTATGTCGAAGGGTTTCAGCTTGGGAATTTCTACCTTTTCTGGAACGATATCGCAAAAGTTGAAAGGTACTGTAACTGTGATAGACTTCGGAAAGTGTGTTTCCTTTCCAGACTCAGCCTGGACCTTAGTAACACCTACAAAGGCACTACATTCCGATTGAAGTTTTAGAATGGAGTTGCGCAATAGAGTTAAAGTAGTTGAGTTCTTTTGATTGCAACTCACCACAAAACGCAAAGGTTCGGAGGTCACGACAAGCCACATATTTTGTTCAAGTTTTTGGACACTGTAACCCTGACTAAAAATTACTGCACTTCTGCATTTGTCCGGCACATTTTGAATACGTTTCAGAAGTTGCACCTCGCACGGTGCGTTAGAGTCTATAGGATAGGCGTATAGGTCGGGACACAATTTCCTTCCAATAGCAAGTGGTTTACACGCGCTCGAGTCCTTGATTGAAATAAACATTAAAGAGTCTTCGTTTTTCGCGAGGTACTTTTGAGTGAAAGACAAAAGGTGATGTAACTGTCATTGTAAATTGGGATAGGGAAAAGGGTATATGATTGTTGTTCTACTAATGGAATTCTTAAGACACAAATAAGATCTGAGTTTGTTTGGAAAGCTTCTAACTCGATAATTTCCAAGTATTGACCAATGCTTGAGTATTTTATTGGTAGTGGAAGATTGTTTTTTATTAGGTTTTGCGATATTTCTTGCAATGCCGTAATGAGATGTTCTGGCGTTAAAATAGATGTATGTATGATTTTAAGACGCGTGAAAGTAATTGAATTTAGCACATCATTTAGGCTCTCTTCCAAGTAAAGGTAATTTTCCATTAGTTTCTCGCATAATTCGAGCAACATAAGTTTCGTTTCGACCTTATCGTTAATTTTTCCGATTGTGGTTTCTAGTTTTTTCATATTGCTGTTAAAGAGTTTTTAATCAGTTTGAAGTTTTTGGACGGCCTCGTTGAAGTTACACTGATTTGGTTTTTGAGTAAATTTTCTATTTGTAATTGACCTTGATTGAGCCTATTTATACTATCAGTAAAATATGTAATGTTTTTATTTTCACACTCGGGTTCAGTTCAGTTCTTGGATTTATTTAAAAACACAGTCCAACTCACTTTAATTTATTTCCACTACTTTAACACAATTTATATTCACAGAAACGATTTACATTTTATCTTAACTATACAATACGACCGTGGAAAACTGAATGCCTCCTATCGCCAACTGTTCATATTTATATATTTTTCTCCGAATTGTCTGGTAAGTCCACGAACCATCGGGAAACTCTTTCATTTTCTGGAAGCTTTAAGGGAATTCCCAATAACGGCAGCGGTCGGCCTGTTGAGAGATGAAACATTTCGGATTCCCAGAAGTATCGGAATAATGTCCCTTCCACGAATTGGTTGATGGCCGATTGCACCAGTTGTCGGATGAATTCTCGTAACATTGCTCCCTCCTTAAGACCATTTTGTCCCGGAATGTCCCAGAATCCTTCCCGCTGTGACAATATTTGCAGGACTCTCCATTTCGACAACAGGAAGTTTGGTGGAAGTAACAGTCAAGGTCTTCGAATCTGGGCTGCGAATATTGAGACAGCATAACAGGACGTCGATGCCACTGAATGGAAAGATTGTTTCCATCAGACTTCTCACCACCCTCCAATTCAGTCCATCCAACCCGCAGGCTATCTTTGGAACCGCCAATTTCATCAGATTGTTCTCCATCATCACATTCCTCAATTCTACCAGAGTCATCCAAAGATCGCTGTATGTTGGCTTGTCCTGCGAGAATGTTTTCGTTACCAAATAAAAGATGTCACTGGTACCCACTGGTCGTTTATCTTCGAGATGAAGGACCTTCCCTACCACTGGATCTTGCTCCCGTAGCTTCTGGAACTGGCCGTACATTTTGGCAAACACCTTGGCTATTCCTCTGGACATTCGGAGATCTCGAGCCACACAATGAGTCAGGGCATATTCTATGGGAACCTCAAACAGGTCTCGGGGTACCTCCGTGGAAACGTCGTCCTGCACTTTCTGCTCATTAGAGTACAGTGCCATAAACTGTTCGAAGGTCATCTCGTCATCGGGTGGTTGGATGCTGCGAACTTGGGCTTGGTCAACTTCCGCCATAAGGGGCTAATTTGTTGAAATATACCACCTTTGGTTTTCCTCGAGGTAGCTTCTTTATTCTGTAGACAACATCGATAATTTTCTTCACAATTTGGTACAGCCCCTCCCTAGATCTCTGTAGCTTGGACGAATATCCACGACGAAGTTGCGGGTTATACAACCAAACAAGATTATCAACTTGGAATTCTCCGCCTTCGGGTTTGATGTCGTAGGCTTCCTTCATTCGGGCACTGGCTTTCTCGATGTTTAACCGGACTCGTTCATGGATGTCGTTCATCTTTTGACGTAGCTGGCTGACATAGTCTTCACCTGCGGTCTCTTCTCCTGGGGGACATCCAAACTTCAAATCGCATGGTAGTCTTAATTCTCGTCCTATGATAATACTGGCCGGGGTCTGACCCGTGACCTCGTGCACAGACGAACGATATGCCATTAGAAACAAGTGCAGATACTGATCCCAGTCTCTTTGGTGGTCAGAGACTACCTTTGACAAATGGCGGTTAATGGTTCCATTCATCCGTTCTACCATTCCATCGGATTGCGGGTGTAATGCTGTCGTCCGTGTTTTATTGATCTTCAAGAGCTTGCAGACGTCTTGGAAAAGAGTAGACTCGAAATTTCTACCTTGGTCTGAGTGCAACTCCAAGGGAATACCAGAACGACTAATCCATTGTTTGACAAGGACATCAGCAACGGTCAAGGCTTCTTGATTCGGCAAGGCATATGCTTCGGCCCATTTACTAAAATAGTCCATCACCACCACAATGTATTTATTTCTAGAGTCGGATTCAGGAAATGGACCGGCAACATCAATGGCTACTCTTTCGAATGGACTGTCCACGTTATATTGCTTTATGGGAGCTTTTGGTCGCTTCTGAAGCCCATTACTTGCTGCACAAACCGTATATTTCCGACACCACGCCTTAACGTCCACTTGGCAGTTTACCCAATAGAAGCGTTCTCTCAACTTCCCCAGGGTTTACGTTACTCCCAGATGTCCTCCAGTTGTACCCTCATGTAGTTCTCGTAAAACCTCTAGTCTCCTATTTCTGGGAACTACAATCTGTTTTCTGTGGTTTCCCTCCTCTGGAGTTTCCAGGACGCGCTTGAAAAGTCCATTTTCCAGGATGAGGGAGTTCCACTGAGCCCAGTACGACTTTATGGTTGCTGAGTATCGGGAAATCCCTTGCCACGTAGGTTTGTGATCTTCTTCCTTCCACCGGATAACTTCTTTTAGTTCTGGATCTAATTTTTGGTCTTTCTGGATCTCCTCAAGTTGCCAATGGTCAACGATGGCGGTAGTTCTACAGAGAACAGCCCCTTTTCTTCGGCTCACTGACAATGTTTGCAGTCGTCAGGGCATGGTCTCCTCGATAGGGCATCAGCATTTGTGTGGCTTGTTCCAGCTCGATGTTCAGTCTCGAAGTCGAATTCTTGCAACCTCTCAATCCACCTGGCCACTTGTCCTTCGGGGTTTTTAAACTGCAAGAGCCACTTCAGTGCTCCATGATCAGTCCTCAGGAGGAATCTTTTACATTGGATTGAGTTGGCTGATACTTGGTGGAAGTTGAAATTCATGATGATTTGAGTAATACACTTCATACAATGATTAAGCTCCATCGGACGCGAAACAATTGTCACAATTTTTTAAATAAAGTGTAAGTTTGTAATAAGTGTATTACTCAAATCATCAGGAATCTTTTACCATAGAGGTACTTGAAGAAATGTTCTACCCCCCTTTACCACAGCCAAGAGTTCAAGGTCTTGCTAAAATAGCCGATGACTTTCGCCTGATCGTCTTGGATCTGCGAAAGCACCGCACCAATTCCGACATTGCTAGCGTCGGTATCCAAAACGAAGTTTCCATCTGGCAAAGGATAACTTAAGATGGGGGCACTCGTCAATGCTCTTTTCAGTGTCTCGAAAGATCGCTGGCACTCCTTGTTCCACTGGTATTGTACCTTCACCTCCGTGAGTCTAGTAAGTGGCTTGGCGATTTTGGCAAATCCGGCTACGTACTGACGTTAGTACGTGCATAATCCCAGGAAACTTCTTAACTGATGGACAGCTTTGACTTTCTGTTATTCAACAGCTACTCTCTCTGCGGAAAGCCCAAGATATTCTTGGAACAGCTGACTATTCTTTGGGGTTAACTTTAGTCCGGAACTTCGAAGTCCCGAAACACCTCCTCCAGGATCTTGACTTGGTCTTCAAATGATATGCCAACCACGATAATATCAAGATACACCAAGCATGTTTTCCATGAAAGCCCTTTTAACACTGTCTCCATCAATCTTTCAAACGTCGCTGGAGCATTACACAACCCAAACGGCATCACCGTGAATTGGTAAACACTTGAGCCGATGATAAAAGCAGTCTTTTCTCGGTTTTCTTTAGCAAGTTCCACCTGCCAATAACCGCTCTTCAAGTCCCGGGTGGACAACATGTTCGCTCCAGCCAACGTATCTAGGGTATCGTCTATTCTTGGAAGGGAAGAGCTGTCTTTCTTTGTAGCGTGGTTTAATTGCCGATAGTCGACGCAAAATCGGGTCGAACCATCTTTCTTTTTAACCAAGACAACTGGAGAAGCCCAAGGGCGATTGGATGGTTCAATAACACCTTCTTCCTCCATCTGGCGAACTATCCTGTTGGCTTCTTCTCTTTTAGCTAGGGGTAGTCTTCTCGCCGACTGTCGAATAGGTTGAGCGTCCCCAGTATTAATTTTATGTTTCACCAGATCAGTTCGTCCTCTTTTGCCATTCCCTCATCGAAGATATCCTGGTAGTTTCTAACGATGTCCCTTAACTTTGCTTTCTGGTTTGGTTTCAAATTCTTAGATGAATCGATGATGAGTCTTTCCAGTTCCTCAGATAATTTACTTGGTGGTATTTCTGCATGCTGTGTGCTTCTGACTACAGAGGAAACTGTTGAAAAATGGCCCAAAGTTGTTCCTTTCCTTAGTACAACCGAGTAATGGTTCAGGTTCATTACTCTCACTGGCATAATCTCCTTGGCACGAAACAGAATCTTCCCCAGTGCGACTCCTCTGCCTACGTTCCCGTCGTTAAGTTCAGGATCAAACATCATCACTGTTCCAGCTTTAGCTTTCCCATCTAGGCAAGCATTTACAATAATTTCGGCTCTTTCCGGAACATTTACATCCTCTGCCAAGATTGCTCGAAGCATGATGTCGTCTTTCCCATGAAGCACCACTTCTTTGTCATTCACTCGCAGAATTCCATCTTTAAAGTTTAACTGGAATCCCTTGGAGCTCATGATATCCATTCCGATGATGACTTGGTCTTCGATGTCCGCCACTAATCCCCGATGTTGGAATGTTGTATTTCCCAAGACCATTTCAACCTCTATTTCACCATGGACTTTCGCTGCTTCTCCTGTCGCTGTGCGCATTTGCCATTTTGTTGGTCTTATCATCGTCTCTAAAACGATGTTGGGCCTTATAACTGTTTTTGTCGCACCTATATCCAGCAGCATTGCACATTGCTTCTTATTAATAAAGCCATCTACAAAGACACTGTTAACGTGGTTGCGTAGCGAAGCGACATATGTGTTGATAGTTAGGGCTTGTTGGCTACAGGTCGACGATGGCCCCTTCACATCGACCCTCTTTAGTTTTCCGACGAGAAAGTCTGTACTCCGTTGCTCTCCTTGCAACGACTGCTTATGTGTTCTAACTTACCACATTTCCAACACCTCAGTTATCTTTTCTCGGTAAGGACTTCCTCTACAATCTTCCTTACAGAGGCTTTATCGTTTCCGCCATCTTCAGATTCTCCGTCAACGATGGATGCTTATCTGGCTTCGTGGTCCCGAAGTCCATCCAAAAACGCTTGTACTGCTAACCTTTCTATCACATTTTCCGGTGTGGCTGGGTAGGCAAGGCGAACCAGACGGGCAATATCCGCTTCAAACTCTTGTAGGGATTCATTAGATTTCTGATGGTGATTTTTTAGTTGGGAGTGGTACACGTGCTCCAAATGGGTCTGTCCATACCTCAGCTCTAAGTGTTTAACCAGTTGTTCGTAGTCTTCTTGCTCCGAGGTATTCAATGTTTGCGAGATATCTGTAGCATCCCCTCTTAAGGCTAGGGTTAATGCTATTGCCTTCTCCTCTGCCGACCATCCGTTTAACTTTGCTGCAGCCTCGAATTGGCGCCTACAATTAGTCCATGACGATTTCCCATCAAATTGTGGAGGTTTCATTTTGTGTCCTGCTCCTTCGAGGCCAATTTTTGAATCCACTACTTCTGAACTGTTTCTGTTAGGATTTTTGATTGAGTTTCTCCCCTTTGTATAGCGACTACCTGCTCTTTTATTTTGCTAATCTCAACCTCTTCTATCCGCGTTTCATTTTTGTCTGACTCTTCGAACATTGTCTGCTTTAGCTCTTCTATCCACGTTTTACTTTTGACTGACTCTTCGACCATTGTTTGCTTTAGCTCTTCCATCCGAGCCTCATTCTCGAATATTTTCTCCTCTAGCATTTCTGAATTTTTCCGTACCATGCTTTTCATATTCTCTTCTAGGGATTTAGGATTTTCCAGTAATTTGTCTTCCAGGGTTTTAGAATTTTCTGCTAATTTATCTTCTAACGCTTCCTTCAATTTTCTAGCAATTTTTCTTCTGAGGTTATAGAATTTTCTAGCAATTTGTCTTCTATAGTTTTAGACTTTTCTTGTAATGTTTCTAGAGTTTTCGAATTTTCTAGTAATTTATCTTCTAAAGCCTCTTTCAAGTTTTTAGAATTTTCTAGCAATTTGTCATCCATTTATTTAAGTATTATACTCATGTCCCCATTACCAGAAACTTCCAACAAATAAGTGTCGGGATTGTTACCTTCATTTATTACAGCATCTCGTAGCCGTTGTACTAATTCACTTTTCTTCCCACTAATTTCTAAATCCCTTTCCTCAAGTTCTTTTTTTAGTCCGTCACTTTCAATTGGTCCAAATTCACGTTTTTAAACATTGTCAGTCTACTTATTTTCCACTTCTAAAGTTCCACAAATACACCTAGAAATGTCACCACTGTAATTTTACCTTAACTATACAATACGACCGTCGAAAACTGAATGCCTCCTATCGCCAGCTCTTCATATTTATATATTTCTCTCCGAATTGCCTGGTAAGTTCACGAACCATCGGGAAACTCTTTCATGTTCTGGAAGCTTTAAGGGAATTCCCAGTAACGGCAGCGGTCGGCCTGTTGAGAGACGAAACATTTCGGATTCCCAGAAGTATCGGAATAATGTCCCTCCCACGAATTGGTTGATGGCCGATTGCACCAGCTGTCGGATGAATTCTCGTAACAATATTTGGTTGTTTGGTGTCCATATTTATTTCGATGAATGTGTCCTTAATTGTGGTGGATATTTGGTTTAGAAGATTTATATGAGTTTGTACATCTGAGCGGAAGTAATTCATTGTGAAAGATTTATGGTTAACAGTTTCGATAAGGGTCTGTAAAAGTCTATTGTTTGTCGTGTAAACGTGTTCGAGGGCCGAAATATTTTTGTGGACCAAAAGTGTCCATTTATGGTTTTTTTTTTTTTTTTTTTTTTTTTTTTATCCGAAGAGGGGGGAAATACATTCCGTACTTAGCTAGCACGTGCTGGCCGTCGTGCGGGACTCCCGATGCAATGACTTCAAAGCAAGAGTAAATCGTTGCATTGAAACCAGTATACCGTATACCCGCTAAAACCCTAACCTCTTTCTCCTACAACCATGGTCCCCTGCGGCACTCTTAGTCAATACTACTTCGCAAGGGTGGTTCATTGCAGATGTTTACTGCTCTTCCATTGAAAGCCTCTAAAGCCTACTCCTCGAACGTATTGCGGAGTTCTTTGAGGATAGTCTCCGCGTAATCTGATACCAAGTTCCAGGCTTGGGGGCCCTTCAGCATGGCTTCTACTAATTGTTCTGGAACGATATTAGTCTCCAGAATCCTCTCCACTTCAGCACGTTGATCCTGAAACCGGGGGCAGGAGAAGAACACGTGTTCCGCGTCCTCTATCACGTCCGTACAGTGTGGGCAGTTTGGGGAGTTTGCCCTCCTGAACCTGTGCAGGTATGCTCGAAAGCATCCATGTCCAGTCAGGAGTTGAGTGATGTAGAACCCAACCTCCCCATGCTGGCGGTTGACCCAACGACTGATGTTAGGTATCAGTCGATATGTCCACCGGCCTTTAGTAGAGCTGTCCCACCTCTCCTGCCATTGCCCTAGACTCATGGCTCTTTCATCGCTGTTTCCTGTCGGTTGGTCTTTCTCTAACTTTCTGCGATAAAGCCGTCCCCTTTCTGCAGCCAGGATGTCGATTGGTAGGGTAGAGGCAATCACACTCACCGCCTCGTAAGACACAGTGCGGTAGGATGATGCCACTCGAATCGCTGAGAGCCGCTGGACTGATTTCATTTTCCGGCGGTACGATGGTAGCTCGAGCGATTTCTCCCATACCGGTGCCCCGTACAACAAAACAGAAGTAGTTACTGTTGCCAGTAGCTGTCTTCTTATCTGTCTAGGGCCTCCGACATTCGGCATTATTCTACATAATGCCCCCTGTACCCCAGCTGCTTTCTTGCTGGCCGCGATTATGTGCTCTTTGAAGTTGAGCCGTGTGTCCAGGAGCACCCCCAAATAGCTGATGAAGGGCTGCGACTGTATGTAGGTGTCGCCTATTTTGAGGGTGATGGTTTCCCTTGCCTTTCGACTGCTAACAAGAAGTGTTTCGGTCTTTTGTTCTGCTAAACTCAAGTCCGCTGCGAGCATCCAATGCTGAATTGTGGCTATAGCGAATGAGAAGGTTGTTTGTATCTCCTCTATGTGCTTGCGCACTATGATCAATGCCACATCATCGGCGAATGCCACTAGCCTGACGCCCTCAGGCAGACCGAGCAGGAGCAGGTCGTTGTACATTACGTTCCATAAGAGGGGGCCAAGAACAGAGCCCTGAGGTACACCTCCTGTGATCTTATAGTCTACTTGCCCATTTTCAGTTTGGTACAACAAGATGCGGTCCTTGAAATACGCTGAAACCATTCTGCGCAAGTACTGCGGAACTTCCATCCTGGCAAGAGCCTCCAAAATGCGGTCCCAGCGGGCCGAGTTAAAGGCGTTCTTGATATCCAGGGTGGCTATTAGACAGTACTTTTTTCCACCTCTTCTCCATCTCTTTCCCGAGATAGCCTCTCTGGCGATGCTGGTAACGAGCTTCACGGCATCGATGGTTGATCTCCCTTTTCTGAACCCGAATTGGTTGGTGGAGAGTTTCGGCTCAACGTAGGGCTCCAGCCTATCTGCTATTATCCTTTCAAGGAGTTTTCCCGCAGAGTCCAACATACAGAGGGGACGATATGATGACGGTTCGTCGGGAGGTTTCTTTCCCCCTTTAGGGAGGAGCACAAGCCTCTGCTTTTTCCACCTAGTCGGGAAAACCCCCTGCTTTAGGCAGGTCTCATACATGTGTAGAAACATGTCAGGCCTATTGGCTATGGCGCATTTTAGCGCGATGTTAGGTATGCCATCTGGACCGGGAGCCTTACCGTTTTGGAGCCGGTTGCACGCGCCCATCAGCTCACTCATAGTCACTGATGGTATATCTTCGTCCCTCACCTGCCACGAAGGATAAGCGGGTAGCTCAGGCTTCGCAGGAAACAAGTGAGTGACAATGCGGTGCAATGATTCGGGGCACTTCGTTGATGTCATGGGAGGGGCCTTAATTTTAAGCATCACGATTTTATACGGTTTTCCCCATGGATCTTGATTAACTTCGTCACACAACTCCTTCCAGTAGGATCTCTTGCTTGAGAGAATGGCTCTTCGTAGTTGTTGTCTTTTGATCTCATAGTCGAGCCTTAGTTCTTCTGTTGTGACCCTGTCGCGTCTTCGTGCTCGTTGATGCAGCCTTCGTGCTTTGAGACACTCTCGTCGGTGTTGTGAGATCGTGTCGTTCCACCAGTAAACTGGTGGGCGGCTGTTGTTCTGCCGTCTCCTTGGCATGGAAGCATCGCAGGACTTGACAACGCTTGTCATTACCTCTTTGGCAGTGGCTTCTGCGCTTGTTGCTATTGACAATGGTTCCTGCTCCATAACCAAGGCGAATGAATCAGCATCGAAAGCATTTTTGTTCCAACCGACTGGCTGTGGCCTCGCACGACTGACACACAATCTTCGTTTGGGAGTGGTGTTGATTTCCCATATAATAGCTTGGTGGTCGCTATTAGTAAACTCCTCATCGACCCGCCACTCACAGCCCCCTTTAATTAGGTTGCTGCTAACGAATGTCACATCGATAATGGAGCTGGCTGTGCCTTTGCGATATGTGCTTACGGCTCCTGTGTTGAGGAGTACCAGGTTGAGCGAAAACATGGTCTCAAGGAGAGCTCGTCCTCTCGCGCTCGTTTCCCGGCATCCCCAGTCAATTGCCCAGGCGTTGAAATCTCCTGCGATGGCGACCGATTCACGCTTCCGTACATCCTCCGCCAAGGTGTCCAAGAATAACTCGAACTCCTCGAGCTGTGCACTAGGAGGTGCATAGCAGCTATAGAAGTGAACCCCTCCAACTTTGGCTCTCACAAGCCATGGTTCGGGGGTATTTGGGAGTTGTTGGAACGGAAGTTTACCGCAAGCCCATATCGCTGCTCTGTCCGTTGTGTCATTTACCCAGGACAGGGTGTCGAAGTTTTTGTACTGCTCGCAGATTATGGCTACGTCGCAATCCAATTCCCGCACCCGCTTTACCAGTAGGTCTTGGGCTGCTTCGCAATGGTTGAGGTTGAGTTGCAGTACTTTCATTTACGGGCTTGTGCTGCTCTCATCGCCTGTTGGTAGATCGGACATTTCCAACTACCCGCAACCATTTATGGTTAGAAACGGTTATTTGGGCTTCGTTGTGGTAGTATATCCCTAATGTGTTATTTATAGGTTCGAGTTGATATTGGGCTACTGCTGATCCGAAGAGCAGGCACAACCTGAAACAGAAATTAACTTTCTGAGAACGGTTTCATTTTGTCGTAATTTACTTTAGTTTTTTGTTTGGTTTTTGGATTTAGTAATGTCGCCGAATTTTTGTGAATTTCCAGGATTTCGGAAGGACCATTGAATTTATTTTGGAGTTTGTCCTTGATTTGGGATTCCTTAATATAGACTTTATCGCCTATTTGATAATTTGGGAGACTTTCGGAAACATGTTTATTAAATCGGGCTTTCTCTTTGTGTTTTTGAACGTCCGTTCTTTCACGAGCGATTTTATAATAGTTTCGGGAATCCTACTCGAAGTATGTCCGTAAACAAGTTCGTAAGGAGTGAATCCGTGAGTTTTGTTTACAGAGTTGTTGTATGCGATGATTGCATAAGGAAGGATGTTGAATGGGTGTTCGTCGGGATTTTCTAATTTGTGGATTCTATTCATGTATAGTAAGGTCGAATGGAATCGTTCTAATGAACCATTTGACTGGGGATGTCCCACACTAGAATAGGACTGTTTGATATCAAATAGCTTACACAAATCTCTTATTAGTGTGTTGTCGAATTCCCTGCCATAATCACAGTGTATCCGTAATGGGGTACCGAAGTGTTGGAAATATAGTAGTAAAGTACTAACAACGGTTTTTGCGGATTTGTCGGTTATGGGGTAGGCCTGAGAGAATTTTGTTAGTTCGTCTCGGATAGTTAACGCGTAGTTTTTTGTTGGGACTTCTAGAATATCGATGTTGACACCTTCAAAGCGTGTCCGTGGAGTTTCAATAATCACAAATGGGCTGTCGAGATTCTTTCGGTAAACTTTTGCTCTCTGGCAAGTTTAACAGTTTTTGATAAAATTGTCAACGTCCTTAGTCAGTCCTTGCCAATTGAATTTTTCTTTTATTCTGCCGATGGTTTCATTGATACCTCGAGGTATATTATTTTTGCCGTTATGGAATTGGTCGAGAATGATAGGTATTTCGTCTTTCTCAACCGTTTGGACCATATTTTGGCAAACTTTCTATCTAATATCGATTTCAGAAAAGATGAACGAAAGCATTTCCAGAATGGGCAAATCAAATGTTATTCTCAA
The DNA here is from genome assembly GCA_034190945.1 of Octodonta nipae. NCBI lineage: Eukaryota > Metazoa > Arthropoda > Insecta > Coleoptera > Chrysomelidae > Octodonta > Octodonta nipae. The sequence goes on along the minus strand of CM067219.1, from coordinate 49,772,572 downwards.
CACAATATCTTTCGTTTTCGGTGAACACATCTCTACTATTATATAAAGATGCGAAAAGAATCTCGGTAACTACTTCTGGGTCAGAAGGGAGAGGGACGATGTGATACCGTCTCTTTCTGACACTTTTGCTTGCAAAGACATTTACTATTGGGGTATGGAAATCAGCATTTTCCTCAAAAATGTCTTCGATGATGTCCTGGTGAAAATCTTTCATAAGAGAGCCTTGGGGAAATACTAGAATGTTTTTGTTTGGTTGGTCAAGAGTTGGTAATTCGAAAATTGAATTTTGTCGTAATCTATGAGTGAAGCAGTTTGATATCGCTCGACAAAAGTTCTAAATTCTTCAGAGATTTGTTGGAAATTAATGGGACTTTTTGTCTGGGGTTCTTATGAGTCATCGTCAGTTTCGTTTGTTGGGAGTACTGTAAACGGTGTTAGATGATTGTTTGCTTGAAATAATATGTATTCATTAAAGTTGTTAACTTTAATGCGAGAGAGGGCGTCGGCGTATTTATTTACTTTGCCGGGTTTGTAAATTATTTGATAGTCGTACTCCTCGAGCTTAAGGCGCCATCTTGCAAGTCTACTTCCAGGATCCTTTATAGAAAACAGCCACGTTAACGGGCTGTGATCGGTCAGAAGTAAAAACTTACGGCCAAAAATTATTGGTCTAAAGTGTTTAACTGCCCACACTATTGCAAGGAGTTCTCGTTCTGTGGTTGAATACTTAGTTTCTGCCTTGAAGAGAGTTCTGGAGGCATAGGCTACGGGCTAATCTTTACCTACGGGGCCTTGAGAGAGGACTGCGCCGATAGCAAATGAACTGGCGTCGGTTGTAAGAATAAATGGCTCTTCAAAATTAGGGTATGTGAGTATGGGGGTAGAAGTAAGGGCCCTTTTTAATTCGTCAAAAGATTTCACGCATTCGGAATCGAACTCGAAAAGTATGTCTTTTTGAAGTAATCTTGTCAAAGGGTTCGAAATCTTGGCGAAATTGGGGATGAATCGCCTGTAATAACCAGCTAACCCTAAGAAGGACTTGATATCTATTGGGTTTTTTGGTTGGGAAAAATTTAAAATGCCATCTACCTTTGAGAGGTTAGCCTTCACGCCTTCAGGAGTTATAAGGTGGCAAAGATACGCTTTTCGCAAGCGTTTGAAAAATTCGGGGCTATGTGCTCATGTATAGTCGGAGAATAAACAATAATGTCGTCCATATAGACTAAACATCTCTCGTTTTGAACACCTAAAAGAATATTATCCATTACCCTTTGGAAGGTGGATGGAGCGTTTTTAAGACCCAAGGGCATTCTAACGAAAACCTAGGTTTTCCCTTATGATTTTAATGGGATCACTGAATCAACAAAGTTCATTGGTCGCATTTTTGGCGAATCCACTATCTTATAACAAAGTCGCACCTAGGAGCGCCACATAAAATTCTGAAGATCTCTCTTTCAAATTCTTCTAATTTGAAAGGAACTTTATGATTATACGATCTTTAGAAATTTCTGTGCTACCACTGTATATTACAAATAAAATTCTCTTAGTTACGTCAGAAATCAAATAATACAGAATGTCAAATATTTTAATTTACATCTTAGAATTGTGCCTTTTTTATCCATAGTTTCTTAACCATTTACAACGGGATCTGACCTAGACCCCGAAACGTTTGGAATATACAGCAATTTTTCTTTAATGTGGTGTTATTTCCCAAGAAGTACTTAGACATTAAATTATAGGTGTGATCATATTGATCAAATTGTTGGTTATTTAGGTTTACTAGAAGTTGGAGTCGGTCTATTTGTTGAGTGTTGTTGTTGTTGGTGAGAAAATTAAAATTCGTAGGTTGATTAGCAGACTGATTTGCATAATATGGGCGATGGCCCGAGTAATTTGGGTGAGAATCTTGGTTAGTCTGGGATTGTCTCATTCTAATGAGTCATTCGCTGCAGAAATGTCCGATCTTTTTGCAAAATGAACATTGTTTTGAGGGTGGACTATTATTCGGTTGGAGTGCATTTCGGTTGAATTTTTGAGTTTCTAGCTTAAACAACTGTAATTCTCTTTTAATACGAGAAATAGCGGTCAGGATATCTCTGGGATCACTGGCTCGCACAATTTGGCCAATTTTCGTCTCTAGACCCGTAAGTAGGCTAGTTAGAGCCATTGAATCGACTAAATTTGGGCCTGCTTCTCCTTGACAGTTAGATTTTCTTTATTAACAGCTGCTAACATTTTGGCTTGGTGCGTTTGAAGCCTAGCTGAAAATGTCAATGGAAAGTCGTTTGGTTTGGCCTCATTCTTTGCAGGTCCTGAATGAGGGCGGAGAGATCCCTTGGATCTCCAAAATGGTTTTCTAATAGACTTTGAATGTCCACTAAATGGCTGTGGTCACGTGAATTAACTAGTTCAGCGGCTCGTCCACGGAGTTTGTTCTTAATGTGGAGAATTAACAGAACTTGTTGATTATCAGATGCCATATTATATGCGGTATTGCAAGAACAGATAAATGTGTTTAAAAATAATGTGGGTTCCCATCGTATTCGGGAATAATGGCGAAAATTTCTGAGAGCTTGTAGGGCTCTACATTTTGTGATACAGCTCTAGTTTCAGGCAATTTGTAATTTTACTCGAGATTGTGCAATATTAGAAAAATACAAAGCTTGAAAAAAGCGAAGAATAATTGTGGTTGTAATTAAAATGAACAAAAATATAAGAAATAAATTTTTGTTACTGGTTCTAAAATAAGTACAAGTCGAATAAAGGTATAAACATAAATAAATATTTTGAATTTTTAAAACTATCAAAATAAAATACGAAATAAAATTTTAAGATTCGTTCTTGGGTAAATATTTAGGATGGTTCACTTAAAATAGGAAGAATGATAGAACTGGTTGTTTAAAAATTATTAAATATTATAACTTTTTAAGGCTTACGTGAGTATATAGGCTATGTATGTTCGAGCGCAAAATCGAGCAAAATTACATGTAATTTCTCATAAGAGATTCTAAGGTTAAAATTAGCGAAAATTTACCAAGATGACCTTGAAATCGCCAACGTGAGCTGGCGGTTTAGGGGTGAGAAACGGTGCAATTAGTGCCATTTTGGCTTAACGTGGGGGTGTAAACGGCATATTTAGGGGTGCATTCATCATTTATTGCTCTTTTTGCAATTGACAGGGGTGAAATTCAATTGAGGGTGACATTTGTTCTGTGAACGTGGGTGACACGTTCTCGGACTGTAGCGAAGCGATCAGGAACGCGGGGGCCCCAACTAGGGCTGCTATGATGTATTGAAGACGGTTGACTAGGGCTTCGATGTGTGCCCCAGTGCTGCTATGAAGATGAATGGGGGCCGCGTATAGGTTAGGATGCTGATGACAGGCTGTGATGTAATGGAGGTTATGTACTATTGAGTAGGACTGCTGTGACGTGGATGGATGGGGGCCCACGTAGAGGTTAGGTTATGTTGGCTTTATTTGAGGTTATGGTTTGCGGAGTCGGCATATAGGTTAGATAGCTGACAGGTAGCCCATAGAGTTGGAACGTTGGTATAGGACGTTGACATATGGCATAGAACGATGGCACGGAACAATGACAGCTGACAGGTAGACCATAGAGTTGGGGCGTTGACGTATGGCACGGAACGTTAGTATGAGGCGTTGGCGTATGGCACAGAACGATGGCACGGAACGTTGACAGCTGACAGGTAGGCCATAGAGTCAGAGGTATGGAACACCAGTGACAGCGCACTTATTGTACTACAGACTTGTTATGACGTAATAGATAAGCAGTTACCCCTTGAAGTGCTCTCATTGGTTAATTACCACGTGCTCAGCCATACCGAGCTCTCATTGGTCAATAGTCACCACCACATGATCTGTTCAATCGCGCCAAATTTCAAGGATGTACAAAATAATTTATATATTTGTATTACAAAAACCGACGCAGTGATGGGGAATCGAACCCCAGTCCACCAGTTTCCTATATAAGCACTTAGCATATGCGCCATCAAGGCGACCTTACTTACTCTTTCTGTCAGTTGATAGTATGTTGAATAAAAACCCATTTAAAACGCGTAGTAATAATATCAGTCACAGGCAAACAACGTAAAGAGAGATAGCTGTTGGGTGGAGACACGACGACCTTGCCGAAATTCCCACATCGACGACAAGTTCGGTAGCCGGCCAGACGTACCAGTTCGCTCATTCTGTTGGCGAGCGGACAAAGGTCGAAACATGTATAGAAGACTGCACAGCAACAACTGGAAGCAATGCGCTCCCTCTGTGAGCGAGCAAATAAAGGTCAAAACATTTTGTGTGTAGAAGACATCGGGTAGCAACACGTAATAAGAACAATGTGCGGTATCGTGTCAATAGATGGCGTTCCAGGTACAGTCAAAACATTAAATCGGAGCATATATACAAATAAAAAAGATACAGGGTGTGTCGGAAAAGATGTCCCATGAACATAATGTAAAAAAACAGTGTGTGTTCACAATGGCAAAGTTGTTTAGGAAATGTGTGAAGATAAATTCGGTATAATAGATGCAGGATAATAGACGTGAAGATACGGGATAGCAGATACTGGAATTCGAGAAATTAGACGTGGAAATTCGGGAGCGAGCATACAAGAATAATGTATTTGGTGTATAGGATTGTTGAATGGTAAACTTCCAACCTCTCTGCAACTGGTAGAAATCGTTGAAGCATGACCACTACAAATGCTAGAAATGGTTGGACCAGGACTTTTGAAATGATATAAATGACTGGAACAGAACAGTTATAAACAGGGATAGGTTTAGTGTTAATGTTAGAAATGGTAGAAACGGTAAGATGATAATAGAGACGTAACAAATGCTAGAGATGGTAGGATGGTTGACGTAGGGTCGTTACAAATGATAGGATAGTGGGAACAGGCATGTTGGAAATGGGATAGGTAGTATAACGGAAAACCTCTTGCTGTTGTGGAGGCATCCATCATAATACTGACTAGCTCACCAGAGCACATCTCAAAATGGTGGGTGCAATTTTTTTTTTCATTTTTCAACTTTGGACACCTTAGAGAGGGCGCCAGACACACACAAACATATAGGCAGCAAAATAAGACAAATTTACACTTACAGTTATATTGACAATTTAAAAATAGTGGCCAAGCCAAAACAACAGTTTCTTCCAATTACAATAGTGCAGTTTGATCAGTATACAATCAGTAAGTAGTGACTTTAGACTTATCTGGTGCAATGCTCTCTGGTTATGGCCGGGCTGTCTGGTTCCTCAGCTATATCAGGAGAGAGAGTCAGTTGATTTAGAGGGTTCCGAAGCCTTCTAGGTAGCCGTGACTTTACTGGTTGGAGCTTCCCTGACGACTAGTAGCAGTAAATAGTCGCCCCTATGGTGGTAGGTGCTATTCCTCTAGCGTCCTTGGGTCCAGCTCATTTTTGTGCATGCAGGAAAAAGATAAAAACAGAGAATTAGTACGTGCTACCCCTTGATTGGACTTGCTGAACTCCCCCAAAATTCTAAATTCAACCCCGGTTTGGAACTGGGATACGATAAGTCACTTGAATGTCTGTTCAATATAACGATAGAGTCTCTATTTACATTGACACTTATGGTCCACTATTATTACGAGAATGTTCCTTGATATTAAATCAAACTATTTGTGAATTATAGATAAACCGAAAATAAAATTACAGAAAAACTTCCTTTTCTCTGCAAGAGAGGTACGATAAGGTATTACAATAATTATTACAACAATGAATTTCTCGAAAAATATACTAAAATAAGATAACTGATTGGATCCAAACATATGCTAATACAAAGATAAAGATAACAGATTTGTTCATATGCTAATACAAAGTTAAAGATAACAGATTTGATCATATGCTAATACAAAATTAAAGATAACAGATTTGATCAAAAGTCTACGATACCAGAACGATATTCCTTAGATAGCAAGGAAAATATTATAAATAAGACAAATTCCCTGTTTATTTACTTTAGTGAAAAGATAATGATTTCTAAGTACTATTAACTTCGGTTGATTTTATTTATTTCACCTGACTGAAGGTCATGGAAATTTTCATAAATCTTTAAACGGTGTGAAGGAGTTTCAGCAAGTATCTTGTATGAGCAATTTAAATAAAAAATTATTAATAATAATGCCCGCAAATAGATATACATATATTCACATATATAGCCAGGTAAATTGCAGCTAATAAAGGAAACAACTGAAAGAGAAGATATATATGACATAGGTAAAATATCGGCAAATTGTTCCGTGCTACTTCTAAAATCTAGCAAGAAAAACCCCAGGTAAGTTAACTCTAACTCAAATACACTCCCTAATTTAAAGAGAGGTAACGAAGTAAGTGATATATAAACAATTCTATAGTGAATGTGTTTAAATTTAATAAAAAAAAATAAAAACAATCTAGGTAAGACTTTAGATATAGAAAAATCACTTACTTCGCTTTCCTCCTCTGCTAAGTAGATTAGGTTGGCATCCAAATTTTCCAGATTAGCTTCCCCTTTTCCTTCAAACCTAGCAATGGTGGTCTCGGAAAGCAAACAAAATGGCTTCACTGTACGTGATTGCAACGGAAAATCAGGAATTCTCCCTTTCAGCTACAATTCTAGAAAATGATAAAACCACAGTTACTGTTCCTAGTTTATAAGAGAGATGTAATTAAAGAGAAAGAAATATATATACATATATATAAAGGCAAAAAGCAGTAGCACCTAGCACGTGTTCCAATGGAAAAGTTACTCTCTATAAAAAAAATTATAAAAAAAATTGATTCCTTTTCACCACCTAAACAAAGAAAAGAAAATGGATCAGGTAGAGTAATTACTCCTTTTAAACAATCCAACGAAGCTATATGATGAACTCTGGTCGGGAAAACATCTTCACACAGCTTCCGAATTTCAGCTACGATAAAAAAAATAAGACATGTGCATATATACATATATCTACGATAGATAAAAGATAAATCGATATTACAATTGATCGGTATTTTCACCATCAATTATACTATAAGAAACGGTACAGATAATTTAATCATGAGAAATGAATATATACTTGCTTTACTCACTTTCTTCGATAATCGAAACGGTACGATAAGATAAAAAATGGCTTCCTGAAAATGCCAGGCAATATAATCGATCTGGTCTCATGGATTGACAAAAGGGAAGAGAGAGAGTCAAAACGTGAATTTTTCGCCGGTACCCAGCAAATAAGTACCGCGCAGGTTTCTTTAATGCGGTAGACGATACACAGAGTCGAAATAAGAATTAATTCAAAGATAAACCGATTGATATTACCGATTTAGTCTATTTTACGAGTTACATTATGCAAATTAATAATTAGGCGATATAAGAGATGACGAAACATACTTTTAGAATTAACTAATCAGCCATGCAAAGCGAATAAAATCAAATTTGAGGAATATTTAATTTAATAACAGCTGAAAGCGAGATACTAATGTTTTACGTACCTGAGATGATATTCTGAACTCAACAGGGTTGGCGTACAAAATTTTACATAAAACCAAAATATAGAAAAATTATTAACATTTGCCCGAAGTGACGATTTAATCGTTACAGTAGAAATGGCAGGAAGTTGAATGGATGAAACAGGGAATGGATGAATGCTGGGAACAAGCCAGTTGCAAATGAGAATGTTGGAAATACCATAAAGTTGAATGGTTGGAATATGTGTGAAGTTGGTTGACAGAACTCTGGAAACGCTGAAAGCGAAAATTTTGGAAACTGGAACGCTAGAAAGAGCAATATATTAGGAACGGCGTAACAAGGAAAAGGTTTGAATGGGTGGAACAGGAATGTTGAAAAAGGTAGAACTGGTTGAATGGTTGAAGTAGGACCGTTGCAAAGGGTAGAAATGGTTGAATGGTTGAAGTAGGATCGTTGCAAAGGGTAGAAATTGTTGAATGGTTGAAGCAAGAAACGTTGCAAATGCTAGAAACACCCTAACGGGAACGGTAGGAACGGTGTAACCAGGACAAAGTTTGAATTGCTGGAACAGGAATGTTGGAAAACCTAGAACTGGTTGAATGGTTGAAGTAGGACCGGTGCAAAGGGTAGAACTGGTTGATGGTTGAATAGTTGAAGTAGGACCATTGCAAAGGGTAGAAATTGTTGAATGGTTGAAGCAGAAACGTTGCAAATGCTAAACCCTAGACCTAACGGAAACGGTAAAATGTTTTGACATTTGTCTGCTCGCTCACAGAGGGAGCGCATCGCTTCCAGTTGTTGCTGTGCAGTCTTCTATACACGGGATGTTTTGAACTTTGTCCGCTCGCCAACAGAATGAGCGAACTGGTACGTCTGGCCGGCTACCGAACTTGTCGTCGAGTAACTAGAAGCGAAAGCAGAAGGCTACGAGAATTATGCGAACCGACCTGAAGAGGGCAGATGTGACTCTGCCGAAACGTCGTCATTTTACCATCGATCCCGGCAGGGATCAGTTATCAACTACGCGGATGAATTCCCGGAAACCACCTAAAACATATATATATATATTGTTACGAAATTTTCCCAAAGCCGACCCTGTGTCCTTTCAGCACGACAACAAACGCTTTACCATAAAAAATACGATTCTCGAAAAGACTCGGCAGCGGAAGGAGCGATGATTATTTTCTACTGGAGAATTCCACGGGGATTATAAAAGAAGCACGCCACGATCGCAGTTCAGTGATACCGCGTCGACTAGCTTATATGGGATTGTTATTGTATTTGAATCAGATGTTTGAATGTAAATAAAGTTCTAGAAAAGTGACAGTGAATACTAGTTGTTATAATTTTTAAATTGAACCCACGAAGTATATCACATTTGGTGTTAGAAGTGAAGGATTAAGTCAGTTAAAATCGTAATTTGATTCATGGAAACTCGAAGTATGGAAAAAACCGACGAAACTACCAGAAAAATGATCAAACAGGTTACGGAGGGACTAGACGAAAAAATAGCACAGATTCTAGAAAAACGTGACAAGAAGGAGAAACAACATCAAGAAGAAATTCAACAAAGGTTTGTAAAAGCTTTTGATGATAAACTTAAAGTTGAATTAGGAAATCTTGTCACTAATATTGATGAAAAACGTAAAATAGATTTAGAAAATATTGTTTCCACGATGGAAGAAAAACAACATAATTTAATTGAAGGATTGTTCTCGAAATTTAAATTATTAGATGAACAGAGACAAGAGAAACAAGATCAAACGGAATTAAAACGACAAAATGAATTTAAAATAACTGAAGAAAAAAGACAAATGCAATTTGAACAACTAATGCAAATAGTAAGACAAGTTAATGAAACAGTTAATGAAAGAATTCAAATAGTTAAGTCCGATATAAAAGAGATAAATGATGACATTAAGACCATAAAAAATACCGTGGACACCCTTGAAACAAAAGTAGATGACCTCGATTCCATCCAAAGCCAGGTAAAAGTTGAAATCAGTTCAATTCAAAACACAGTTCAAGACCAAATCAGTGCCATCCAAGACAAGGTAGAAACAGAAATTAAAAAAATGCAACAGGACTTACAGCGAGGAAAATACCAGAACACCGTGAGTACCAGAGGTTCCATTAGTAAACCACCCACATTTGATGGCAGTTCATCTTGGCCTATGTATAAACGGCAATTTGAGGCTGTGACTACAGCTAATGGATGGGATAATCAAGAAAAATCTACTTCTCTGGTAATTTCGTTAAGAGGTCCGGCCCTGGAACTCCTCCAAAGCATTCCAGTCGATGAACAAGGCAATTTCGACAAGATCATCGCCATCCTAGACAAACGATACGACAATCAATCCTTGAGCCAGGTATACCAAGTCCAACTGAGTGGAAAAACCCAAAAATCCGGTGAAAGCCTCCAAGAATTCGAAGCAGAAATTAGACGGTTAGTTCACTTGTCCTACCCAGACCTGCCAGAGGTAACGAAAGACCAGTTGGCCACACAGAGTTTCATAAACGGCATCAGAGATGTGGAAGTACAAAGAAATTTAAGACTGAGTGGCGTCAAGAAAAGTAGTGAAGCTCTACTTCGGGCTTTGGAAGTAGAGGCCGTCATGAACATGTCCAAGCCAAGGGTCCGAGCCGTTTCCTTCAACCAGGAAGAGTCAGAGTCACAATTTCAAGCGCTGCTGGCTGGTCTGAACAAAATATTAGACCGGTCACAAAGAACTGGCACCAGAGGGGCATGTTACCGCTGCGGACGGACAGGGCACTTCCAACGTGACTGCCGAGTAAGGCTACCGGAACGATCACCAACCAGGGGTAGCCAACAAACCGACCTTACCAACCAGGAAAACTCCAACCAGTCAGCATAAGGGGGCGAATGCTGACTCACCATCCACCAGCCCCCAGGACAGTATCCATCCGGGGATTTTGCCGAGACAGCAGCAGCCTAGTCATCAGAGGCACCATCAATGGGCGAGCAGTTACCATCACAATCGATACCGGCGCCGCTGTGTCCATTGCCAAGTCCAGGGTTTTGAGAGCATCAGAAATTCGGCCAGTTACCAATAACATCCAGCTCAGAACAGTCACCGGCGAGTCCATGTCGATACAGGGTGAGGCAGATGTCGTGCTACAGATAGGGGACAACATGATCCGGCATAGAGTCCTGGTAGCGAATATTGAGGACGATTTTATACTGGGAATGGAGCTAATTAGCCAGCATGGATTTGTGTTCGACCCGAGATATGATGTTCTTCGGTTCCTGAATGAGGAATTTGTATTGACACGGCCCGTCAACACATCAGTCACGCCCATAAAAATTGTGGCAAAGTCTTCAGCTAGAATTCCCGGTCGAACGGAGCAGATTATTCATGGGCAGCTAGACAGCAATCCTGGGAGCTGCGTTGGAATGGTGGAGCCCGTACACTCAGCTCATGACTACTTGGTTGGACGGGCTATAGTTAAAACCGGACGAGATATACCAATCAGAGTCCTGAATCTGTCCAACAACGACATCCGAATTACCAATGGTCAAGAGATAGCTTGTTTCGAGCCAGTAGAGACCATCATCAATTGCGAAGAAGAGTACCAGACGTCGGTGAAGGAGCCAGGGCCCGATAAAGAGTTCCTACAACAGTTTGCTGACCATTTGACACACTTGACACCAGAGAACCAGAAGAAAGCCAAGCAATTTATCACAAAACACTGGCAAATTTTTAACAGTAAAAATGGAACCACCGGTCGCACCAATATCATCCAGCATCGAATAGATACCGGAAAGGCTCAACCCATCAGAATACCACCTAGACGACTACCATTGGGGCAACAACAGGCAGTCGAGGAAAACATCGAGTCCATGTTACAAAATGGAGTTATTGAGCCATCCATCAGTCCATGGTCTGCTCCCGTCGTGCTAGTTAAAAAGAAAGATGGAACCACCCGATTTTGCGTGGATTACAGAAAGCTGAATGATGTCACGAAGAAAGACAGCTATCCACTACCCCGAATCGATGACACTTTGACCACACTAGCAGGCTCCCGTTGGTTCTCCACACTAGACCTAAAAAGTGGATATTGGCAGGTTGGTCTGCACGCAAACGACAGAGAGAAGACAGCGTTCTCCACCAGTAAAGGGCTGTTTCAGTTCACGGTCATGCCCTTTGGGTTATGTAATGCACCCGCTACATTTGAGAGGCTAATGGAGTATGTACTAAGCGGGTTAACATGGAGGACGTGCTTAGTGTACCTTGACGATATTCTACCATTTGAAGAACCTGGGCGAAGTATTCTCCAGAATTAATAACGCCAACCTGAGACTCAATCCGAAGAAGTGTTCCTTGTTTCAAAAAGAAGTAGAGTTTTTGGGCCACGTAGTGTCTGAGTCAGGAATCCGCACCAACGAAGACAAGATAGAAACCATCCGTGATTGGCCAGTTCCAAGAGACAAACATGAACTCCGAAGCTTCTTGGGCCTCTGTTCATACTACCGGCGTTTTGTTGAGGGATTTGCCACCATCGCCGCCCCTCTACATCGGCAGACCACTGATAAAGAGACCTTCCATTGGAATCAGGATTGCGAAACATCATTCAGGCGACTGAAGGCAGCACTATGTTCCAGCCCAATCCTAGCCTTTCCTACACAGTCCGGCAAGTTCATCTTAGACACCGACGCCAGTAACACAGGTTTGGGGGCCGTCCTATCCCAGGTGCAAGATGGTGAAGAGAGGGTGATCGAGTACTACAGCCGTGGATTCTCGAAGCCAGAAAGAAATTATTGCGTCACCAGAAAAGAACTTCTTGCAATAATAAGGGCTGTGGACCATTTCCATAAATACCTGTATGGTCGCCATTTCTTAATCCGAACAGATCATGCCGCACTCAAATGGCTGCTGGACATGAAGACACCGGAAGGACAACTGGCCAGATGGATGGAGAAATTACAGCAATACGACTTCAAGGTGGAACACCGTGCCGGCCGGTTGCACAATAATGCCGATGCCCTATCCAGAAGACCCTGTAGAGCGGAATGCAAGCATTGTCTGAAGACGGAACAGCGAGAGGGTATCTCCATCAGGCAGATTCGAGTGCAGGCCAATGAAGACTGGACAACGGAACAGTGCATCCAGGACCAAATGGCTGATCCAGACATCGAACCAATCTTGTCACTCAAAATGAGAGGGGCACCCAGGCCACGATGGGACGAGGTAGCTAGATACTCCGGCGTGCTGAAATCGTTATGGGCTCAGTGGGACTCTCTACGAGTAGACAATGGAATGCTCAAGCGAGTTTGGGAAAGCGCTGATGGACGAGAAACCAAGTCCCAACCGAAGAAAAAGGTACCAGCCATCCTGACCGAAGTACATGATGGAATTACCGGAGGCCACCTAGGCATGAATAAAACCCTAGACAAAGTTCGCCAGCGGTACTACTGGGTGAATTACTTCGAAGACGTCAGAACTTGGTGCCGCAAATGTGCCACATGTGCCGCCAGTAAGGGCCCGAAGACCCGGACCAAGGGCAGAATGCAGCAGTACAATGTGGGCGTCCCATTTGAGAGAATCGCCATCGATGTCGTCGGTCCGTTTCCCGAGTCTAAGAGGGGGAACAAATACATTCTGGTCGCAATGGATTACTTCAGCAAATGGCCTGAGGCATATGCGATACCCAACCAAGAGGCAACCACGGTAGCGACGGTGCTAGTAGAACAACTATTCAGCCGGTTTGGCGTCCCGATGGAATTACATTCAGACCAGGGGCGTAACTTCGAATCGAATGTATTCCAGAAGGTCTGCACGATGTTGGGGATCAGGAAAACGAGAACAACACCATTACACCCACAGTCAGACGGAATAGTGGAAAGATTCAACAGGACCTTGGAACAACACCTATCCAAGGTCGTCAGCAATAACCAGCGTGATTGGGATGAGCATATTCCCCTATTCCTGTTGTCATATCGCTCTGCTGTACATAATAGTACAGGCCTGACCCCAGCCAGGATCCTATTCGGAAAGGAGCTGCGATTACCATGCGACTTGGCATTTGGCTCCCCCGAAGAACCTCCCCAAGACATCGACGACTATGCCGACCAGCTCCGACATAACCTGCTGGCAATACACGAATTAGCCCGAACGCAGATGTTGGCCACCAGTGACCGGATGAAGACGCGATACGACCTCAAGGCCAATTCAGTCGGGTTCCAGGAGAGGGACAAAGTCTGGTTGTACAACCCCCAACGGAGCAAGAGTAAATCCCCAAAGCTTACACCCGCCTGGGATGGTCCATACGAGGTGGTCAAGAGGCTTAATGACGTCGTCTACCGGATCCGTCGAAACCCCAAGGCTAAATTGAAGGTGGTTCATTTAGATCGACTAGCTCCCTACCATGGAGAGGATGTTTCTGATCGGGACGATCAGAATTAAGGGGGGGGGCAGTGTTACGAAATTTTCCCAAAGCCGACCCTGTGTCCTTTCAGCACGACAACAAACGCTTTACCATAAAAAATACGATTCTCGAAAAGACTCGGCAGCGGAAGGAGCGATGATTATTTTCTACTGGAGAATTCCACGGGGATTATAAAAGAAGCACGCCACGATCCCAGTTCAGTGATACCGCGTCGACTAGCTTATATGGGATTGTTATTGTATTTGAATCAGATGTTTGAATGTAAATAAAGTTCTAGAAAAGTGACAGTGAATACTAGTTGTTATAATTTTTAAATTGAACCCACGAAGTATATATATATATATATATATATATATATATATATATATATATACAGGGTGAGTTTATTTTTTGATGATCAGTTTGGGGATCTCGGAAACTAGCGGAGATAGAGCAATGGTTAAATTGGGAAAGATTTACAGTTTTACTGGCTCAATTTGATGACACTTTCGGATTTTTTTTAAAAAGTCATGGCTTACTAGATATTTTGAAAAAACGAAATTCTGTCGAGTTAGTCCAATCCTCTAACTCCTTTGTTTTGGATTTTATAAAAAAGTGTAAATATCAAAATTGAAGGGAATTGTATCCCGAATATGATTGTCATGTCGTCGTTTGCGTGACAGCTCTCGTTTTCGAGATATAACACAAACTTATCTTTTTTTGAATGAAAACCATAGCTATTTCAAAAAATTTTTTAGAGCTTTTCAACGATATAATACTCAGTTATTTTAACGGAGATATGAATGCTTTTCTCTCTTATTTTCACTTTTAACGTAGGTAGCTATGAAAAAGATTGTTTTCACTTTGACGTTTCCTCATTTGAGAGTAATTCCTTTAGTAGTGCTGAACTGACAGTCGATATTGACAAGTTTTCGTGATGGAAAATGGAATATTCTAACGAAGGAATATGGTGGAATGTTATATCATATGCCATAAAAAATCAGTTCGTGCAGCTAAGGAATATTTTCATAGATATTTTAATCAATCGTCGTCAACCTGCTCTATGATTTAAGAGGCTTTACGATAGTTTCAGATATGGATCTTTTTTAATCAAATTAACGAAGCAGCACAAATAAATGTTTTGGCAATGGTAAATCAAAATCCATCTACATCAACTCGTGAGATTGCGGCAGAAGCTGGAACTGTAGTTAAGGTACTGAAAGCGCACAAGTTCCAGTACAAACTTTCAGTTTCTCAAACTTTGCATGCAGGAGACGAACATCGACGTATTTTGTTTTGTACATGGTTTAGAGAATGTGTCTTGACAATCCACAGTTTCGAAACTAGATTTACTAACTGCGGTATGTTCAATAGACACAATGAGCATATCTGGGCTAACATGTAGAACAAAGACGACCCCAGATAAAATTTGGTTTTAATGTTTGGTGTGGTATCATAGGGTCTAATATTTTGGGGCCTTTTATCTATGACGAATCACTTAAGTGCTACTTGCATTTCTTGCAATACACTTTTCAAGACATGTTGCATAATTTGAATTTGAGAACTCGTTTAGATTGATCCCAACATGATGGAGCACCTGCTCCGACAATACTTAGATAATATCTATCCAAATTAGGAAGTGGCCCACGCGAATGTCTCCCGTGGCAGTTATAGACTTCTATTTATGGGGTGCGCTGTATACGTATGAGACAGTTGGTGACCTAAGGAAGGCGGTATTACAAGCAATTGAAGAATTTGATAGGCGGTCTCTGAGGAAACCATTAGTATGTACTTTAATCTGATATACCTAATAAAAAAATTATTCAATGTTTTTTGGAATAGTTATTAATAAATCAATCTATTTCATGGCTAACTACGTTAAAAGTGAAAATAAGAGAGAAAAGCATATCGAGTATTATATCGTTGAAAAGTTTTAAAAATATCCGATTTTTTGAGGTCATAGCCAACTATGGTTTCCATTCTAAAAAAGATAAGTTTGTGCCATATCTCGAAAACGAGAGCTGTCACGCAAACGAGGACATGACAATCATATTCGGGATACAATTCCCTTAAATTTTGATATTTACACTTTTTTTATAAAATCAAAAACAAAGGAGCTAGAGGGAGACTAAATCGACAGAATTTCGTTTTTTCAAAATATCTAGTAAGCCATGACTTTTTACAAAAATCCGAAAGTGTCATTAAATTGGGCCAGTAAAACTGCAAATCTTCTTAACCATTGCTCTATCTCCACGATCCCCATACTGATCATCAAAAAATCTCACCCTGTATATACATATATATATATGTTCTTTTGAACTAGGCTAGGTTCCGGGTCACGTTTCGACTCCTGCTTTGGAGCCATTATCAAGAGACAAAAGTGAAAAAGAGTTTATCGGGGCCTCAATCTGCCTACTCCCCAAGAGTCACTAGGTACTGAACTGAATTTGAGTCCGCTCTGCTTCTTTTATTTATAGGTGGCGCTGGGTTAGAAGAAGATGTCACGTGATGAGGCTGTGTTGTGATTGGTTGGGTATTGGTGGGCGTGTCTGCTTTGTTTAATCTGGCAATTACGGAGGCGTCATGGCTTCGCGAATAGTGGATGCCCTAAGAGAATTGAGAGATATGATAGTCCTACTTTAATAAAATCGAAAGTGTCATTAAATTGGGCCATGAGAGTCGTTAGGCGGTTAAGTTGCCTATAGTTTGAGTGGTGTTGAAGATAGACTGTTGTTCTGTTTCTGACAAATAACCGTTTTTCTTAAGTTCGTTTTGTCCAATATTGCGAATAGATCTGAGATCTCATTACAGAACTACTTTCTATAGACGAGATCTGTCATTGTTGGTTTTTGTTATGAGGACATCAAGAAACGGGAGAGAAGAATCGGACTCGATTTTTACAAAACAACAACCCACTGTCACCTCACCCCCTCAGACGACCGTCCATAACTTTTCGGACTTCCCCTTAGACTCTACCAGTTTACACGTCCTATCCAAAGGTTTCAATTTCGCAGTGACGCCGAAAACTATCCCAACTGAAAGAATCATTTCTCAAGTTGAGGTAGCTTTGGCTGAACTAACAGATATTGAGGCTGAAGATACTCGTCAAGACATTGCTAGAGTACTCCGCACATCAAAACCACCAAAATCCTGTTGGCTTAGATATGTAGATGATACTTTTGTCATTTGGCCTCATGGCAGAGATTCATTAGACTTCTTCATACAACACCTCAATGGTATACATTCTAATATACAATTTACAATGGAAATCGAGTCCGATTCTTCTCTCCCGTTTCTTGATGTCCTCATAACAAAAACCAACAATGACAGATTCTCACATACCGTCTATAGAAAACCAACCCATACCAATCGATACTTAAATGCCCAATCACACCACCACCCTGCCCAATTGAGTTCTGTAATGAAATCTTTGACTCTCAGATCTATTCGTTTAACAGATATTGACAATAGACAAAACGAACTTAATAATCTTCAACAAATCCTTCGACAAAACGTTTATCATCCGGAGCACATTGCGCGTATAATTCATCAATCTCAACAACCCCCAATCACACCAACCCCGTCAGAAACAGAACAACAACATCAAAAAGCCGTACTTCCATACATTCGAGGAGTCACTGACAAAATAGCACGGATTTTACAAAGACATCAAATAAAGACTATCTTCAACACCACTCAAACTATAGGCAACTTAACCGGTAACCCCAAAGACAAAGTACCTAACGAGGATCGAGGAGTTTACGAAATCTCATGTCGCGATTGCCCACAAAGCTACATCGGTCGTACCAACAGGCGCGTTAACCATCGAGTATATGAACACTCTCTGTCAGTTCGTAAAAAAGATCCGACTTCAGCTCTCGCGCATCACCATATCCAAACAGGGCACTCTATCAACTTTGAGGACAGTAGGACTATCATATCTCTCAATTCTCTTAGGGCATCCACTATTCGCGAAGCCATCGAAATAGAAAAAAGACCTCTCTGTCTAAATAGACGCGATGACAGTACTCGCCTTCCCAAAGCTTGGACCTCCGTAATTGCCAGATTAAACAAAGCAGACACGCCCACCAATACCCAACCAATCACAACACAGCCTCATCACGTGACATCTTCTTCTAACCCAGCGCCACCTATAAATAAAAGAAGCAGAGCGGACTCAAATTCAGTTCAGTTACCTAGTGACTCTTGGGGAGTAGGCAGATTGAGGCCCCGAGTTCGATCTAGACTCTGAAACTCTTTTTCACTTTTGTCTCTTGATAATGGCTCCAAAGCAGGAGTCGAAACGTCGAGTATTCAATAAATTCAGACGCGGTTCTCACCCGGAACCTAGCCTAGTTCATATATATATATATATATATATATATATATATATATATATATATATATATATATATGTTTTAAGTGGTTTCCGGGAATTCATCCGCGTAGTTGATAACTGATCCCTGCCGGGATCGATGGTAAAATGACGACGTTTCGGCAGAGCCACATCTGCCCTCTTCAGGTCGGTTCGCTTAATTCTCGTAGCCTTCTGCTTTCGCTTCTAGTTACTCGAATACTAAGATTTTCAGAAGCGCTCGCTCTGTTATATAGTCGCGGCTAGGCGCCTATTGGTTGGCACCGTGAACGGCTACGTGTGATTGGACCTTAGCGCTCAGTTGGCACGCCTCCCGCCTGCTGATTTGTTATTTCCGGTGTAGTTGTTATTGGACGGGTCCGGGCCGGTACGGTGTTTAATAGAATTTTCCAACAATTCGATAAGTTCTGAATTTCATTGCGTGCGTTTAGACTGTGAGGCCTCTTCGCTATTTCAATTGCCTCTCTTACGAGTCTTGATTTCGGGTGTTCTATATTTGCCAGTACTCTGGTGTTCTCAAAGTCTATTCGGTGTGACATCGTGGTGGCGTATTCCGCAATGGATGTTAAAAACAAATATAGTGAATCTCTACGGAGAGAATACATTTCATTTGTGTAAAACATTTGAGAAATGACGCGCGAAAAGAAGCAAACTTTTGTGCGACCTAGATTTTTTACAACGATGCCGCAATGAAGGAGTTATTCCGAAAAACATGACGGTAAAGTTCTGGAAGAACAACAGAAAAACACAGAATATCTTATGGAAAGCCAGTTGTGCCCTACTTAGGGAAGCCATACGTGATGTCAGAAGAGATTTGGATGTTCTTAATACTAAACTCCTAGATATCCACCTACAGGTAAGCAATACACTCCATCCGATAATATGGGATACATTCGATGAGATTAGCGAATTTAGGGCCGAAACGAATGCAGAGTTGACAACAATGCAACAACAGGCAAAATTTAACAAATTGAAGCTTCATCAGAAGCCCAAAAACGATTTTTTCTCGGAAAATAACGGTCACAGTCTAACCTCACGGCAATTGGAAACGAATAAAACCGTTTATAACTTATCTTCGGTCCAATTGAACTCTTCCTCGATTGTCGTTTTGGCTAAGGGATTCAATTACGCTATTGCTCCCTCTCACATAACAACAGAGAGCATAACACTTGGCGTGGAAACAGCAGTTTCAAAATTAGACGCGAACACCGCTGAAATAATTAGACAAGATGTGTCACATGTTCTAAGAAACTCTAAACCACCCAAAAGGAACCTATCTATAGAAGAAAATGAGGCCTTGAAACAACTTCGCCTCAACAAGGACATTGTCATTCTACCTGCTGGTAAAGGAAATGCGACTGCAATTTTAGATACAGTGGATTATTCAAACAAAATTCAAACATTGCTACAAGATCCAGCATATAAACTAATTACTACTGACAACTTATCTGGAGAAAACAACCAAGGCCAAAATCCAAGCAAGTAGGATCGACAAAAATATCCAACTGCAACTCATTCCGCGTGAAAAGTCATCGAGATGTCCGAAATTCTATGGGTTGCCAAAAGTACATAAAGAAGGTGCACCTTTGAGGCCAATAGTAAGCTCAATTGGATCCCCAACACAACACCTAGCCAAATACCTAGCCCAACAACTTCAACCGTTTGCAGAAGGGGCAGACTCATATGTGAAAAATCCGACACATTTCATCGAAATACTTAGAAAAACGGCCTTACAACCAGAGTGTCTTCTTGTAAGTTTTGACGTAGTGTCCCTTTTCACCAACATCCCTATAGACGAAGCCTTGGATATCATAATAGAAAAATACAAACCACCTCAACAACTTGTAGACTTAACAAGGCACTGTCTGATGAACACCTATTTTGTTTACGAGAACCAACGATACAAACAAGTGGAATGAGCTCCAATGGGATCGCCACTCTCACCAGTTATAGCGAACCTTTTTATGGAGAACTTTGAAGAGTTGGCACTAAGAACAACAACTCTTAAACCCAGTTTATGGTTGCGATATGTGGATGATACATTTGTTATTTGGCCTCATGGCAATTGAAATAGCGAAGAGGCCTCACAGTCTAAACGCACGCAATGAAATCCAAAACTTATCGAATTGTTGGAAAATTCTATTAAACACCGTACCGGCCCGGACCCGTCCTATAACAAGTCAACCAGACATAACTAATCTGCAAGCGGGAGGCGTGGCCACTGAGCGCCAAGGGCCAATCACACGCAGCCGTTCACGGTGCCAACCGAAAGGCGCCGAGCCGCGACTATATAACACCGTGTGCGCTCCTACATTTAGTGCCCGCGAAAATGTATTAGGTGGTTTCCGGGAATTCATCGGCGTAGTTGATAACTGATCCCTGTCGAGATCGATGGTAAAATGACGACGTTTCGGCAGAGTCACATCTGCCCTCTTCAGGTCGATTCGCCTTCTGCTTTCGCTTCTAGTTACCCGAATATTCGAGACGGCTACGAGAATTATGCGAACCGACCTAAGAGGTACTTCGTTGCTCTCGTTGCAACGACTTTGTACATGTTCTACCTTACCACACTTTCGACATCTCAGATGTCTTTTTTCGGTAAGGACTTGCTCTACTATTTTCCTTACAGAGGCTTTATCGTTTCCGTCCTTCCGATTCTCTGTCAATGATTCGGACTCTACCCTGACAGGTATTTTTCGCAACCTCGAGCCAGTGCATCCACTAATCTGGTCGGTCAAGTTAGTGTCAATGCTTGTCTGGCTTCGTGGTCCAGGGTCTATCCAAAAACGCTTGCACTGCTAATCTTTCCATTTACATTTTCCTGTGTAGCTGAACAAGCAAGGCAAACCAGACGAGCAATATCAACTTCAAACTCTTGTAGGGATTCATTTGATTTATGGTGTCGATTTTTTAGTTGGGAGTGGTAGACGTGCTCCAAATGTGTCTGGCCATACCTCAGTTCTAAATGTTTGACCAGTTGTTCGTAGTCTTCTTGCTAAGAGGTATTCAACGTTTGAAAAATATCTGCATGTCCCTTCTTAAGGCGAGGGTTAATGCTATTGCCTTATCCTTTGCCGACCATCCGTTTAGCTGTGCTGCAGGCTCCAATTGGCACCGACAGTCACTAACGATTTTCCATCAAATTGTGGAGGTTTTCTCCCCATTGTGTTGTGACTTCCTGTTCTTTTATATTGCTGATCTCACCCTCCATTATCTGTTTTAGCTCTTTTATTCGCGTTTCGTTTTTGACTGTCTCTTGGACCATTGTCTGCTTTAGCTGTTCACAATATATAAACTGAACGGAATAAAAATTCAGTAATATGCTAAAAAACGAAGGTGAGCACTTTTTTTGATGTGTATTAGGAGTTTTTATTTTTTAAATGATACAAACTATAACCGTATAAAACATCACGGCTGCACAGGTATAATTATGTTCATCTTCCAGATTAAATAAATTATTCACATGTAGAAATTTGAACATTTGAGTGTTCTTTATCTAACTTAAATGTAAATACATAATTTCTATTTAGAGAACTATCCACAAACGAGGAATGAGTAAATACTGACAAAGTATGTTTATTTTGTATTTTAAACATTTTGGTAGATCATTTCGTCTCAAGTGTTTTGTTGAAACCACTCTCTTGAAAATAATCAGAACAAATATATATATAGTGCTATAAAATTCATTCTACGCCCCTAAAGAGAAAAATTAAGAAACCTTCTAAATTAGTCGTTTCGATAAAAACAACGAAACATAATGCCGGATGAAATTATAAAAAAAGGATAAACACAAGGCCGACTGGAAATTTCGACAAGGTTTCTGAAAAAAATAATCATCGAAATTGGAGTATATTCCAGGCTAATTATAAAAGACGACGATCGTACAAGTTGGGCAGTTAGTTAGTTTAGTTTATATTCGTGTGATTGAATAGGCAGAAGAAGTCAGCTGTAGTATTAGTCATTATTTTGTAAACAGTGAATTAATTGTTTGTTTTGATTCAAATAGAAACATTGGAAGTTAGTGTGCACATTTATGACTTAGAACCCACAGAATCTATTGGTATTTTCTTAGTTATATGGATAAACTGCAAGAAATCTAAAAACCACCAAAAAATGTTTGTTCTTACTGTTTCACGGATGGAGCTATGTGGTCGAAGTTTTCTTCCGGTGTACATCCGTTCGTCTGTCGAAATCCGCTGAATTCCTGCTTAACGTTTCGCCAAAATCTTATAAGGCTTTTTCAAAAGTTATTTTCTAACTGAAGTGTTTCTATTTCTCTTCCTTAATTTATACCTTTCTCCTCCTAATCCCTCATTAATATTTGGTTGTTAGGTAATTACGCCCTGTGAGGATTAAGTGTATTATGTTTATCTACCGGGGGTGGTAGCAGGTCATTTATCGGATCATTAGAGTGTTTGTTCGTGTCGTAGGGGATTATGTTAATCCGATCATCAGAGTTTAATGTATGTTTAATTTCAATTTTGTCTGGAAATGGGATGATAGTCTTCCAAATAGGAGATAATTTCGTCTTTCAATCTTGATGGCTTCTCTATTGATTTGGGTTTTCTATTTGTCGATGTTCGCCAATTCCTTACAGCTGTTAAAATCAATTTTGTGCCCTGTTTCATGTTCATGTTTGAGCAATACTGATGTCCTCTGTTTGTTTTTTATGTTCAGTTTGGGTTCATCCCGACGACCGGATATTCGTCTGTTTGTCCGATCTAGGATTCTGGACAGTCTCCACACGATATGCTATAACGCCGTGGTCTTCCAGTGGTATCTTGTCTTTTGGGTTCCCTAGCAGCATTCCTCTTGTTGTGTTTGGTCTGTAGGTTGTCTGAATAATATGTTTTCTGAGGATCCTCCCTATCCTATCGGTTGTGCCTCGGATATAGGGAGAGTTGACTTAAGCTACGTTGTCTTGGTTTTCGGTTTTTACCTTTTCGTTTTCTTGTTGTTTAGTTATGGCCTTATTGATGATATATTTGCTATAGCTATTTTTTCTTAGCGTCCCTTGCATGAAAAAAATGGCTATAGCAAATATATCATCCATAAGGCCATAACAAAACAACAAGAAAACGAAAAGGTAAAAACCGAAGATCAACACAACGTGGTCCAAGTCAACTTATCCTATATCCGAGGCACAACCGACAAGATAGGGAGAATCCTAAGAAATAACATTCAAACAACCTACAGACCTAACACAACAATAGGAAAGCTGCTAGGGAACCCAAAAGACAAGATACTATTGGAGAACCACGGCGTGTATAGCGTATCGAGTGGAGACTATCCAGAATCCTACGTCGGACAAACAGACGAATATCCACTCGTTGGGATGAACAGAAACTGAATATAAAAAACAAACAGACGACATCAGCATTGTTCAAACATGAACATGAAACAGGGCACAAAATTGATTTTAACAGCTGTAAGGAATTGGCAAACATCGACAAATACAAAACCCGAATCATTAGAGAAGCCATCGAGATTGAGAGACGAGGTTCCCTAAATATAAGAGATGAAGCCATACAATTATCTCCTATTTGGACGACTATCATTCCATTACCAGGCAAAATGTAATTAAACATCCATTAAACTCTGATAATCAGATTAGCACAATCCCTTACGACAAGAAGAAACACTCTAATGATCCGGTAAATGACATGTGGCCACACCAGGCGGATGAACATAATACAATTAATCCTCACAGGAGCGTAATTACCCAACAACCAAATATTAATGAGGGATTAGGAGGAGGAAGGTATAAATTAAGAGACAGAAGTAGAAACACTTCAGTTAGATAATAGCTTTTGAAAATGCCAGATAAGATTTTGGCGAAACGTCAAACAGGAATTCAACAGACAAAAGGATGTACACCGGGAGAAAACTTTGACCATATTTGTATATATATATATATATATATATATATATATATATATATATATGTTAGGCGTAAATATCACGCACGTGTATGATACGAAGTATCATATTTCGCTGACCAGTTTCCTGCTTCATTATGTAAACGTGGGAACGCATCGACTTGACCGTTCTTTTGATTAGTCAGCTTTCTTAATGTTATAAATCAGAGCGACGCGGTCCCACGGTCGTCATTTATCGTTAGTATACTTGTACCATTTAGTTAGTTCATTTTAATTTTCAATTACTGTTTTATTTAAAGTTTAATTTTTTGTATTTCAATAAATAATTTTTTTAAAAAAACTCAAAAGTGATTTACAAGATATAAAATTGGCGCAGTCAGTAGGATTGTCCAACACAGCTAGAACACGTGTACACTCACTAGTTGTGTCGATTTCCAAATCCTTGTGGACAAGAACTTCCAGACCGAGACAACAACTGTGGCAGCGAGAACCCGGAACACGCAACCTTACAGCTAACCAGTCCTCAGCTTCTCCAGAACAGTCTCATGCCAGGAGTATTAACGTATGTACTATTACAATCATCACGTTATTGATTTTTATTATTTTATTGATTTATTCGATACGATTTTTATGTATCTTGAACATACAGTTCTATCATTTTATATTTACCCACATTTATCTCTATTATTTTAAAACAATTCTTGAAACACATACTTAAACACATAAAGGCCTTCTGTACTTTTGTGTTCGATATTATTTTAATTGTTTCTAATACTGCAAATATACCTCATTTACTTTATTGCATTTACCTTTACCTTCATTTTATTACATTTATATTGACCTGTTTATTAATTGCTGTAACAAATTTACCTACAAAAATACCTATACACTGATTTTTTCCTTTTAATATTTAATTTGATATATTTTTTTATATAAACTAGTTCAAAATATTTCTAAATATGGTTGAAACACGCCAAGGTACGGTAGAACCTTATAAACTTGCGGAAATTTTCGCTATCATCCCTGAATACGACGGCAATCCAATTTTCTTAAATACTTTCATCAGCTCCTGTTCGACAGCACAAAATATGGCTGTCGCAAATCAAATAACTCTTTCAGTTTTGCACATTAAAAATAAGCTAAGAGGCCGTGCAGCCGAGCTTGTTAATTCAAGAAATGCGTCGACTTGGGATGAAATAAAAACACTTTTAGAAAACCATTTCGGTGACTCAAGCGACTTGTCCGCTTTAATTCAGGATTTACAAAGAATGCGACAACTACCAACTGAACCCACTCACTTTCTCAGCGAGACTACAAAGCCACGAGGCGAAAATGCACGAGGCTGTTAACAAACAGAATCTAAGAACCAAAGAAAAAGACGCGCA
This sequence comes from Octodonta nipae, assembly GCA_034190945.1. NCBI lineage: Eukaryota > Metazoa > Arthropoda > Insecta > Coleoptera > Chrysomelidae > Octodonta > Octodonta nipae. Next base: position 49,747,072 of record CM067219.1, on the reverse strand, counting down.
AATTTGTCTTATAGATTCCATGGCTCTAAATAGTCTTTTGACCGGACTTGAACCAAAAAATAGGCCAAATTATTCGCGCTAGAAACCCTCCCGATATAATTACCGCGGTTTCCCGAATAAAAAGAGAACTCCAACTTTGTCACTTGGAAAATCAAAAATTCTCAAATGTACGGAACCCTCAACAACATCCACAAAGACGACCACCTCCTCAAACTTTTGTAAAACAGTGTTCGTTTTGCAAACGCACCGGACATTTGTATAACGAATGTCTAACACGACAACGACAACAACAACCAAACCAACAACCACACCAAAACTTTAACAATAACAACCCGCAACAATTTAGACCGAATCCTCCTTATCAATCGGCTAATCAAACTAGACCCAATACTGATCCCAATAGGTACCCGCACAACAAAACCGACCTTCTGCCAGTGGACAATATCAAAGTCCTAATCAATCTCGACCAAATCCCAATTTTTACAGAAACTAACAACAAAGAACCCACCACTTCAACCAAGATGAGTTCTACAACCCTTTAAACAATTTCACAAACGATGACCCTTATACAAATTCATACTACCAAGACGATTGTTCTTATTCAGACCACCAAAATACAGATTTCGAATACTCTCAAAATGACTATACTGAAACTTTTGAAAGCAATTACCCTGAATTACCCGAAGACCGACGACAAAATTTTCAAGAGGTAGTTACAAACCACCCGATACACAGATCTGCAATCTTCAAACCCAGTTCGAAACAATGAGTTTACTCGACGACTTCAACCCCAACCTGAATTTTCCGGAACAAGCTTTCCTATAAGCCCCTCACTTTCGGTAAATTTTAAGAACCTTTTCTACATCAACGACGCCACTATGTATAAACTGTTAATAGACACAGGTGCCGGTTTATCAATTTTTAAACCAAACACTTGTAAACAATTTCGACACCGATACCCAGAAGACGTTGTGATACAAGGTATCACTAATCAAAAAATCCTGATTAACGAATCTACCTTAGTCCCATTTAATCTTAACGATCCACACAAAGTTTACATCTGTAACTTAGACATCGAATTCGATGGTCTACTAGGTTCTGACTTTTTAGAACATTACAATTGTGTGATTGACTTTAACAAAAAACTTCTTATAACCAACTTCAAAACTATTCCGCTTATGAAAGTAACAGACGAAACAATATCTTCAAACAGGCAATCTCCAACAATTAACCCAACAATTTCAAACACGATTACTATTGAACCGCGAACAGAACGGATTTGCAAACTCAAATGTGACTTACGTAACACGGAAGCTATACTAACCACTACCGTCCTAGAAAATGTGAGACTTCCGAATGCTTTAGTCCAAGTTAACGACAAAGGCGAATTTTTGACATCCATCTTAAACGCTAACGCCTTCCCAAAAACTGTAAATTTCGACACTATCAAATTAGAACCCATTCAAAATTACTATGTAAATCACTGTCAAGAAATTTCGTTTGCAACTAATCCTAACTTCGACAGACAAACGGAGATTAACAATCAACTCCGACTCGAACACCTTAACGAGGAAGAGGCCGAACTAATACAACAACTTTGTCTTGACTTTTCCGACATTTTCTACTTAGAAGGTGGCCATCTTAGTTTCACGGATGAAATTAAACATTCCATCGACACAAGCAACGCCAAACCAATATACACTAAATCGTACCGCTATCCCCAAATTCACAAAGAGGAAGTCCGTAACCAAGTTTCGAAAATGTTAGAACAGGGCATCATTCGTCCCTCAAACTCTCCCTGGTCTTCCCCTGTATGGGTTGTCCCGAAAAAACTCGACGCCTCCGGGAAACAGAAATGGCCAGTATTTTACCACCCTAGATCTAGCTTCTGGTTTCCACCAGATTAAAATTGAGTCCAAGGACATTCAAAAAACCGCTTTCACTGTAGAGAACGGTCATTTTGAATTTGTTCGCATGCCTTTCGGGTTGAAAAATGCCCCTTCAACATTCCAAAGGGTGATGGACAATATTCTGATAGGAATCCAGAACGAAAGATGCTTGGTGTACATGGACGATATAATCGTTTATTCGCCCACCATTCACGAACACTTAGCAAGACTAACTGACGTTTTTAAAAGACTTAGGAAGGCAAAGCTCAAAATACAGCCTGACAAATGCGAGTTTCTCCGCAAGGAGGTCGCTTATTTGGGACACTTAATAACTAAAGACGGTGTAAAACCCAACCCGTCGAAAGTCGACTGTATCTTAAACTTTCTTCAACCGCAGAACCCCAAAGATATTAAGTCTTTTTTGGGACTTGCTGGTTATTATCGGAGGTTTATTCCAAACGAGAATATCGAAACCCCTAACTAAACTTTTACAAAAGGATGAACCGTTTAATTTCAACGCTGAATGCGTCACGTCCTTTAACGAACTCAAACGTGCTTTAACTTCGACACCAATACTGATCTATCCGAACTTCGAGGAACCATTCATACTAACCACTGACGCCAGTGCTTTTGCAATCGGCGCTGTACTATCCCAAGGGCCAATAGGTAAAGATTTACCCATTGGATATGCTTCCAGGACACTTTGTCAAGCCGAGACAAGGTATTCGACTATTGAGAGAGAACTGTTGGCTATTGTTTGGGCAGTGAAGCACTGGAGACCGATAATCTATGGCCGAAAGTTCCAACTTTGTACCGATCACCGCCCATTGACGTGGCTGTTCTCGATAAAAGACCCCGGAAGTCGATTAGCCCGATGGAGACTTAAACTCGAAGAATATGACTACGAGATCATTTACAAACCGGGTAAAATTAACAAAAACGCATTAAAATCAACCACCTTGATGAGTGCATATTATTCCAGGCTAAAACTAAACTAACACCCCACAAAATCTTACCCCTAAATGACGAAGACGATGACAATACCTCCGAACCTGAACAAAACGAAATAACTACCGAAACGATATCCCAGGAATTCAAAAGTTTTGTTGAACGTTACAAAACGGTTTCCTTAATTGACTATAGTAAAATCGAATTTTCTAATTGCCAACTTCTAGACAAGGCAAATAAAAATATTCTAATTTTTCCCCAATCATCCAACCTTCAGGAATTCGATCACGACATATTCGAAGACATTTTCGAAGAAGTCGCTGATTTTGAAACATTTAAAATCAACGTATTCGCTAGCAAAACTGTTAGCAGGAGACAATACTTCATAGTCCCGCTTCCAAACGATCCCGAAATCGTAAATGAAGTCCTTTTCGCATCTATTTTCAAAAATCAAGATGTTCTCTCCCCCTCGAAAACATATTGTGTAGAAAACAACCTTGATCTTCCAATTCTGGAAATGCTTTCCTTAATTTTCTCTGAAAAAGACATTAAGTGGAAAATTTGCCAAAACATCACAAAAACTCCTAAAAAAGACGAAATACCACTAATACTAGAGCAATATCATAACGGAAAAAACAACTTGCATCGCGGCATCAACGAAACCATACGCCGTGTCAAAGAGAGGTTCAACTGGCCGGGATTTACAAAGACATTGAGAACTTCATAAAGAACTGCGTAATCTGTCAACAAACCAAAGCTTGTCGAAAAAACTTAGATAATCCCCTCGTCATAACTGAGACACCTAAAACACCCTTTGAAAGAATTAACATCGACATCTTAGAAATTCCTAATAGAAATCACATTTTGACGATAAGAGACGAACTGACTAAATTCTCACAAGCCTATGCTTTGGCAGATAAATCCGCCAAATCTGTCGTTAGTACTATTATGTTGTACTTTCAACATTTCGGTACACCATTACGTATCCACTGCGACTATGGCAGAGAATTTGACAATGCCATACTAAAAGATCTATGCAAACTTTATGACATCAAACTTACCTACTCTAGCGTGGGACACCCGCAAACAAACGGCTCCGTGTAACGATTTCATTCTACTCTACTAGAAATGATTCGCATTCACAAAGCTGAAAATCGCGACGAACACCCCTTAAACGTACTTCCGTATGCTATTATTGCCTATAACAATTCAACCAATAAGACCTATGGCTTCACCCCGTTCGAACTCGTTTTCGGACATACCTCCAGCAGACCCCCAGAGACTCTTTATAATCAAAAAGAACGAGACCTAAATAACCGAATTTCTTACTATTACAAAATTGCATGTGAAAACACTAACATACAGAAATAAAAAGCGAAAGAAAGATTTGACCAACACGTTTCGAAAAACCCACCTGATTACATAGTCGGTGACAAGGTATACGTAAAAGAGTCACAAATAAAAGACAAACTCCAGAACAAATTTAATGACCCATTCCAAATTATTGAGATCCACAATAACTCTGCTACACTTCTAAACCTAAGAACTAACCAACGAACGAAAGTGAACTTTGACAGAATGAAACCATATTCTGAAAACTAACTTTCTTTTCAGGTTTCTTCTGCTGCTCAGATCAGCAGTTTCACAGTACGACGTCAAACCGATTAACAACACTCTCGGTATCTACTGCCATGACGAAAGTCGAATAATTGTATCAAACTATAAATGGACTCTATTAGTTCACCGGAACTTGACAACCCTTAATCAATTATTTGAAAATAATAACAGAATCCTCAATACTTTAGAACGAACTGTCGATCCTATACCTGGCTTCAAATTTCACGATACAGGTGCCTTTCGTGTGGACGTCCAAACACACATTAGCCTTTTAACACAAATCTCCGACTCCATCAAAACAAAATTTTCAGAAGTATTTCTAGTCACTAAAAGACCCAAACGCGGATTAATAGACGGTGCTGGAACCATCTTTAAAGCAATAACCGGTAACCTAGACGCATCCGATGGCGAATTCTATACTAGCAGCATAAACAGACTTAACCAAGGACAACTACAAGTCGAAAATCTTTTAAAGAATCAAATGAGCGATACAACCACTATTATTAAAAACTTTAATGAAACTATTCAGAAACTTCAAATAGACGAGAAAATCTTTAACGAAGACATTAACGAAATCAACCTCACGATACATGAACTAAATGACCGGATAGCCACTATTCAAGTCAAACAATCATTTCTTGAAATTTGTGAAAAACTAATGGCTAGTTATTTGTTTCTTGAAGATAACCTTAACGATATTTTAAATTCAATAACTTTTGCATGTTTGAAAATTATTCACTCATCTATTATTACACCGGATCATTTGATTGCCGCATTACAGGAGATTTCTCAAAACCTTGTTAAAAATAATTTACCGTTACCAGTCAGATTTTAAAGTGTTGCACAGTATTTAGAAGTAATTGAACTACAAGCTTTTCAAACTCACTCAGATCTAGTATTCATCTTAAAAATCCCTCTAGTAGAGCAACAGCTTTACACAGCTTACCATTTATACCCTATTCCGATTTTAGATGATAGAACTGGTTTTCATCACATCCTTTCTTTTACTCAAAAATATGTAGCGCGAAATGATGATTCTCTTATGTACATACCAATCAAGGACTTAAGTGCGTGCAAACAGCTGACTGCACTCCGAAAACTGTGCTCCGATTTATACGCGTATCCCATAGACTCAAATGCACCCTGTGAGGCGCAGCTCCTGAAAAACATTCGTAGTGTCCCCGAAACTTGTAAAAGTGCCATCGTTTTCAGTGAAGGGTACAATGTTCAAAAACTTGAAACAAATGCGTGGATTGTAATCATATCGGAACCCATACATGTGACCATTAATTGTCCATGAATTGACGCTAAAACTTTAGTGCTAACGAACAATTCTATCATTCGGTTACAAAGGGAATGTAGTGCTTTTGTTGGGATTACGAAAATCCAGGCCGAACCACAAAAATTCATGAACATTTCGGACAATTCTCATCCAGTTTTAATTCCATTCAATTGTTGCAATTCTCACCCTGAGAAACTTGCAATTCCGGACCTTAAGCCCCTGAAGCTGGACGACTTAAACATGGAAGAACTATCCATAGCCAACCACAAGCTGGACCAGTATTCAAGGGATCTCGACGATCTCATCAACCAACCCTTTGTTAATAAAAACATTTCCTGGTTCACGTATGCTACAATAATTATCATTGTAACAATTGTTGTTGTATACAGCTCATTGAAAATCATAAGGCACGTTAAAAGACCTCCGAAAAACGACAACTCCAATCCAGAGAGTCTGAGTACCCTGACAAAACCGTTCTCCAGGCTGATACCAAAACTGAGGCCCCAAATCGAAGAGGAACCTGAACATCCAGACTTATAGAATTGAGAACCTTTTTGATACATTTCTATTCTTATTTGACTTTTATGTTTTGTTATTTTTCATATTTTATGTAACCTATTTAAACTTAATCATTATGTTCACTTTAACTTTATTTTATTTCCATATTTGTATTGTTTTTGCTTATTTAGCTAGCGTCCAGTAAATTCCAAAAGTTGATGTTACAGCATCAACTTTTCTTGGTAAAGGGGAGCTGTTAGGCGTAAATATCATGCACATGTATGATACGAAGTATCATATTTCGCTGACCAGTTTCCTGCTTCATTATGTAAACGCATCGATTTGACCGTTCTTTTGATTAGTCAGCTTTCGTAATGTTATAAATCAGAGCGACGCGGTCCCACGGTCGTCATTTATCGTTAGTATACTTGTAACATTTAGTTAGTTCATTTTAATTCTCAATTACTGTTTTATTTAAAGTTTAATTTTTTGTAATTTCAATTAATATATTTTTTTTTAAACTCAAAAGTGATTTACAAGATATATATATATATATATATATATATATATATATATATATATATATATTCCATTTACTTCTTCGCCCATGACCCATAACACACGAATGCACGGTATTTTACTCACAGATGAAGAGTTTGTTTTATCACCTTTTTATGTCGTTTTGCCACTTTCTCATATTTTACTTACAATGTATAGATTTTAAAAGTAATCAGAATACTATTCACAGTAAGTTTTTGAATAACTACCAGATATTGCTAATTAAAAAAGTAAACATACCAAGTGTAAACAAATAAAGATTGAGAACATGGAAAATGTTGCCAAGTATAAAATGTTCCTGTTGACAATAGAACCATCATTCCAACATTCTTCAGATTATTATTTATTAAGAGCAACAAAGTCATTTATGAATGTAAGACTTCTACTGCCAACAAAATTCAATGTTTGTGTAGACTTGGACGACAGAATAGGCAACTTAGGACAACCTGGTTTGTTTGTAAACAATGCATGTTGGTTCGAGTTTCTTGCGGTTATTATTGATATACACCGTGCTTCTTATTAATGTTGAAAGCGTTAAATATGTGTGGCCAAATACGTCACAACTTGTTCGAAATTTTTTAACATTGATTAAGTAATCCTTGCTAAATATCCCTTGGTAGATAACTGCAAATTGTCACTCCTCTTTATTAATGTATGATCTGTGTTCACTCCATCAGTGTGTGCGTCAGCCGTCAGTGGCGTCAGTTGTCAAATGCTGTCAAGCAAACAAAATCTCAAATTAGTTTAGATTTTGCATGACTTTTCATTTTTAGTGCGAGTTTAGGCCTAAATTGCATAAAATCAGTCAAGAGTCTCTTGAAAGAAAAAAGTAACAATGACTGTAATCAATAAGATGGATGTAGACGGGGGGCCCAAAGGAGAGGGGTTCCGTTCCTACTACATTACTAAAATTGAAGAACTGCAATTAATTGTTGCTGAAAAGAATCAAAATTTAAGAAGATTGCAAGCCCAAAGAAATGAACTTAATGCCAAGGTTCGCATGTTAAGGGAAGAGCTGATGCTTTTACAAGAACAAGGAAGTTATGTTGGGGAAGTTGTTAAACCAATGGACAAAAAGAAAGTGCTTGTCAAAGTACATCCAGAGGGAAAATTTGTTGTTGATATAGACAAAAACATTGATATCAATGATATTTCGCCAAATTGTAGAGTTGCTCTAAGAAATGAAAGTTATACACTACACAAAATTTTGCCAAATAAAGTTGATCCTTTAGTATCCCTCATGATGGTTGAAAAAGTACCAGATTCAACATATGAAATGGTTGGAGGCTTAGATAAACAAATTAAGGAAATTAAAGAGGTTATTGAATTACCTGTGAAACATCCTGAACTCTTTGATGCTTTGGGAATTGCACAGCCTAAAGGTGTTCTTCTGTATGGACCACCTGGTACAGGAAAGACCCTTCTTGCTCGAGCTGTGGCCCATCACACAGAATGCACTTTCATTCGTGTTTCTGGATCAGAATTAGTTCAGAAGTTCATTGGTGAAGGGTCTAGAATGGTTAGAGAACTGTTTGTGATGGCAAGAGAACATGCTCCATCTATTATTTTTATGGATGAAATCGATTCTATTGGTTCTTCTCGTATAGAATCCGCTTCTGGTGGAGACTCAGAAGTGCAACGAACAATGTTGGAACTTTTAAATCAGTTAGATGGTTTTGAAGCTACTAAAAACATTAAAGTTATAATGGCCACAAATCGTATTGACATTCTAGATCCTGCATTACTTAGACCTGGTAGAATTGACAGAAAAATTGAATTTCCCCCACCAAATGAAGAAGCACGACTTGATATTCTGAAGATCCATTCCAGAAAGATGAACTTAACCAGAGGAATTAACTTAAGAAAAATTGCTGAGTTGATGCCTGGTGCCAGTGGTGCTGAAGTCAAAGGTGTCTGCACTGAGGCTGGTATGTATGCTTTAAGGGAAAGAAGAGTTCATGTGACCCAAGAAGATTTTGAAATGGCAGTAGCCAAAGTTATGCAAAAAGATTCAGAGAAAAATATGTCTATCAAAAAGTTATGGAAATAAACATTATATATATGTAGAATTATTGTTTGCTTGTGTCACTAATTAACTCATAAATTTTTGTAAGTTGTGAAAATGAATAAATAATAGAAATACAGGCACTTCTTTTAAATACTCCTTTTGGTTTAATATTTAATATAATATTGAGACAGCATACCAAGATGTCGATGCCACTGAATCGAAAGATTGTTTCCATCATACTTCTCACCAGCCTCCAATTCAGTCCATCCAAATTTCATCGGATTCTTCTCCATCATCACATTCCTCAATTCTACTAGAGTCTTCCAAAGATCGAATGTTTTCGTTACCAAATAAAAGATGTCAGTGGTACCCACTGGTTGTTTATCTTCGAGATGAAGGACCTTCCCTACCACAGGATCTTGCTCCCGTAGCTTCTGGAACTGGCCGTAATTTTTATCAAACACCTTGGCTATTCCTTTGGACATCCGGAGATCTCGAGCCACACAATGAGCCAGGGCATATTGTATGGGCACCTCAAACAGGTCTCGGGGTACCTCTTTCGTTACGTCGTGCTGCACTTTCTGCCCATCAGAGTACAGTGCCATAAACTGCTCGAAGGTCATCTCGTCATCGGGTGGTTGGATGCTGCGGACTTGGGCTTGGTCAACTTCGCTATCATGATTTCCGGCATAAGGGGCTAACCTTTGGTTTCACCGAGGTAGCTTCTTTATTCTATAGACAACATCGTTGATTTTCTTCACAATTTAGTACGGCCCCTCCCAAGAACTCTGTAGCTTGGTCGAATATCCACGACGACGTTGCGGGTTATACAACCAACCAAGATCATCAACTTGGAATTCTCCACCCTCGGCTTTGATGTCGTAGGCTTCCTTCATTCGGGCACTGGCATTCTCGATGTTTAACCGGACTCGTTCATCTTTTGACGTAGCTGGTTGACATAGTCTTCACCTGCGGTCTCTTCCCCTGGGGGACATCCAAACTTTAAATCGCATGGTGGTCTTAATTCTCGTCCCATGATAATATTGGCCGGGGTCTAACCCGTGGACTCGTGCACAGACGAACGATATGCCATTAGAAACAAGTGCAGATACTGGTCCCAGTCTCTTTGGTGGTCAGAGACTACCTTTGACAAACGGCGGTTAATGGTTCTATTCATCGGATTGCGGGTGTAATGCTGTCGTCCGTGTTTTATTGATCTTCAATCCTTGGTCTGAATGCAACTCCAAGGGAACACCAAAACGACTGATACATTCTTTGACAAGGACATCAGCAACGGTCAAGGCTTCTTGATTCGGCAAGGCATGCTTTGGCCCATTTACTAAAACAGTCCATCACCACTACAATGTATTTATTTCCAGAGTCGGATTCATGAAATGGACCGGCAACATCAATGGCAACTCTTTCGAAAGGAATGCCCACGTTATATTGCTTCATGGGAGCTTTTGGTAGCTTCTGAGGCCCATTACTTCCTGCACAAACCGTACATTTCCGGCACCACTCCTTAACGTCTACTTGGCAGTTTACCTAATAAAAGCGTTCTCTCAACTTCCCCAGGGTTTTCGTTACTCCCTGATGTCGTCCAGTTGTACCATCATGTAGTTCTCGCAAAACCTCTGGTCTTCTATTTTTAGGGACTACAATCTGCTTTCTGTCCTTGCCTTCCTCTTCCTTTCCAGAACGCGCTTCAGAAGTCCCTTCTCCAAGATGAGGGAGTTCCACTGAGCCCAGTATGACTTTATGGTTGATGAGTATCGAGAAATCTCCTGCCACGTAGGTTAGTGGTCTTCTTCCTTCCACCGGATAACCTCTTTCAAATCTGGATCTAATTTCTGGTCATTTTGGATCTCCACAAATTGCCAGTGGTCATCGATAGCGGTAGTTCTACAGAGAACAGCCCCTTTATCTTCAGCCCGCTGACAATGTTTGCAGTGATCAGGGCATGGTCTCGATAGGGCATCAGCATTCTTATGGCTTGTTCCAGCTCGATGTTCAGTCTCGAAGTCGAATTCTTGCAACCGCTCAATCCACCTGGCCACTTGTCCTTCGGGGTTTTTAAACTGCAAGAGCCGCTTGAGAGCTGCATGATCAGTCCTCAGGAGGAATCTTTTACCATAGAGGTACTTGTATAACAGCCACGAGTTCCCTGCGAGTAACGCAATAATTCCGTTCAGGCTTGCTCAAGGTCTTGCTGAAATAGCCGATGACTTTCTCCTGACCATCTTGGATTTGCGAAAGCACCGCACCAATTCCGACATTGCTTGCGTCGGTATCCAAAACGAAGTTTCCATCTGGCAAAGGATAACTTAAGACGGGTGCACTCGTCAATGCTCTTTTCCGTGTCTCGAATGATCGCTGGCACACCTCGTCCCACTGGTATTGTACCTTCCCCTCTGTGATTCTAATATTAGTATTCGAAATGTACACGACCTGCACATTTTGAATACTAATATTTTGGATTTTACAAGTTTTAACTTGTACCATAATTTTGTTGAATTACGAAACGAAATTCTACAAATTACAAAGCTACAAGTTACAAGTTGATTATGAAACAGGCCCTAAGTGTTCTGTACAATATATTAGAATATTATCATTATTTTGCCTAAGATGCAACTGCAGAGGTGCATTTCAGTTTAATTATTAACCATTTATTTTAATTGTTGAATACGGATCGAAACATAAAGTAATTTTAATAATGTGATGTAACAAGAAAAATTGATAACGATCCGATACCCTATTTTTCGTTTGGTGTTACATGTAATATCCTGTTCAACTCTCTTCGCATTCCCCTATTCCACCTCTGGTTACGCTTCTAATTATAGGGCAATTAACTCTTATGACAACGGCATTATTCAATTATCGTGTTTTAGAAAAGTGTTAATTCATAGAGAAGCTTATTATACTTACTTCTCTATTTCAGTAATTAGTACAATGACCCTAAAAATGGTAATATCTGAGTGTTATCGCGTGTGTGTATACTGTGAAGTCTTTTCTAGAGTTCACTTGTTTTTCGGTTCGGTCTTGAGTTCGGAAGTATAAGTCATCTTGTGATTTTAATGTCCTTGTTGTGCAATTGATGTTATTTTTCGTTCTTATATCATTATCATCCAAGATATATAAGTTCTGCGATTTCATACAACCCTGGAGTGAATATTTTTCTGAAAAAACTAAAAGATCTTCATAACTCTGCTTAACACCAACTCTAAAAAGGTTCCAATATGTCAATAACTCTGAAAAAGTCAAATATTCTCGGAAATTTCTGTCTCTGGGGAAGACTTATTCAGAATTAATAATACCTCCAAGAAGTCTGAAATTTCAGACTTTTTCAGAGTTATTATTAGGAAAGAATCTTTCCTAGTTGAGAAAACCTTAATGAACAGACAAAATAATCCAAGACCTCTTCAACAATCTTTTCGAAATTACTTATTAACACTGATTGACCCTTTTCTAGACTTGATCAATAAGTCTTATGCAGAATTATGAAGACTTTGTAAGTGTTTTTACAAAAAAAAACACCAAGGACTGCTTGTGTTTCCAAAACTATGCTGATTTTGCTGTCTAAGTTTGAATCTTTCCAGTTTCATACTAACGACAATCCTTACTCAGATAAGCTTATGGTCGCTTCCCATCTTGAATGTATTTCGCGTGCTTATACCTTTGTTGGTGCTGATATTGTTTATCAGGACAAGCGGTCAATTTTTATTTATGATTGATCTAATTGGATTTTCCAAAATCCACTTCCTATTAGAGTTTTACTTGAAGAGGGAATTTGATGCACATTTTTTGACAGTGTGCGAAGCAGTCTACTAATATCTTCCCTCTTTCGTTGCTTTCATTAAACCCAAAGTGAGCCAGTGACATGTCCTGATCTTATCGTTCTCCCACTTTGGCATTAAGATTGCCGTATTTGATTTGTAGTTGAAATAACTATTAGTATATAATATTTATCTGATTTCGTTATTCGATCTCATCGTCTGAATCGCTTGTTGTCCGGGCATAATCTTTTATTATTTGCACTTCATGTAATGGATAGTGCTGCATGGTGGTTTGCATCAATAAAGAGTTTATTCACAACATTTGAAGAATTGGAGAAAGAAATTCTGGAATATTTTTGGGGTGGGAAAATAATATATTGGGAGATTTTACTACACCAAAGGAGGAATGGTGGAATACACATTGAAGCTAGTTACTTCAGGCTACCTATACGACATGAAGAAATTGTTTTGAACATTGCTGAACATTATGAGGCAAAAGCAGCAAAAACAATATTTGAGTACGATGTAAAAGACAATTAAGGTGATCAGACAGGACAGAAAATATGAATACAAATATCAGGCCTAATATGTCAAGTATTAGTTACAACAATAATCAATATTGGGCTAATAATAGAAGATTTGCAACAATGCCAAAATGAAAATCGAAATTATGGAAATCAAAATTCAAAACCAATTGGTAATGAAGATTTGAGATCAGACGAATAACGAAATTGGAATAAACCGAATAAAAAAGAAATCAAGAATGGGAAAATAAAATTTATCACAATTAAATGCCAACATTATCAAGCAATACTCCACGGGGATATAATAATACTACTGGAGTAAATAAGAAGAAAGAATACCCGATCGAATAATATAAGAAGGGGAAGAAGTAATGAAGTAATCCCACAGAAATCAAGACCAAGTAATGATCAGAGTTAACCACGGAGAAGTTTAAGCTGCAACAGATAGGCAAATTCCAATTCTGATAGTCTCACTCACTATTTTCCAAATTTGGTCACTATTGTCCCCAGGGCGGGATTTACATATGGGAACTTTAGTCACAGGTCCAGGGGCCCTCACCAACTGTAGACCAAAATTTAAAAAATATATATTTCAAGAAAAAAATAGAGCATAAAATGTAAATGAAAGCCAAAATCCATAAACAATGTTTATATTGTATGCATATTGATATTTTCAGTTGTTTTTTAAAATGCTATTTTTATTTTGACGTCTTTTATATAAGTATTTATAAATTTATATGACATGTTTTATTATAATAATAATAAAACTGCTTGGAATAAAGTAGGCTCAACGAATTGATCACACCGCCATGAAAAAGGACCTAACAACAACAACAGAGTTTTATAGAAGGGTAAGACGACTCTTGAAAACCAAACTAAACAATAAAAATCTGTTTCAGGCTATTAACACCTACGCGTGTTCAGTGCTTAGTTACTCTTTCAGTATAGTTAACTGGTGCAAAACCGACATTGAACAATTACAACGGAAAGTTCGAGTACTACTAACAAAAGCTCAAAATCACCACCCAAAGAGCTGTGTCGATTATACAACATTGCCCCGGTGTGAAGGAGGAAGAGGATTGGCAGATATAGGAATGTTACGTGATCAACAAATTTATAATTTGCGTAATCATTTCCAGAAACTCGCAGAACCACATCAGTTTTGTGCCCAAGGGTCTCCACCAACTTAAAGCCGGCCCTGATGATCACTGTTTCAGAGCTCAATAGTAATGAGAATAGAGGGTCTTGTTAGACTGAAGGACTCGACTCGCTAGATTATTATAAATTTAGGTAAATGTATCGTACAATAAATGTTCTTTCATATTGTAATGTTTTTATTTTCACACTCGGGTTCTGTTCAGTTCTTGGGCTTATTTAAAAACACAACCCAACTCACTCTAATTTATTTCCACTACTTTAACACAATTTATATTCACAGAACTATTTACAATGTATCTTTACTATACTAACGGCAGTCGAATACTGAATGAATCCCATCACCAACTGTCCGTATTTATATATTTCTCTCGGAATTCTCTAGTAAGTCAAAGAGCCATCGGGAAATTTGTTCTCGAAGCTTCGACAAAATTCGACGAATACGCATTAACGCTAGCGGTCGGCCTCGGGTCGATAGACAAACAATATTTCGGCTTCCCATAAATATCGGAGGAATGTTGCTTCCACGAATTAGATGATGGCCGATTGCACCAGCTATCAGATGAATTCTCGTAACATTGCCCCCTCCTTAAGACCATTTCGTCCCGGATGTCCCAGAATCCTTCCTGGTGTGACGATATTTGCAGGACTCTCCATTTTGGCAACGGGAAGTTTGGTGGAAGTAACAGTCAACGGTCTTCGAATCTGGGCTGCGAATATTGAGACAGCATACAAGGATGTCGACGCCACTGAATCGGAAGATTGTTTCCAGCATACTTCTCCCACCCTCCAATTCAGTCCATCCAACCGACAATTTCATCAGGTTCTTCTTCATCATGAGATTCCTCAATTCTACCAGAGTCTTCCAAAGATCGCTGTATATTGGCTTGTCCTGCGAGAATGTTTTCGTTACCAAATAAAAGATGTCTCTGGTACCCACTGGTTGTTTATCTTCGAGATGAAGAACCTTCCCTACCACTGGGTCTTGCTCCCTTACTTCTCGAACTGGCCGTACTTTTTGGCAAACACCTTGGCTATTCCTCTGGACATCCGGTGATCTCGAGTTACACAATGAGCCATATTCTATGGGCACCTCAAACAGGTCACGAGTTCCTCTCTGGTTACGTCGTGCTGCACTTTTTGTGTCAAGTCCGCAAGAAGGAGAGTTTCTTCAGTGCGAAGTACGAAACAATGGGTTCAAGATGCGCTTAAAATGTACCAAGGTCCGCCAGATGTCATCCTCATGACAAGGAAACTTCTGTCATCTGGTATCAGAAGTGTGGAGAGTACATACAAGAGCAGTGCAATGACCGAGGATGAAGAATGGCGTAAAATTCAGGCGAATGAATAGCAACAACGAGCAGACGGAGAAACAAGCGCGAATCTCGAAAAGAAACTCTATTAGAAGCAGGGCGCAGAGAACAGAGGAAAGCCATGGACCAGTTATTAGAAGGCACAACCTAAAAGCTTGAAAATTCAATGAAAAGAGAGAGAGAGAGTTGAGGGCTACTACAAGAAAAGTATGCTACTGACTACTGCAGAACAGAGTGACGACATTCAGAATTTATTTCTGAACCACATTAGCAAGAGATGAAAACAAAAACTATAAAAACCCTGAACCGGCCCCTCTGCCTCAATGTTAAAACATTGATAATTTGTAATTATTTTTATTTGTTAAATACTGAGTATAGGCCTGAAGGTTAAGAGTCTCTACATTCTTCTACAACAATACAACTAATTTGGCAAGCAAAAAATGCTATGCAATCCACAAGTAATTGCAGCAGTATATAATTCAGTTAGAAATATATTTAGAAATTAAGGAAAAAATCAGTAATATGAAAAGTAGCTGGTTTCTAATTGTCTTTTAAATGTTATTTGTTAAATCTTCTTGATTAATTTTTATGTTTTCTTGGAAATAAAAAGCTGTATATTGAAAGAAAATCAAACGTTTCAAAGTCGATTCTAATTTCGTTGTCAATGGCTTTAAAATATGTACTGAAAATGTAAATTGAAAGTTTGATTTATGACATTTTAGTTGAAATAAGAAAAATTTCTTGTTTTTAGATATACAGGTAGCACAAGAAATTCTAAACATCATGTATTATAGTTAAACAGCTTTCAAGTTGGAAGAATTTGAAAGAGTTGTTTTTAGAATTAATAAGTGACGACTTTGTGTAAGATTCAATACGTTGTTACGGTGAACTGAGAGGTGATCAGCCTGAGCTGTTTATTTTATATGTCTCCGTCGGAGGTCGTATCGCGCCTAATTGGTCGGTGTTGACTCCGCCCCCTTCGCTGCCGTGTCAGGTGTGTTGCTTGTTGACGAGTTTGTATTTTGCATAGCTGATTGTGTTTTATTTTGATGTTTAGTAATTGTCTTTCATGTGTTAGAGAGGTGCAGGGCGTCGTCTCTTTTGTTTAGTTGTCCAATTTTCTCAATTTCAATGGCTTCTCATATTAGTCTGGTTTTGTAGTGAGGAGTTTGTGAGATCTGTTTACAACTATCGAAATTGATTTTATGACCCGATTGTTGCTGGTGTTAGAGCAGGGCCGATGTCTTTTTTTTATTTTTGACAGCTAATTTGTGTTTCTCTAAACGGGCTGACATTCTCCTGTTCATTTGTCCGACGTATACCTTATCGCACGTTCCGCAAGTTATACTATATACCCCTTGGTTTTCAAGTTGGTGCGGTTTGTATGCTGTCGCTATGTCATGCCTTCGAAGAATTCGGCCAATTCTGTCCGTTGTCCCTTTGATGTATGGTAAGACAACTCCAGATTCGGAACCTCTATGTGCTAGTTTTCCCAAAAATCCTAGATGTCGGTCTTTACATCTCGCGTTTTCAAATCTAACGAAATGTATCAAATAAATAAAGAAGTGTTCGAGAGGACATTCAATTCTGGGAAGCACAACTGATGAAGGTTCCCTAACCAGAAACAATATATATTATATATATTGTCTTGCGTACAAAAGAAAGACACCTCGAAGAGAGTATTCAATATCTCTGACACGTGAAGTTAACCTGAAAATTTCATCGTGACATTCTAACAGCAATTACATGGGACGGCTCCAGATTCGGAACTTCTATGTGCTAGTTTCCCTGAAAATCCTAGATCTCGGTCTTTACATCTCGCGTTTTCAAATTTAACGAAATGTATCAAATACTTAAAGAAGTGTTCGAGAGGACATTCAATTGTGGGAAGCGCAACTGATGAAGGTTCCCTAACCAGAAACAATATATATATAATATATATTGTCTTGCATTCAAACGAATGACACCTCGAAGAGAGTATTCAATATCTCTGGCAGGTGAAGTTAACCTGAAAATTTCATCGTGACATTCTAACCTAGGAGTTACGGGTAACAGCAATTACATGGAACGGCTCCAGATTCGGAACCTCTATGTACTAGTTTCCCCGAAAATCCTAGATCTCGGTCTTTACATCTCGCGTTTTCAAATTTAACGAAATGTATCAAATACTTAAAGAAGTGTTCGAGAGGACATTCAATTGTGGGAAGCGCAACTGATGAAGGTTCCCTAACCAGAAACAATATATATTATATATATTATCTTGCGTACAAAACAATGACACCTCGAAGAGAGTATTTACAATATATATAATTGTTAGGTTAAAATTAACTTACCAGCCAACTTTATATTACAATTCAACAAGGAAAATGTCCAACATATTATTTTAAAATAGAGAAGTATGTGGTATGTTGTACTTGCTGAGATTTAATATAATAATAAACAGGTGCGTTATACTTAATTAAAAAGTAATTATATTGGAGAAAAAACTTGAAAATGTCATGGAATTTATTTTTTAGGCAAAAGTTATCTCGCAGGCTGAAGAGTTTTGTATAGATTTTTCGCAGTTATAGATTATGACATTGAATTTTCGAGAGCTGCTGTTGGTACAAAACTAAATTTGGATAACTGCATCCTTTAAGGATAATAAATAGTAAATTCCTTTAAAAATGTTGTTTGCAGTACTATATTATTCAGTTTGCAGTAATATATTAGGTTCGTTCCTTCTGCCTAGATAACCAGTACACAACGGTTGCGTACCTGCGCACAAGTAAATAGCGTTCCTGCAAAACAATAACCTTTAGTGAATGGTTCAGTTTCGTGTTCCAATAAGTGACACGGTGATTGGTTCGCAACTAGTTAATGTACGGTAATTTCGATCGCCGGCATCAGGGAAGAAGAATTAATAAGGCGGTTTCGTTGCCGAGTGGTACATGGATCGAGTTGCACAATAAACGGTTCATGTACCGATGCATTAAACCAATTGCCGATCGGTCGGCAATCGGCTGAACGAACGAACCTATTATCATTTGGGAATTGAGAAATATTTATTTCATGTCCTGGATATTGAGGAACTAATAAGGAAATTTTTCATTGCTGGAGATAACAATCTACTTGAAACATCTTGGAAAAATTGCAATTTACTTGTTCCAGTATGGTGTCCCATTGGTTCACCAGCTTATAACCTTTGTGAAACATTCAGTTACCTAAATTTGTTCAAAGACAACAGTGTTGTGAATAGTCGGGGTGTACTACCTACTTGACTTATTTTTTCTTATCAGAGAGTTGTTTCCATTGTAGCAGCTATTGATCTATTGCATGAGAAGTGTTCATCTTACTAATTTTACCTTCAACATTAGTGTTAAATTTCCATGCTAAAGTATTGGAAATAAAAGAGACAGCTATTAAATATTATTTGTCAACAATTAACTGGTTCACTTATTTAAATCATAACAATCTAAATGTACAACAAATGTATGATGTGCCATATTATTAAAATTATGGATTTTATAGACCTTTAACACATTAGCTACGAATGCTTTTAGTTTTGATTACAATTCCTTTCATTGTCCTTTTGCTATTTTTTATAATAATGTTAGAAGATGTTGTTTTGTTAGTTGTTTTGCTTATACATTGTGCTAATTAAGATAAAAATGCATTAATTATATGAAGGTGGTTCATTTGGATCGATTGGCTCCCTATCAAGTAGAGGATGATCCCTTTCGTGATGATCGGAATTAAAGGGGAGTGTTATAACATTTTATTTACAGCTGTCAAAAGACGAATCGTTCTAAAAATCAACTTCATAAAAAGTAATTTTGCGAATAAATAAATTGGTACTTATTGTCTTCTAAATGTTATTTGTGGCATATTCTTGATTATTTCTATGTGTTCTTGGGAAATAACACATGGTATCAAACGTTTCCAGGTCTAAAGTCATTGAAAACGAGGTCAGAATAGACGAATAGAACGTTTGGTTCCTTGAATATACAGATTTTTGTTTCGATTGTGGTGTTATGTCCCAAGAACGTAAAAATAAACTGGTACTTTTAGTAAAAAACATTCTCTGAACGCACTAGTATGGATAAAAACGTACATCCTATTCGAAAGAATCGATTGTGACTTGACGTTTCGAGAGGATAGTTTAAAAAGGCCAATTCAGTGACTGTTGAAATAAATATTTTTGTAATGGAACGTATTGTGACATATTTCGGGGAGGAATAAAATCGATTAAACTTGGTTTAAAAATTTGTTTTAAAACCCACTGAGCCCGTAATATTATAAATTATATTTTCTTATATCTGTTAGTCGGAAGAATAGGTAATTTAAACCACATATAGTAGTAAAATGGACAATGACTAACAATAACAATAGTAGATAACTACAATTAAATTAAGTTTGTAGTTTTTATTAGAAATCGTTAGATTATTGATTATCAATTTTCGCCTTGGATATAATTATTAAACATGTAATTACACTGCTACTAAGTGTAATGATCCTTGTTCTCAATTCTCAAGCTAAATTTATAAAATGTGCCCGAAAACTTGCGCGTGACTAGTCGTGAAAAGTTTTATCTTAGGCTTTTTTCAACCTGACCATTGAGTATCTATATACTCACTGAACCCGACCAATACCCGATACATAACAGGTAATCGACTGGCACCCCTTGGCTGGATCCGCCAGTGCACTGGGCACGTTGTGTATCGGTTATTCGTCGGCTTAAAACAAACCTTAGGCTATGTACCACGTAAACGCGATTTGCACGGTGCCGGCGGTGCGATACGTCAATATGACAATTGAAAACTGCAACTGCAGGCGAAAACAAACCAACTGGGCGATGCGACAACTTAAAATTGCTGGAATCGTGTCAATTTATTGTCGTGTAAGGACAATATGAATTATTTTTTTGTTTGATTTTAGCACAATAAACACTAAAAAGCATACCACTCAGATGAATTTGGGGGGGCTTCAGCCCCTTAGCCCACCCCTAGATCCGCTGGGGTCGTGTCCCTCATAAACGCGATATACGCGCTGCGGGCGGTGCGATACGTCAAAGTGACAGCCGCAAACTATCAAACACATAAAAAGAATTCATTTTGACCTTACAGGAAAATAAATTTGTACGATTTCAGCAATTTTAAGTTGTCGCATCGCTCAGTTGGTTTGTTTTCGCCTGCAGTTGCAGTTTTTAATTGTTACACTGACGTATCGCAACTAAACTAAAGGCTCAACCAAACCAACTTAACGAAGAGACAAACAAAATCTCTAGAATCTCACGAATTTATTATCCAGTAAGGACAAATTGAATTATTTTAATATGTTTGATAGTTTGCTGTTGTCACTTTGGCGCATCGCGTCTTAAATCATGTACCTTCTAGATATTGCCTGTCATGCACAAATGTCGTGGTAAGACTAAGGAGAGAGAGAGGGCAATAGAGAGGGCAAGAGGCTATTTCACTCGGTTGGGAGCTGCTTCCAAGCAAATACGTTCAGCATGTTGTTCATTGGCTGCTTCCACTCACTAATTGAAATAGCCTCTTACTGTCTCTATTGTCCTCTCCTTCTAGCGTTGCCACGATTTTATGCTTGACAGGCTATATCTAGATGGTAAATGATCTAAGCATCGCATTTACGTAGGACACAGCCTTAAGCAACGGCCGGCACCAAGTGGTTGGTTGGTTTGAGAAATATTTTTGTCCGCAATATAGTCATTTGACTGCAACATAAATATTTAGCACTCTATATTGAGTTATGGTCTTCTACAAAATCGAAGAGATACTAGTTGTACTTACTTATATTTATAAACCACATTTAAATATAACGATGTTGGTAAATCTTCCAAACTACATTCGTCGTATTTAGGGATGTAACGAATATTCGAATTCGCATCAGCGAATATTCGCGTGTTTTTTAATATTCGTATTCGCGGTTATTCATGCGAATTTTTTGCGAATGTGACAGTGAAAAGCGAAAATAGTTTATTATGATGTTACTCATTAGGTACATTGCACACTGTATAACTTACTTGTCATTTCAAAAGTTAAGTACAGGTAGGTATTAACTTGTACTTGCAATGTGAAATAACAGTTATATGATGACATAAATTTATTTATAACTTTAAAGAAAAAATACACTAGTTGTGTGTCGACTACATAATTATATTTCTTCTGGAATCCGCACATGTAATTAAGCAACAAGTTAATTGCTAAGAAAAATTAAGCAAGTTGTCAGTTTTATAACATGATATAGTGTTTTATGCCAAAGTGAATTTCGAGATCTAGAAGTTAGAGGGAAAACTAGCTGTCAGAGAACTTCAATCAGGAGTCATACTGCATATAACGCTGTTTCCTTGTGATTTCTAGGACAAAGAATTCGTAGATTAACGAAAACCTGTAAAAGAAATTATGATACCAACTATTGGAGGTTCAGTCAGTTGAGGGGAGCGCGACTGATGAAGGTTCTCGACTAGAAGCAATATATTTTCAACAGTATTATATAAGGTTTTCCAAGAAAAACGAAATTTTATTTTCAATTTATAACATTTTTATTTGTGGACTGATTTTCAATAAATAAGGCTTGTTTAAAACACAATTGATGGTGTCAGAGTACTGACTAAATTTTTTAAATCATTTTTAAAAACAAAATTGCAGACGTATCTAAACTTTGGCAAACTTTAAAATATGCTGGTAATTTCTTGGGTCACACTTCTAGTAAAAATAAATATAAATCTTGTATATTTCTAGATTCAACAGGAAGTCACGGTTAAGAATCGCGAATCTGTCCAAAAATAACTATCCTATTACACTATAAAGGTACGTATTTTTTTAATCCCGTGATGACAAATTTTGGTTCGTTGGGTAGAACTGCTAAATCCACAGACAGCATTACATAGTTATTGAACTTGACCCTTTGTCTAAAAAACGGTTAATGGTACCTTAATAGTCTCCTAGCTTTAACTTCAGGACCAAGTTTAAATTTGTCAATTTGTGGAACGCTCAGACTAGCTCCAGGCCTTTTGTCAGGACTAACTGCTAAATTCGAAGTAAACAGGATATTTTCCTAAAGGTGTGTCCCAAGTAAACCAGCTTTGCGCGGTTCGGGCCGTGCGTTGCGTCAAAGTGGCAGGCACAAGCTGAAACTGGCGAAAACAAACCACTGAGCGATATCCGCTAATATAAAATCGCTACAAAAACACTAATTTAATTTTCTGTAAGAACACAATGTATACTTTGTATGTACTTTGTATTGTACCATAACTGTCGTACTTGCGTTCTTACACTCCTTGGGCGCCTGCCTCCTTTGCGCCTAGCAATTGTGTTAGGTGAAATTTCTTAACAGAACTGTAAGTTATGCTTTTTTTATTATATCGCCTAGCAATAATTTGTAGCAGCACTCGCCATGCATCCTTCTCTAATTTAAAGTATTGATGCAAATTTTATCGTCATTAAGCTAGTACCATTTTCGCAGCTGTCAATTCTAATTAGCATCGATAGCCAACGAAGCGAAATTTCTGATTACGCCTAGTTAATTTTGCAAAATAAGAGAAATTAGCTATCAGGATGTTAAAATATACCTTTACCTTGTCATAAGTCAATTATTTTTTGACCGATTCTCATGCACTCAATCTCATTTTACTAAGAAATAAACCGGCTGACAGAATCTTACTTTTAAAGCTATACAAAGGTTAGACTCGTTCGTCACTTTGCTTTTGAAACTGATTTTAAAAATATATAGTCTGACACCATCAATTGTCTCCTAAACAAGCCAACTTTAATTTAAATGGGTCCATATAACATCACAATCAAATTTCGTTTTTTTTTTGGCAACCCTATATAATTTTAGTTCTTATTTGGCTCATAAACATAAGTATATAATTTTTCTGTTTAATTAAAAATAACTTAAGTTATAATAAGTTGTACGTATTTGAGAGAATTCTCCCATAAACCAAAAAAAAAACTTTGTTGGTTCACTCCAATATGTTGACAGCTTAACTGTTGAAAGTTGAAACAGCATTGAGAGTGGGCGCAAGTACATGCGAGCGTTTTTCCGCTGGCGGCATTATTTTATGGAGTGGGGGAACATTAACTGAGGGGAATGAAAGACGTCAGCGGGAAGCCGAAGAAGTTCGTTTGTTTTAACTTTTTTGCGGAAGACGCTGTCAAAACCGCCATATTTGAATACTGCTTTAACAATACAGATAAAGTACATGAATGAAATTTGTATATTATGTAAATATAAATGCAAGTAACGGCAATTCATTATTGGAATAATTAATTAATACATTGTCAATGGAATTCGGACAGATATTAGTGAACATGTTTATTTATATTTTTCGGTTTCATAACCTAACCTCAAACTAAATGGCCATGGAAAGCCAATTTAAACAGAGTCGAATATAAAACTTATACAGCGTTGTCAGATATTTTTTTAGCTAACACACAAATATTAACTGATCTTTGGTATCATAAAATATTTTATTTAGAGGGATTGTTTAGGAGAAGAAATATCTCACTCAAAATATAAAAATAAATACGTTCTTTACCATCCTTATCAATCATAATAGATAAATACATATTTTTTATGATTTTTATTTCTGTTATCTGGTCATACATATATTGAAATAGTAGGTACTTTTCTAACTACAAATACTGTAATATCTTGCATAAATGAATTAAATATTTTCTACAATTGATCGACTTACACTCATTTTATTGTGTAAAATTTCAAAAATAATGTCAAAATAATTGTCAATGATTATTCCTTCCATCTAATTGGGTTTTCTCTCCTCACTTCTTTTTTGTAACATAAGTATTTGACAGCAGTATAGTGTATACTTATCTGTTATGGAGACGTTTTAACTCGTCTGGAGTCGTTGTTAATCACTGAATGAACTATTTATGCGTAATTTATTGATTTGCTGATTACCACAGAAATGAAAATTACGCATAAATTGTTCTTTCAGTGCTTGATAACGACTCCAGACTTGGAGTTGAAACACTCATATTTGTACTCAGGAAGTCTGTAGAGATGTCTTTCTCTTAAACAACTGTGAGCTGTGCATGGGCGGATCCAGGGGGGGGGGGCGACAGCCCCCACCAACACCCTCAAAGTTAGTAAATTTAATATTAAAACGAGGTAATCTTAACTCCAAGAAGGTCACTTCTATGGGTTTAAACCACAATACGACTATTTTTAATGTAATAGTCCCAGAAATATGAGTTTAAAATTATATTTTGGTAAATTTAGTAAAGGATTGCCCCCCCTGAAGCATCAAATCCCCCCGGAAGCACGAGTCTGAATCCGCCTCTGTGAGTAATACTTGAATCGCAATAAGATAAAGTTACAATTATTTTAATTTTCCATTAGTAAAAATGACACCAAGAGAAACAGAGACAGGTAGATAACTAGAGACAGGAATTATATTTCTTAAGATGCTTTCTTTTTTCTATTGTTTATGTTTACCTCATGCTCTAATATACTGTTTGTTACTGTCCTATTTTTTTATTTCCATTACATATTTTTGTGAAAGTTCAGAACAATACACACACAATACATAAAATTGATTGCTACCTTTGAAATAAATGCTAACCTTTTACACTAAAGTTGAATAAAATTGTTTTACACCAGAAATCTAAAATTAAATGGATTATCACCAAATGGAACGAATTAAATTTGATTGTCTTCTAAACGTTGTTTGTGGCATATTCTTGATAACTTGTATGTTTCTTTGGGGAATAACACCACAATAGAAATAAAACTACGTATATTGCAGGAATACCAAACGTTTCAAAGTCTATTCTGACTTCGTTGTCAATGGCTTTATATTTATTGATGTGATTGCAAAATGAAAATTTTCATTTCAAAGAAACATATAAGTTAATTAAATTTGAGTTGCCTAATTTTAATTACACAGTGTCAAACAATTATAACTTGTTTGAAATTGTATAACCCCATATATTTCTTATTAAGTTGTATATGTGAAAACAAACCTTGCATTTATTTATTAGATTTCCTTTTATCTACATGGGCTGATCCAAGGGGGAGAGCCTGAAAATTGGTAAATTTAATTTTAAAATGAGGTAATCTTAACTCCAAGAGCCAAGAAAAAGGTAACTTCTATGAGTTTTGGCCTCAGAACGACTATTTTTAATGTACTAGCCCAAGGAATCTAGGTTTAAAATTATATTTAGGTAAATTTAGTACAATATCGCCCCCCTGAAGCATGAAATCGCCCCCTGGAAGCACGTGACTTGATCCGCCCCTGGAGCTGTGAGGAATACTTTCTGTAAGAGAGAACCAGTTATCCAGGTAATTTTTTCAAATTGCCTCTACTATACTTTGATTCCACTTCAAATGCTTATCCATTACAAAAAATAAGTAAGTAAGGTACCTAATTGTGTTGCAGTTTTTCTCCTGCGACTGACATGTAAATTTCGGGGCAAATAGCTGAAATATTATCTGTTGGTCATATATTCTGTTGTTCGGTTTTTAAGAAAAATGTCTACAGTAAATCGTTTCTACATTCAACAAGGTATGTGTAGCAGACTAAGCTCATTAAAAACATAATATTGGAAAACAGCTTTTTTTTCACTAAAAAAATGTCATTTAGATCACGAAAGTAATATGGATCTTT
Organism: Octodonta nipae; assembly: GCA_034190945.1. NCBI lineage: Eukaryota > Metazoa > Arthropoda > Insecta > Coleoptera > Chrysomelidae > Octodonta > Octodonta nipae. Next base: position 49,720,877 of record CM067219.1, on the reverse strand, counting down.
GAAATGTATTTTTGTAAATAGGAGATTTAAGTATGTACTGTTTCCACGTTCGTAATATTCAAAGAGTATTTTGTAAATCGTGTTAGAGTATAATTTTCGAATTTATAGTTTCTCTAATGTATTATTAAAAAACTTGTCGAAGTGTAAAAAATAACTTTTATCGATCACACAAGAGAAGTTTTCGACATGTACACAACTTGCAAATTTCAAATACTAATAGTTTGGATTTTACAAGTTGTAACTTGTAGAATAATGTTGCTAAATTTCGAAACGAAATTCTACAAGTTACAAAACTAAAAGTAATAAGTTTATTTTGAAACAGGCCCCTGGTAACACCAGAGAAAAGACAATAAATCAATAAAGCCACTGTTACAACTGTAAACCTGGCAGCATTGAACTGACAAGGAAATGAGTGCCGAAATCCATAGACATATACATTCCCATACACTGAGCATATGATATAACCAAGTAACAACAGTAACAGTTTTTCCTCCCTATTCGTTTGATCTCTCTCTTTCCTAGGGAGTTCATAATTTATCTTCCGTTTGGTAATATCCATTATGTAATATTCGTTTGTGCTAATCATCTTCTAATTAAAAATTGCTTGCATGTTCAGTCTATGGCAATATATATGTCTATGATCGAAATCACTTCCCCTCAAAAATAAAATTCCGCCAGCGGAAAAACGCTCGCATGTACTTGCGCCCTAAAGGGTTTCGTGTTAGGATACAGAATTTTGTGTTTATACATCTGTGAGACAACAAAGGTTTCAAAGGTATTTCAGTTTATGTATTAAAAATAGAAGAATGGTTTTATATAATAAGTACTAAGCACAGTTTAGTTTATTATTTTTGATTAAATCAAAATAAGTAAATTTTGACCTGATATTCGCATTCGCATTCGCGAATATTAGAAGAGAAAATTCGCATTCGTATTCGCGAATATCGAAAATCGGATATTCGTTACATCCCTAGTCGCATTAATTGTCTTATTCCTTACATTGAATACGTTGAAATCATAATATGCAGTGACAGTGCATAATTTTCAATACTTTATGATCAAAAGATTGAAACCTTAGACCATCTAGATATAGCCTGTGAAGCATTAAATCGTGGCACCGCTAGAAAGAGAGAGCAATAGAAATAGTAAGAGGCTATTTCACTTAGTGGGTGGAAGCAGCCAATGAACAACATGCTGAACTTATTTCATTGGAAACAGCTCCCAACCGAGTGAAATAGCCTCTTGCCCTCTCTCTCTTAAGTCTTACCACGACATTTGTGCACTGCAGGCTTTCTCCAGAAAGTACATGCTCTAAGAGTGTAACAGACCTTCAAAAGTCATCAAAAAGCCATCTCAAACTAGTGCAAATTAAAAATTAAAGAAAAAATTTTGCGGTTCTAAGCAGGTGTCGTTTTTGACTGCTGGTGTTAGTTGAGATCTTAGATCATGTACCTTCTAGATATACCCTGTCATGAACAAAGTCGTGGTAACACTAAAGAGAGAGAGAGAGAGAGGGCAATAGAGAGTGCAAGAGGCTATTTCATTCGGTTGGGAGCTGCTTCCAATGCGTATAATACCTCATGTTGTTCATCGACTGCGCCCTCTCACTAAGTGAAATAGCCTGTTACTGTCTCTGTTGCCCTCTAGCGTTGCCACGATTTTGTGCTTGACAGGGTATATCTAGATGGTAAATGTTCTAAGCCCGAAAATTACGGCACAGAGCGACACAAAAACACTTTTTTGCTCTAATAATTGGAAAACAGCCATTATTTTTTGCAGTATATTTCTCAAACCCTCCGCCACGTGACACTACCATCACTCAAGAATTTTTTTAAAATGACATATAACCAAAGAGGTTTATACGTAGAGTGAATTAGGTATGGGCGTTATTGTAAGTGGCAGTGTAATAGCAGTAGAAAGAGAAAGACAATATCAGGGAGCGCTTGCTATGTCTCTACCCTACCAATAGTAGGCGTCACCTATGGAGTGTAGAGTGAAAGGAGGACAAACTTATATGGGAATAAAACTGAAAAAGTGTCCAGCGGACGGTTTCAAATAAGAAGTTCAAGAAATGACCAGAATGGCGCAAGTGTGACCACAGGGTATGTTATGAAGTTAATTGTCAACGGATTTAAATATACAAATTCTACATTTAGAAGTGAAGCGGCTGAAAAAGTGAGAATGATGTAAAATTATTAGTAAAAATCGTAAATAAAACGTAGAAAATCTGTTATGTGAACTTCTCTTTGTAAATTGTTGTCTCCGTTTTTTGTAAACTCTGCAAGTGATGAATTTATAGTGTGTTAATTGTGATATAAATTAATAAGCGTGTGCCCCAGTTTTGACTTTTTATAAAACGGAGTGATTTTATAATTGTTATTTTCTTATAAAACTTTTTGAAACAGTTAACATTGGGAAAAATTTGTATATTTGTAATATTTTCATACATATTAATTAACAAATAGATGTTGGTGAATTAGATGTAAATAAAAATTATTTATTTTTACATTCTTGTGTTCATATTACATATTTATTTTGAAAAGTTGGTGATTCTAGTTCCTTGTTCACCTTTCTCTGGATAAAAGGTAATTAACAATTCTTTTCATCACTGAATAAACTGCTATAATTAAGTTATCTCTTCTGTTATCATTATGGAACAAATTTCACTTGCATTTTATGCTAGAATAGTTTCTTTTTCAATGATTCTAACATTTTCACACACTGGTTTTCCATATATTTTTTCTTGTCTCCATTAACTACAATTAAATGACTATTTTTGGCATCTTTCTGCTGTAGGTCTATTTTAAATATTTCCAAAGGTACGCCTGGTGAATGGCCCTGGAAAAATATCTTCAGAAGTTTGTTGAAGTTCTCGATGGACAATGCCATAATCAGTTTAGTAATTATATAATAATGGGTTCTTCAGAGTTTAATTTGTGTAGGGTATTTATCTTGACTCCTAAAAAAATGTACAAATAAAATTTTGCTTGCAAGTCATTTTTATCTATGTACAATGTATTTCATTGACTGAATACATTTATTAATATTAGATACAAATTTTACCAATCATTTTAAATCTGGCTGTTTAACTATGATGTTTAAATTTGCAATTTTTGGATGTGTACTTACTTTACAACACATTAAAAAAAAATCTCGATAGGTTCTGTTCTAACTGCATAAACTCTTCTTTCCTATTAATAATTAACCAATCTTGAGCGTCGTCAGTTTTTGGTTTTAATGTTAGCTCTCAGGCATGTAACAAAACCATCTTTTCTTATTTACCCACACATTTTTGGTTGGTTTATTTCGCAGATCATATGGAGAGAATATTTTGTGGGAATATAACTAACTGAAAATAATTTTCAATTTAATCATGTCAATAATACTACATTTATAACAAGTAAATAAAAACTTTACAGCATTTATTTTTAGAAATACTTACTTTTCATTATAAAAAAAAACATATAATCTGCTGTTGTAATTTGTAAAATGTATAGGTTAGAATTTTTAATTGTCTTTTAAATGTTATTCTACGAACAAATTACCCCGTCGTCCCAGTGGCGCCCCCAAATTGATACTTTATGATACACAGAGTGTGTCCTCCTTTTACTCAACACTCCATAGCGTCACCACTGACACTGACCAATCAGGAACGACACGCTTATTCTCTCTCTCTCTTTCTATTGATATTACATGAATTTCGCTACTTCACGTGCTCTACAGTATTAACCTATTTGCATATAACATCATCATGGCCGTTTTCCAATTACGACGCATGGAGAGGCACAGTGCGTACTCTGTGCCTAAACAGCATAGCACACTGTGTGATGGCCACGTGGTGGCATCTCTTTGTATGATCTGTGGTGGTTGCTTTCCAATTACACACACACGCTGTTTTCCAATTAGCCCACAATTGAGCACAGTGCGGCACAGTACTAGCACTGAGTGTTCCAATTACAGCACTGGCTCGCACAATTGAGCACAAGAAATAACTGTGCCTTTGGGATGTTTTATGTAGGTTTACCAAGTATACATAAAACTTTATCATAAAACATGAAGTACGTTCCAAATAACTCCCGAAAATTACGGTACAGGGCGACACAAAAACACTTTGGGCTCTAATAATTAGAATTGATAACTTATAAGTAATACACATTTAACCTTATGGTGATCAGTGTACTCTACCGGTTGGTTTTAAAACAACCATGTTCCAATTAACGTCCTAAAAATTGCCGCACTGTGCGGCACAAAATCACTTGTGCTCTGCTAACTGGAAAACAGCCATAAGGTTAAAAGTGTATTACTCATAGGTTATCAATTGACGTTTATGTGTAGGTAAATTATTTACGGAATAATTCAGTAATGGCTGTTTTCCAATTATTAGAACTCAAAGTGTTTTTGTGTCGCTCTGTTCGGTAATTTTCGGGCGTTATTTGGAACATACTTCATGTTTTATGATAAAGTTTTATGTTTACTTGGTAAACCTACATAAAACATCCCAAAGGCACAGTTATTTCTTGTGCTCATTTGTGCGAGCGAGTGCTGTAATTGGAACACTCAATGCTAGCACTGTGCCGCACTGTGCTCAATTGTGCCCTAATTGGAAAACAGGGACAATGTGCTTTGTTGTACAGGCTGTTTTCCGGTTAGCAGAGCACAAGTGATTTTGTGCCGCACAGTGCTGCAATTTTTAGGACGTTAATTGGAACATGGTTGTTTTAAAACCAACCGGTAGAGTACACTGATCACCATAAGGTTAAAAGTGTATTACTCATAAGTTATCAATTGACGTTTATTTGTACGTAAATTATTTAGAGAATAATTCAATAATGGTTGTTTTCCAATTACTAGAGCACAAAGTGTTTTTCTGTCGCCCTGTACCGTAATTTTCGGGCGTTAATTGGAACATACTTCATGTTTTATGACAAAGTTTTATGTTTACTTGGTAAACCTACATAAAACATCCCAAAGGCACAGTTATTTCTTGTGCTCATTTGTGCAAGCTAGTGCTGTAATTGGAACACTCAGTGCTAGCACTGTGCCGCACTGTGCTCAATTGTGCGCTAATTGGAAAACAGGGACAGGCACCTTTAATTTTTATGTTTTAAGGTACGCACCTTTATTGTATGATCTGTGGTACGCACCGTGCCTCTCTGTCTTAGAGCATTTACTTTCTAGAGATAGTCTGCAGTGCAAAAATATCGTGGTAAGACTAAGGAGAGAGAGGGCAATAGAGAGGGCAAGAGGCTATTTCACTCTGTTGGGAGCTGCTTCCAATAAAGCATGTTGTTCATTGGCTGCGTCCACCGACCATCCACCCACTAAGTGAAATAGCCTCTTACTGTCTCTATTGCTCTCTCTTTCTAGCGTTGCCACGATTTTATGCTTGACAGGCTATATCTAGATGGTAAATGATCTAAGCTCTCTGTGCGTCGTAATCCGGGCACCACAAATCATACAATTGATACAATAGAGGGCACACCACAGATCATACAAAGAGAAGGGCACACAACCGGGCATATTTGAGTATTTGACGTGTAGTTGACAGCAGAAAATTATTTTTGTTTGAAGTAAATTGCAAATCATACCCAACAACCCAACTTGTACTCATTAGAAATTAAACATGACTAAAGTAAACGAAGTAACTGCACTATACAAACAGCTAAAATCAGAATGGAATACATCAAATCCCAATTTAAGCAAGTGTGAAAAAATTCTATCAGAATTGAAGGTAAGAATTCAAATTGGTAAATTTAAACTAAACGAATTATTTTAGCTCGAACTTACCCATTTAATGTTTCTACCTACTTCAAATACTACTGCCTCCAAACAAGAACTTTTATTAGCTCGAGATATTTTGGAAATTGGAGTTCAATGGAGTATAGCTGCCAATGACATACCATCCTTTGAGAGATATATTTCTCAGTTGAAATGTTATTATTTTGATTACAAAAGCCAACTTCCTGAGTCTCCTTTCAAATATCAGTTACTTGGCTTAAACTTACTATTCCTGTTATCTCAAAATAGAGTTGCAGAATTTCATACAGAATTGGAATTACTGCCAGCAGAACATATTCAAAATGATGTCTATATCAAACATCCTTTATCTATTGAACAGTATTTAATGGAAGGAAGCTACAATAAGGTATATGAAAAACCCATGATATTAAAGTTTATTCAGTTGGGTGTCGGCTCTTGGGGCCAGGGTGAAAAAAAGTATTTCTACTCAAGATAAAATTATGAAATTCAGCCAGTGCAATATGCACCACCTAAACTAACAACACCCTTAATTTGGTTGACCTACCCCCACTTTAGAGGGGGGGAACTACCCCCAAACATCAAGATTATTTTTTTAACAATTTCTATCAAACTCTACATCTGATACCCAATTTTCATAATTTTCCTTATTTGTAATTTTTCCTATTTATCAACTTAGAAAAACTAAAATTTGGTACAGCATTGTTTTCAATGGTGATAAACAAGAATTTGTTTTCATTTTTCATGGTACTTTTACAGGGTGTTTGTTATGAAGGTTGAATTAGACTAATCCATGTTAATTTTTTTAACATCCTGTATAATTTGCGTTCCGATGATAAATAATGAAACTGCCATAAATTCAATACAAAAAACATTAAGGGTTTCAAAAACATTCAATTTAATTATAAAACAAAAAAAACAAATAGATTCACTTCATTGACTGTTAAAATTAACCACAATTAGTGACATTGCATTTTATTACACTTTTTTTGAAATTAATTTTATTACTACACACCAAAGATTTCATGTTCCCCCATATGTGAAAGTCCATAGGATTTAGTTCTGGAGTATGAGTTGGCCAAGGGAATTCACTGCCATCTCCACTCCAACGATGCGGAAACTAGTCAATTAAATATTTATGGACTATAAGTGGATAATATGGCGGCGCGCCATCATGCATAATCCACATATGCTGCCTTACAATAAGAGGAGCTTCTTCAAGTAAATTACCCAAATTATTTTCCAAAAATTCTAAATACTATAATGCATTTAATCTCAGAAGTTCGAACAGAAATTTTGGCGAGACGTCCAACTTTTTCCTGTTTGAAAATTTTTTAAACAGGTAGTTAAGAGTCAAACATGACAAAATGGTGAGTGAAATATTTTTATTAATATCATTTAGTTTTTTAGTTTAATTTTTTAATAATGTGATAAAAAACGCAAAAACAGTTTTGTCCTACACCCCCAATGGTATGGCCGCTCTGTCCCCTGCCCTATTCATATCAATTTAATGTGAGCAAAATATTTACTAATAACTGGCTATTTTTTTCACTATGCTTGATAATTATTATAACAATCAAATAGCATCTTTGTCCTACAAGTTAAATGGAATGTTTTCCTAGTCCTACACGTGAAACATGTCAGTTTTATGGGCTTGCCGAAATCATTAATAAGAACCTAATACAGCTTTTGTTGTTAAGGTAACATTGTATATGTTACGATTTTACAACTGTCCTACAAAAAAAAAAGGTAAGTATTGATAAAAATGACTAAAATTAGTATTAAAATTTGTATAACAATGCAAGACGTTCTATTTTTTTAGTCGTGTAAAGACATATGGATACACACTCACACACACATACATATATATATATGTATCTATGTGTCTTTACACGACTAAAATATATATATATATATATATATATATATATATATATATATATATATATATATATATATACAGTGATGGGGGCAAATGTGTGGAACCAAGAAAATATCTCTGGAATTATTAGGGATATCAAAATGAAATTTGGAAGGTGGATACTGTAGTAGATTGCCTATTTGTTTCCAGTTTTTTTTACAATTTTGAACTTCCTGTTTTACTGGAAGTAATGTCGATTTTAAAATTTGCAATGAAACACCCTGTATAGTATTTTAGTTTCTCATGAAACATTTTATTGCGAATACAAAAATATCGGGTTTGATATTGTTTACTTCAATACCTACCGAGATATTAACAGAAAAGTAACTAAGGAAAGGAAAAATTCGATGGTAGCAAAACTCAGTTCAGATTTCATTTACGCTCGATATAAACAAACCGCTCAGTAAGGATTTGTATTTCTATTGGCAAATCGGTGGCATTTTACCGTCACAGCCAACAGCACTGCTTGTTCCATAGTCGAATACACGTGCGTTTGTTTAAATCAGGCGCAAATTAAATCTGAATCAAGTTTAGTCCATGAAATTCATTGCAGAAGTGACAGTAGTTGTCAAAATAAGTTATTAGTTTTTTTTATTTGAACGTAAAAAGATTGTATTGTTTTAATTTAATCGTAAAATGGCTGAATTAAGTGAAAGAGAAAGAATAGAAATATTAATGATGATTGGGTATGGGGAGAGGAAAAGGACGCATCAAGAAGTTTGTGACCTTTTTAACATTGTTCATTCGAATACATAAATATCCCGTTCAGTAGTGACGAAAACTTTGCGAAGGTACGACACAAGTGGAACAGTTAACAATTTACCAAAAAGTGGACGGTTAAAAAGTGCAAGTAAAGAAGGTGTAGCTCAAAATGTTGCTATATTTTTGGAAGAAAATCCTCACTTATCCACTACCGACCTCGCCAATATGCATGGAATTAGCCGTCGTTCAGTAGGATGGATATTAAGGCGAGAAAAATATCATCCATACAAAATTCGCCTCGTTCAAGAACTCTCCGAACACGATTTCGACAGACGTTTGCAATTTTGTGAAACGATGATAGATGTTTGTAACCGTGATAATAATTTTATAAGAAATGTGGTGTTTTCAGACAAGGCCACATTTTGTTTAAATGGTACGGTTAATCGACATAACTGCCGCTACTGGTCGCAAAGTAATCCTAATTGGGTACAAGAGGCTCATACACAACATCCCCAAAAATTGAACGTTTGGGCAGGCATTTATAACAACAGAATCGTGGGACCCTTCTTCCTACAAGAAACTTAAAACGGAGATAGGTATTTACAGCTCTTGGAGTCACGAGTTATTCCGGCATTGAAGGTAAATGGACAATTACCAAATAATATCTGGTTTCAGCAGGATGGAGCACCACCCCATTACGCTCGCATTGTTCGAGATCATTTAGATAGAACATTTCATCACAGATGGATTGGAAGAAGGGGTACAAGTTTCAATGTTTTGAAAATCACTTAGATTTAGTTAATAATTATGATTATGTATTTCTTTAATGGATATTAGATTTTTCCTTTCCTTAATTACTTTTCTGTAGGTAGGTATTGAAGTAAACAATATCAAATCCGATATTTTTGTATTCGCAATAAAATGTTTCATCAGAAACTAAAATACTATAGGGTGTTTCATTGCAAATTTTAAAATCGACATTACTTCCGGTAAAACAGGAAGTTCAAAATTGTAAAAAAATGGAAACAAATAGGCAATCTACTGCAGTATCCACCTTCCAAATTTCATTTTAATATCTCTAATAATTCCAGAGATATTTGCTTGGTTCCACACATTTGCCCAACACTTTATGTCGGGTTTGATCCAAAAGGAATAACTGTGGGGCTGGACATTTATTCGACAAATAATAATCACACTAAATTGACCGAAGGCACCATAATGATCTACCACTGGAGTTTCAAACTACACAAACAATAGATAATGTTTATGATCAATTTATCTCGGGTGCCACCCAAAATAAATTCGATCGGCGTAGCGATATGATATTGTTAATCTAAATTGGTACAAAAAGTATTTTACTCGGAACCGCGGCGAGATCCTCATTCCGCGATAGCCTTCTACGATCTTACCACGCTCGAAGTTCGAACAGAACTGCCCTCCGTTCTTTTCGATATGATTCTCCGGAAAAACATCGTGCATAACACCTGACTCATAGACTATCACGTAATCAACAGCTCGCCGGGTGATTATGATTGTGAATCACTCACGATCCCTAGCTGGCAAATTTGTAATAGAACATAATAAACGTAACAATCGTAAACAAAAGTGCGAAAGCATAAATATCCTGTTTCTGATAATATAAACTATATAGTCTTTAGACCTTCACCACATGAAGGTCTAAAGACTATATTTCGTTATCTCCGACTATATATATATATATATATATATATATATATATATATATATATATATATATATATATATATATATATATATATATATATATATATAGTAATGTTTTTATTTTCACACACGGGTTCAGTTCAGTTCTTGGATTTATTTAAAAACACAGTCCATCTCACTCTAATTTATTTCCACTACTTTTACACAATTTATATTCACAGAAACTACTATTTACATTTTATCTTAGCTGTACAATACGACCGTCGAAAACTGAATGCCTCCTATCGCCAGCTGTTCATATTTATATATTTCTCTGCGAATTGTGTGGTAAGTCCACGAACTATCGGGAAACTCTTTCATGTTCTGGAAGCTTTAAGGGAATTCCCAGTAACAGCAGCGGTCGGCCTGTTGAGAGACAAACATTTCGGATTCCCAAAATTTATCGGAATAATGTCCCTTCCACGAATTGGAACGATTGCACCAGCTGTCGGAGGAATTCTCGTAACAATGTTACTATATATATATATATATATATATATATATATATATATATATATATATATAACATATTGTATACATTTTTATATATTCCATAATATAAAATTATGTTAATTTATCCCGCCTAATTTCGCTTATTTACTTGACAACGAGAACTGAGGACGCTAAATTGACAGAAGAGAAGGGAGGCATTACGGGAATTTAGTGAAGACTTTGTGGCCGTCACCTATACGTTTTTGTATCTATTTCAGAGTAATTTTTGAGGGTATTTGCAAAAAAAAACGCAATAGAGATTCGTCCTGATAGCGTAGTGTCCGAACATAATAAGGGTATTTAGTTTATTGTTATTAAAGGTTGGTAAAGTATTTTTGGCTTATTTGGGCATCATCATAGACTAGTAATATATACAAATGATTTTACAAATATATGCAAATGCATCTTACTGAGAAATAATATAAAACATTAATTTATCAAATCCCATATTCGGCCTGTTAAAGGATGGGTGGCATCACGTATCGGTTGTTTGGAATTGCTTTTGTACATTAAATAATAGTTGTTAGAAATGACGTGCGTTAATCGAGATGGATTTACATAGGATTACAACAACGCAACTTTATAGTCATACAACCATAATCAAACACTGTATTGTTATTTGAGTAAGATAACTCATAAATACTTATTAATTGGGTTATCAATATAAATATGAAAGAACATCTGACAGACAAAATTAATTCCTAAACCAACCGTTACTTGGAGCCACCCACCAATTAACTGGTCGAATTATTACTAAATGCTTATGCACTTTGAAAAAAGTGTTTTCGCGCTTTTTGGCAAATTATTAGTTACCCCCCGACCCCCCCTCTAAAGTGTGGTAGGTCAACCGAATTAAGGGTGATGTTAGTTCAGGTGGTGCATATTGCACTGCCCGAATTTCATAATTTTATCTTAAATACAAGTATTTTCTTTAGCCTGGCCCCAACATCCGAAATGCTCTACTTTTGGTCGAAACTTTTTCGGATAAATCGGAAAAATTAAAAATAAGAGGAAAATTATGAACATTAAGTATCAGACGTAATTAAATGCGTAGAGTTCGATAGAAATTGTTAAAATAATTAATCTTTATTTTTGGGGGTAGTTACTCCCCGACCCCCCAGTAAAGTGGGGGTAGGTCAACCGAATTAAGAGTGTTGTTAGTTTAGGTGATGCATATTGCACTGCCCGAATTTCATAATTTTATCTTGAATAGAAGTACGTTTTTCGCCCTGGCCCAATACTTTCAGATAGTATTTATGGTGCACATCAAATTGAAATACAAGTGCCACTATTAACTGGGGAACAAAACCTACATATTATAAGGAACATTTATGCCAGTTTTCCTGATACAAATGCATCTATGCAGAAACTGCACTTGTTGTAGGATACATTTCTTAATGGATTTCATTAATGTAGTGTTTTTTTTATTAATTATTTTCTTAATCCAGGATACTGAAATAGTTTTATTCCTTCGGGGGGGAACTATATATTTTCTTGTTTCAGAGTACTTTTATGTTAATTAATATTGCAGCATTCATGATTTAGCCAATGATAATGACTAAAAAATTATACAAAAGCTGCAGCCAATAAAGTCAACTAAGTTCCCACACAGACATTATCATTTGATACAAATGATAATGTAAGAAAGTTAAGAGGAATAGATGGGGATCCAGACACTGCCTAGTTTGAATAAAGGGCTGAATTAAAATAACAAAAATAAGGTAACCCCACAGCGGAACAGGGATAAACTGCAGAAATAAGTAAACCAACAACCCTATATAGAACAACTTGAAACTCTGAATATGAATGTGTTGAAATCAATAAGCTTAGGGAAATAAAACCACCGAAAATGTATTTGGAAAAGGTAAAAGACAGAAGGCAAAGACATGGTTTGATGAGAATGTCAAGAAAACTGTAAAAATGAAAAACAGCAAGGAAATGGATTATACAACTCAATCATAGGGAGAGATACTCAATAGGCAAAAAGAAACAAGAAAACTAATAAAAGTGAACAAGAGAGTATAAACAACAAAGTAACAAAGCAAAAGAGAGAGAATGTCCCAAACCAGGATCTAGAGAATTCTACAGGGCAATATCATTATAAAAGAGAGGCCCTAAGCCCAGTTCAGTAAAGAAACTTAATGAACAAGATCATATCATACTTAATGACAAACAGTATCATACTTAATGACAAACAGATAATTGGAGAATGGAAATGATATTTAAAGAAGCCTCTAAATGCCAAATATGTGGAGTCACACAAAGAAGAAACTTACAACACAGCTGACTAAGCAGTTAAAGAACCCATAAGGAAAACCATAATGATTATGTAAATTAAAGAACACCAAGGCCCCCATATCAGAAAACTCAATTAATAATACTTATATATTATAGCAATGGTCTGAAAACCTGGCAAGAGCTCCCACAAAGCTAAAGCCATTTGATATCTAGGATTTCTGGGGTTTAGTGAATTTTCCCCTAAAGGCACTCATAGCGTGCCTTAGAGGGAGTGTGATTCCTATATAGTTTTTCCCAACCAAATGGAAAGAAAGTGCTGTTAAAAAGTGCTCCATGTACAGAGGAATTTCCTTAACAAATACTGCAAATAAACATCCTACTAAATACATTAACCATATATGCAAGAAACATCCTGGGCAAATGCCAAGTGGGATTTAGGCCTTATAGATCAACAACAGACCAACTTTTTACACTAGAACAACTCCTTGAAAAAGGATGAGAGTACAATATAATAATACACATCCCATTCATAGATTTCCGTCAGGTAGATGGACAGCATAGAGATAAGTTTGGAATGAGATAGCAAAGTTTTCAATATCAAGAAACTTATCCAAATCACTAAATTCTATATGGAGGAAAGAGTATTAATTATTCAAGTAAATAACAGTTTATCCAGCAGTTTTGAATTACATAGTGAACTTACACAAGGCTACGCCCTATCAACATTACTTTTTAATATCTTAGAAAAAGCTAAGAGAACAGATGAATTCATAACTGAACTAGTAACACTTACTTACATGAAAACATTTTTTATGATATTATAGATGTTCTCAAGTAGGTGATCCCTTGGAAGCCAACTATATTAGATTTTTCCACAAATTATATTTTTCTGATTTACATTTATCTACTTTATATTAGTTTTGTCCCTAGCTACTTTGTATTGTTGTACTTAGTTTGTAATTTGTTTTTTTTTGTGACCTGTTTTATACTTTGTATTTACAAAACCAATAAATGATTGATTGATTGAACAGCGAAAGGTCCCTAACTACTGCAAGTGTATGCTGATAATATTGACCTCATCATATACACAATCTTAATCATAAAAGACTTGTTCAGCAAGATCGAAAAAAACAACAGGTATAGTAGACCTAAACTGTAATGAAGATAAGACAGAATACACCTGCATAAGCATAATAAATAGGCTGAAGGGATAAAGTAGGGCAAAATGTGACAGTGAACACCTACAATTTAGAGAGACTAGAATGTTTAAAAATCTGGACGGAAATTAGAGGTAGAATCCATTCCACAGACTGATGGATATACACACTAAACAATCTCATGAAGTCAAAGAGTCTAACAACAACAAAAATCAAAATATATATAAAACCCTTATCATTCCAGTCATGGATGTGAAACATGGACAATTACCAAAGCAAATGAGAAATTATGATGTTTGCAACAAAAAATCCTCAAAAATCTATGGACCCCATGGCGACTTCATCACTACCCAATATTGCATTAGGAACAATGCTGAAATCCAAGAGCTATGCAATGATAATGATAGTGTGAGATTAAATCTCCATACTACACAATTAAGATGGGCATGTCATGTACAATGAGATCACGATGAAAAACCTGTAAGGTTAGTGTGGGAGGCGATTCCAACGAGTAAAAAGACAACTCGGGCACCCCAAGATGTCTTAGACAACACCAGAGCAGACCTCCATAAAATTATCCCTTTTGACCTGAGTCTGCTCAGACACAGTGTCTTTTGGAAAAAAGTTATTCAGAAGACGAAAAAAAACACAATCGCCGATGATGAGTTTAACCGATTCTGAACAAGGAATTCCCCTCATTCAATTTTCTTTTCTGGTTCACATCTGGTTGTGCTGTTTTGGTTTAATATAATGTATGTGTTCTTCATTCAGATTTAACTTATAACTTAAAGCTATTTAAATACTATTTTTGCAAAACTTTCAGTTAAGAGGCAGTTATTATAAGCAACTTCTTTGTTTTCTGCTGTTCCGTTTCTAGTTACATGTTCTGTAGCAAACTGTTACAAACAGTGAATGTAGATGAACATCAAACTCAACATGTATGCATTTCATTCCTCATGGAAATGTGTCATACGCACAAATAACATAATTGGTCTAATTTTTAAATCCAGAATATTTTTTTCCAGATGTCTGACTAAAACGAGATATCTTATAGTCACATGGATATTTTTTAAGTAACTGTACTATGTACATATATTACTAATTAGTAATATATGTACATATCCAATTGGATGATTTACCTTTGCTATAATCTGTCATATAATTAAAATGATAATTTTGCTATGGAGAAATAAAACTTTAGACAGTTGTGTTTCCTTTGAGCAAACAATCATTATATTTATTCCCCCTAAGGTCCACTTGCACTGCAATTTACAAAGGTCATGATACTAATAGGTATTTTAAATCATGATTAAAAACCGTTTTTATCCAGTTCTAATTACTTAATACTTTTTTATTCGTTGTTTTCAGATATTTCTTGCTAAAGGTAATGTTCCAGCCAAAAGTTACAATTTCTTCATGGATATTCTACTAGATACGATTAGGGGAGAAATTGCAGTCTGTTTAGAAAAAGCATTTGAGAAAATTTCTTTGAAAGATGTTGCTAGGATGTTATATTTACCAAGTGAAGAAGTTGCCAAACAGTTTGCAACAAAAGTAAGTAAACATTCAGAATAATTTATATGAAAGTTAGTACTAATTGTCTAGTAAATCACTACTGATCTACAACATTGACTACTATTGAACTGTAGACAAGGCGTGACGTTGAAGAGTTAAAGATGGTCTGAAGGGCATTACCCAATCAATGTCATGCCTTTTGGTCATTTGAGAACCAATCTCACAGCATCTAACACTGACTCCATATATAATTAGTGAATAGTTTAACCACAGACTGTCGCGATAGAACGATTTGCATTTTAAAATCTTAAAACATTGTTAAGAACATTAGGGCCACCTACACAAGATTTCAATTGAGAAACATGTTGAATAAAAAATCAGATTTTTGTTTCGATTGTGGTGTTATTTCCCTAGAACACATAAAAATAATCAAGAATATGGCCAGAAATAACATTCAGAAGACAATGTACCATCGAAATAAATAAAACTAATATTGAAATTAAATTTATTTATTTACAAAAAATAAATTAACAAATACAGTTGAAAATGGCACTACTTATTTGTACATTAAAATGGTTCATAGTTAAAACTAACAAAACAGTATAAATATCAATATTATATATACAGTGAGGCATGTGTTAGTTGAAAGAAATATATCCAAGGATTTATTTTATAAAACACTAGCCGTTACCCGCGGTTTCACCCGCTTACAGAATGTACAAGCCTTTGCAAGAAGAAATAACTTACGAAACATATGGGTTATCCTATATAACAATTTTTCCAATTTTTTTGAAACACCTTACTTAACTACAAATCGGCCATTAAAGGCCACCCTATATAACAATTTTATCCCACTTTTCTCTTTAATCAACTTGTATAACTGTAACTCCTGTAGATGCTGCTGTTTATTTGTCACCCAATATAACTTTTTTGACACCTGCTTATAACTCTGCTCCACCCTATATTTCCTCTATGCAACTGCTTATGATCTACTACGCTATATAACAATTATTTCTGATAATTTTTGAGCCACCTTGTAAAGTACAATTTCTCTCCATACTGTATTTTAATCACCCTTTATAAGAAACTTTTTCCAACATTGTGTTAATACACTCTAAAACTATAATCTTGGTTCGCCCCATGTTTCAGGTATTCCATATAGAATTGGTGCAACGTTCATGCCCTATATAACAATTTTTTTAAACTTCTCGATCCACCCTAACAGAAATGCCTGTGCAACCCTTGATGTGTCACAAATGTAAAAACAGTTTGAAACCCTAACCCAAACAATTATTTAAACACTCACCCAACTGCTTTTTGGCCACCCTATATAACAATTTTAATCTTTTTTTTAACCGCCTTGTATAACTATAACTCTACTTCCATGTACATTAAAACCGTCCTGTATATACTGTTGTCAATCAGTCAAACATGATAACTTATTTTTTAACCATCCTGTATAACCATAATTTTACTCTACAAGATACTTCAACCACCATGTATGTTCATCTGCTTAGGGACCACCAAATATAACATTTAACTATAACTCTACTCCACTCACTATCTTATCTATGCAACTGCTTATAACTATATAACCATTTTTTAACCATCTGGAAAGTATAATTTGTCTCCATCTTATATTTCAACAACCCTATATGTAACTTTTACTAACATTGTTTTAATCACACTGTATAACTATAATTTTACTTCGATCCACGTTTCAGATATTGCATATATGCAACAAGAAAATTATAAAACCCTAGAAGATAAATTAGTAGAGAAATTACAAGAAAATTCAAAGCCCTAGAAGATAATTAGTAGTCAAATTACTAGAAAATTCGAAGTCTTTTGGAACATAAACTGCAGAAATTACACGAAAATGCTCAATCCTTAAAAAAAAATTGAAAAACATGGTTCAAGAAAATTCAGAAATGCTAGAAGAGAAAATAGTCGAGAATGAAGCTTGGATGGAAGAGCTAAAGCAGGCAGTCGTCGAAGAGCTTAACCAGGCGACTCTCGAAAACGAAACGCGGATAGAGGAGCTAAAACAGAGGGTGAGATCAGCAAAATAAAAGAACAAGTAGTCTCGATACAAAGGAAAGAAACTCCACCAAAGGTCGAAAGCAGAAACGTTCGGAAGTAGTGGATTCGAAAATTAAACTCGAGGGAACAAGACACAAAATGAAACCTCCACAATTTGATGGAAAATCGTCATGGACTAACTATCGGCGCCAATTCGAGGCTGCACAAAGCTAAACGGATGGTCAGCAGAGAAAAAAGCAATTAACCCTACTCCTAAGAGGGGTTTGAAGCCGATATTGCCCGTCTGGTTCGCCTTGCCTATCCAGCCCCGCCGGAAAATGTGATAGAAAGGTTAGCAGTTCAAGCGTTTTTGGACGGACTGCGGGACCATGAAGCCAGACAAGCATTGACCCTAGCTCGACCGACTCAATTAGTGGATGCACTGGCTCGAGCTCTGGAATTCGAGGCTGCGAAAAATACCTGCAGAGGTCAAGCCAGAGTCCGATTCGTTGATGAAGAATCCGAAGATGACGGAAACGATGAAGCCTCTGTAAGGTAGAACATGTCCAGAGTCGTTGCAAGGAGAGCAACGGAGTACAGACTTCCTCGTCGGGGAAACTAAAGAACATCAATATAAAGGGACCATCGTAGACCTGTACCCAACAAGTCCCAACTACCAACGCATATGTCGCTTGGCTACGCAACCACGTTAACATTGTCTTTGTAGATGGCCTTATTAATAGGAAGCAATTTACAATGCTGCTGGATACTGGTGTGACAAAAACAGTAATAAGGCCCAACATTGTTTTAGAGGCAGTGATAAAACCAACAAAATGGCAACTGCGAACAGGGACAGGAGAAGCAGCGAAAGTCTATGGTGAAATAGAGGTTGAAATGACCTTGGGAAACATAACCTTGCTACATCGGGCATTAGTGGCAGACATCGAAGACGAAGTAATCATTGGAATGGATGTCATGAGCTCCAAGGGATTCCAGTTAAACTTCAAAGATGGAATTCTGCGAGTGAATGACGAAGAAGTGGTGCTTCATGGAAAAGATGACATAAAGCTTCGAGCCATCTTAGCAGAGAATGTCAATGTTCCGGAAAGAGCTGAAATCATTATAGATGCTTCCTTAGATGGGAAAACTCAAGCTGGAACAGTAATGATGTTTGATCCCGAACTTAACGACGGAAATGTAGGCAGAGGAGTCGCACTGGGGAAGACTCTGTTTCGTGCCAGGGAGATTGTTCCAGTAAGAGTAATGAACCTGAATCATTACTCAGTTGTGATAAAGAAAGGAACAACTTTGAGCCATTGTTCAACAGTTTCCTCTGTAGTCAGAAGCATGCAGAAATGCCACCAAGTAAACTATCTGAGGAACTGGAAAGACTCATCACCGATTCATCTAAGAATTTGAAACCAAACCAGAAAGCAAAATTGAGGGACATCGTTAGAAACTACCAGGATATCTTCGATGTAGGGAATGGCAAAAGAGGACGAACTGATCTGGTGAAACATAAAATTAATACTGGGGACGCTCAACATATTCGACAGTCGGCGAGAAGACTACCCCTTGAAAAAAGAGACGAAGCCGACAGGATAGTCCGCGAGATAGAGGACGGTGTTATTGAACCATCCAATAGCCCCTGGGCTTCTCCAATTGTCTTGGTTAGAAAGAAAGATGGTTCGACCCGATTTTGCGTGGACTATCGGCAACTAAACCACGCTACAAAGAAAGACAGCTATCCCCTTCCAAGAATACCCTAGATACGTTGGCTGGATCGAAGATCGGTTATTGGCAGGTGGAGCTTGCTAAAGAAGACCGGGAAAAGACTGCTTTTACCATCGGCTCAGGACTTTACCAATTCACAGTGATGCCGTTTGGGTTGTGTAATGCTCCAGCGACGTTCGAAAGATTGATGGAAATAGTGTTAAAAGGGCTTTCATGGAAAACATGCTTGGTGTATCTTGACGACATTATCGTGGTTGGAAGATCATTTGAAGACCACGTCAAGAACCTGGAGGAGGTGTTTCGGCGACTTCGAAGTTCCGGACTACAGTTAAGCCCGAAGAAGTGTCAGCTGTTCCAAGAAGAGGTGCAATATCTTGGACATGTGGTTTCCGCAGAGGGAGTAGCTGTTGATAAACAGAAAGTCAAAGCTGTCCAGGAATGGCCGATACCTAAAGATATCCAGCAGTTAAGAAGTTTCCTGGGGTTATGCACGTACTATCGTCGGTACGTAGCCGGATTTGCCAACATCGCCAAGCCACTTACTAGACTCACAGAGGGGAAGGTACAATACCAGTGGGACGAGGAGTGTCAGCGATCATTCGAGACACTGAAAAGAGCATTGACGAGTGCCCCCTTCTTAAGTTATCCTTTGCCAGATGGAAACTTCGTTTTGGATACCGACGCAAGCAATGTCGGAATTGATACGGTGCTTTCGCAGATCCAAGACGGTCAGGAGAAGGTCATCGGCTATTTTAGCAAGACCTTGAGCAAGCCTGAACGGAATTACTGCGTTACTCGCAGGGAACTCTTGGCTGTGGTAAAGGAGGTAGAACATTTCTATAAGTACCTCTATGGTAAAAGATTCCTCCTGAGGACTGATCATGCAGCACTGAAGTGGCTCTTGCAGTTTAAAAACCCCGAAGGACAAGTGGCCAGGTGGATTGAGCGGTTGCAAGAATTCGACTCGAGACTGAACATCGCGCAGGAACAAGCCATAAGAATGCTGATGCCTTATCGAGGAGACCATGCCCTGATGATTGTGAACATTGTCAGCGGGCTGAAAAAGGGGGCTGTTCTCTGTAGAACTACCGCCGTCGATGACCATTGGCAACCTGAGGAGATCCAGAAAGATCAAAAATTAGATCCAGAACTAAAAGAAGTTATCCGGTGGAAGGAAGAAGACCGCAAACCTACGTGGCAGGAGATTTCCCGTTTCTCGCCCAACATTAAGTTATACTGGGCTCAGTGGAACTCTCTCATCCTGGAAAATAGACTTCTCAAGCGCGTCCTGGAAACTCCAGTGGAGGGAAACGACAGAAAACAGATTGTAGTTCCCAGAAATAGGAGGCCAGGGGTTCTACGAGAACTAGATGATGATACAACTGAAGGACATCTGGGAGTAACGGTTTGTGGATCAAGTAATGGGCCTCAGAAGCGACCAAAAGCTCCCATGAAGCAATATAACGTGCTCCCATGAAGCAATATAACGTGGGCAGTCCATTCGAAACAGCAGCCATTGATGTTGCCGGTCCATTTCCTGAATCAGACTCTGGAAATAAATACATTATGGTGGTGATGGACTATTTTAGTAAATGGGCCGAAGCATATGCCTTGCCGAATCAAAAAGCCCTGGCCGTTGCTGATATCCTTGTCAAGGAATGGATCAGTCGTTTTGGTGTTCCCTTGGACTTGCACTCAGACCAAGGTAGAAATTTTGAATCTACCCTTTTCCAAGATGCCTGCAAACTTCTGAAGATCAATAAAACACGGACGACAGCATAACACCCGCAGTCCGATGGAATGGTAGAACGGATGAATAGAACCATTAATCGCCATTTGTCAAAGGTAGTCTCTGACCACCAAAGAGACTGGGACCAGTATCTTCACTTGTTTCTAATGGCATATCGTTCATCTGTGCACGAGTCCACGGGTCAGACCCCGGCAAGCGTTATTATGGGACGAGAGTTACGACTACCATGCGATTTGAAGTTTAGATGTGCCCCAGGAGAAGAGACTGCATGTGAAGACTATGTCAGCCAGTTACGTCGAAAAATGGACGACATACACCAACGAGTCCGTTTAAATATCGAGAATGCCAGTGCCTGAATGAAGGAAGTCTATGATATCAAAGCCGAGAGCGGGAAATTCCAATCTTGTTTGGCAGTATAACCCGCAACGTCGTCGTGGATATTCGCCCAAGCTACAAAGATCTTGGGAGGGGCCTTACAAAATTGTAAAGAAGATCAACAATGTTGTCTACAGAATAAAGTAGCTACCTCAAGGAAAACCAAAGGTGGTACATTTCAACAGGTTAGCACCTTATGCCGGAAGTCATGACAGCGAAGTTGACCAAGCCCAAGTCCGCAGCATTCAACCACCCGATGACGAGATGACCTTCGACCAGTTTATGGCACTGTACTCTGATGGGCAGAAAATGCAGCACGACGTAACGAGAAAGGAACCCCGAGACCTGTTTAAGGTGACAATAGAATATGCCCTGGCTCATTGTGTGTGTTTGCCAAAAAGTACGACCAGTTCCAGAAGCTATGGGAGCAAGATTCAGTGGTAGGGAAGGTCCTTCATCTTGAAGATAAACAACCAGTGGGTACCAGAGACATCTTTTATTTGGTAACGAAAACATTCTCGCAGGACAAGCCAACATACAGCGATCTTTGGAAGAATGTGATGATGGGGAAGAATTTGATAAAATTGGCGGTCCCAAAGATAGCCTGCGGGTTGGATAGACTGAATTGGGGGGTTGTGAGAAGTATGATCGAAACAATCTTTCGATTCAGTGGCATCGACATCTTGGTATGTTGTCTCAATATTCGCAGACCAGGTTGAAAGACCGTTGACTGTTACTTCCACCAAATTTCCCGTTGTCGAAATGGAGAGTCCTGCAAATATCGGCACACCGAGAAAGATTCTGGGACATTTCGGGACGAAATGGTCTTAAGGAGGGGGCAATGTTACGAGAATTCATCCGACAGCTGGTGCAATCGGCCATCAACCAATTTGTGGAAGGGACATTATTCCGGTGCTTCTGGGAATCCGAAATGTTTCGTCTCTCAACAGGCCGACCGCTGCCGTTACTGGGAATTCCCTTAAAGCTTCCAGAACATGAAAGAGTTTCCCGATGGTTCGTGGACTTACCAGACAATTCGGAGAGAAATATATAAATATGGACAGCTGGCGATAGGAGGCATTCAGTTTTCGACGGTCGTATTGTATAGTTAAGATAAAATGTAAATAGTTCTTGTGAATAAAAAATGTGTTAAAGTAGTGGAAATAAATTAGAGCGAGTTGGACTGTGTTTTTAAATAAATCCAAGAACTGAACTGAAAATATAAACATTAAAATATAATGTCAAAGTTCCAAAAAGTATCCTACAACACAATCATAGGACTTATGTTCTTATTTCAGTTATTTTATACTCTAATAGTTCCCACTTATTTCATCAAAAAAAATCACTGAACAGCAATTTGCAAAAAATAAATTTTATTTTAATTTGAGTATATTTTTCAGAACAAGAACTGGAAGCTGGGAAAAGACAATTTCTTCCACTTTACACCAGAAATAAAAAAGAGTCATGAACCTATTCCCTCAGAAGAACTTGCCCAACAAGCTGTTGAATATGCGAAGGAATTAGAAATGATAGTTTAATATTTCTGTTTTGTATAAATATATTATGTTCTTATAAATCATGCATTTTTTTAACAAAAAAACTTATGAGGTATTTCCCAAATAATAAACAAAATTCAAAGTATTCACTTTTATATGTTTGTAGATAATTTCTGTATTTTTTGACTTGGAAAGTTTCATGAAAACTATCTTTAGACACATTTTCTGCAAATTAAATTATGTTGTCCAATCAAAATCCTTCCAAATTTTAGAAAATGTTAATACTCTCTCACTCTGCTCATCAAAATGTTCTCTCTTTGGTTTTCTCCACTTGCTGTGATGCATATCCAACATTCCTCCAATTATTTCCTCTGCAAAAGTTTTTGGAAAAGCTTGTTCATCCTCAATAACATGGGCATACCCCTCTTCCATTCCAAATGAGACAGTAAAATATGGTAACTCCTTTGGCACTGCCCTCCTGACATCTCTGCCTTTCAATGATATGAGTTTTTTATTTTGACTCCATTCCATTTCACACTCATCAATTGCCTTTTTGAAGTAAATAGGGGCTACAATAGCTTCTTCTTTTGGCAATGGTACACAGTGAATAACCATATGAGGGAAATGATGCAAATTAGTAGCACATTCAAAGAACACTGGTTCCTTATCATCTAACTGAAACATCCTTACAAGGCTTTTTCTCAAATTTATAATTTCGGTCCATTCATTTTCATCTAATTGTGTAGAACAAGGTGTATGTCGAACTGGTATTATTAGGCAATGGTTCTTAGTAAGTGGTTCATGCACAGGAAGTGCTAAATATGTTGTTTCAGTCATTGATACCATAAGATGTTTAGGCATGTGCTCTGACTGAATACATTTATTGCAGTTATCTAAGCTTTTAGATATTTGTTGGTGTTGGAATATAGCTTTATCTCTATTTTTAGCCTCAGTTTTAACATCTGATTGTTTTTGTCTGATATTACTTGAAAATACCTCTTCCAAGTCATCATTTTTCCTTACCTTTGCAGTCATTTTGAAAAATTCTTTGTTACTGTCCTCTACATTATTGTATTTTTCGTTCTCAAACATCTGCTTGAGAGAATATTTATCATCATCAGCAAAGTATCTTACTCTTTGAGCATCTTTGTGTGTTTCAATATTTTTCTTTCTTTTGTGTTTGGTACTTTCATCTGACACACTAAATGTTACAGGGTGTGATTGGCCTTGTTTATCAGTGTGAGTTAATAAAATACTTTCATCTTGAGTTTCAGCTTTCAACAAATCTCTTGATTTTTCCAGCTCTTCTTTGAGCTTATTTACTAATTTTGTGTTACCCATTATTTCAGCTTTCACTATTTTTGCTGCAAGTAAATTCAATTCTTTTTCAGTAACATTTTTTAAGGTTGATATTGATGTATCTACTGTGTGTTCTACACTTGTGTGAATGGCAGCTTCATTTTCTTTCTTGATGTCATGATCTTTGACTTTTTTCCAATTTGATTGTCTCTTACTAGGTTTTGGCATAGTACTGCTCTTATGAGATTTATAAAACTCATCTGAACTTGTAGGTTTCTGAAATTTTGGTAAACCATCGCCACCGTGTTTCCAATAAGTATTCAATTCTCTTTCACATTCTCCAGGATTATATTGTTGCCTTTCCCTTTCCTGCTTTTTTTGTTCTTCTCTATTCCTTCTCTTTTCAATATTCGACTCTGTAAGAAATGAACTTGGCAAATTCATCCAATCTTCCCTGGTACTACATTGTTCAGACCCTTTGCTTTTTTGCTGAGATTTTTCCTTTCTAACTAGTTCAGTAGTCGAGTCTGATGAACTTGAAGTACTGTGTCGTCGTTTTTTTAATGACAACTGTGTAGGTAAAACTACCTTCTCTACCCACTCTTCATCTGAACTTGAAGTAGAGCTATAATTTGACTTTTTTAATTTATGCTTTGACTTCTTGCTGGACTTTTTATTCTTGTGTTTTCCCTTTAAATAACAAAATGATAAAAAAATAGTTTCATTAACCAGCAATAAAATTTACCATTTCAATATCATATATTTAATAAGGGTTTTAATATGTGTTTAGTTTTTAATTCTAATTACATATTTAACAAACAAACGTTTTAAGATTAGAATTAAGGTTAAGGTCATAGATCATGTTTTGTGTTGCATTTTGCAGTTGGAGACCTGTGACCTAAGACATAGACCTAGGAAAATAGACTGGGTGTCATACATAATACAATGAGCCATTGGGTGCATTTAGGGAATTGTAGCGGTGTGTCTGTTTTACCCACAGCGCTGCAGCACTTACTATAATTACCCCGCTTTAGCGCTTTTTCACTAAATCAGTTGTCAAATTGTGTGTTGATATTACCACAGAATAATCAGTTTGATTATTCTGTGATATTCTTAGATCATTTAAGGTCATAGTATGGAGGTTTGAGTAAGGCAAGGCGTAAATTGAGAAGCGTATAGCGCCCAGTGAGTATGTATAGTTATTCACTGGGCTATACGCGCCTCAATTTGCGCCTAGCCTTATAGGAGAACACACTCTGTGTAAGAAAAAGTGTCCACAAAATGTTTTCAATTTGGGGGAGCCACTAGTACCGACCGGGTAATTTGTTCGTAGAAATCAGTTTTCTACGAACAAATCTACGTGAATAAAATTAGGTTAAAGTGAAGAATTTACATCCAAAAAATATAAATTTATCCATCACAGTTCAACAACCAGATTTATATTTAACATTAATAAAGTGTAAAGTCAATGAAATACCTTGTATATAGATAAAAATGACTGACAAGCAAAATTTTATTTGCACATTTTTTTAGGAGTCAAGATAAATATCCTACACAAATTAAACTCTGAAGAACCCATTATATAATTACTAAACTGATTATGGCATTGTCCATCAACTCGAGACCTTTAACAAACTTCTGAAGATATTTTTCCAGGGGCATTCACCAGGCGTACCTTTGGAAATATTTAAAATAGACCTACAGCTGAAAGATGCCAAAAATAGTCATTTAATTGTAGTTAATGGAGACAAGAAAAAATATGGAAAACCAGTGTGTGAAAATGTTAGAATCCTTGAAAAAGAAACTATTCTAGAATAAAATGCATGTGAAATTTGTTCCATGATGATAACAGAAGAGATAACTTAATTATAACATCATATTCAGTGATGAAAAGAATTGTTAATTACCTTTTATCCAGAGAGGTGAACAAGGAAGTAGAAACACCAAATTTTCAAAATAAATATGTAATGTGAACACAAGAATGTAAAAATAAATAATTTTTATTTACATCTAATTCACCAACATCTGAATAAAAAACTAAATGTTTGTGAATATCTCCATTATAACGTTATTATAATATAACAATTATAAAATTACACCTTAGTTTTATAAAAATTTGTCAAAAAGAAACTCTTACAATTTATATCAGAGTAACACACCATAAAGACATCTAAATTTTCAGAAAATATGAGAAGTAGTAGTATATAGTTAATTTAACAATATCACTTGCAGAGATTACAAAAAACACTACACAACCACTAGACTCACATAAGGTTTTCTACATTTTATTTACGATTTTTACAAATAATTTTACATCATTCTCATTTTTTCAGCCTCTTCACTTCTAAATGTTGGATTTGTGTATTTTAATCCGTTGACAATTAACTTCATAATATACCCTGTGGTCACACTTGCGTCATTCTGGTCATTTCTTGAACTCATTTGAAACCGTCCGCTGGACACTTTTTCAGTTTTATTCCCATATAAGTTTGTCCTCCTTTCACTCTACACTCCATAGGTCTTAGATAATTTACCATCTAGATATAGCCTGTCAAGCATAAAATCGTGGCAACGCTAGAAAGAGAGGGCAATAGAGACAGTAAGAGGCTATTTCACTTAGTGGGTGGAAACAGCCAATGAGCAGCATGCTGAACGTATTTCATCGGGAGCAGCTCCCAATCGAGTAAAATAGCCTCTTGCCCTCGAAATCTCTATTGCCCTCTCTCTCCTTAGTCTTACCTGGACATGTGTGCATGACAGGCTATATCTAGAAGGTACATGATCTAAGGTGATATTATACAAAGTGATGCCAATAAATAATGAAAATAACTAGGATCAAAAGTCTTCATTCAGCGAAAGATGCTTTAACGCTATAATTCCCTGAATGCACCCATATTCTCTTCAAGTAGGTACTTAGCCCAGATTGGTAATTAGAGCATATACTTCTGGCGGTAGCCTGCAATGTGAAGATTGGTCAAAGCTACATCGGTCGTACAAATAGGCACGTCAACCATCGAGTATATGAACATTCTTTGTCAGTTCGTAAAAAAGATCCGACTTCAATTCTCGCGCATCATCATATTCAACCAGTACACTCTATCAACTTCGAGGACAGTAGAACTATCGTATCTCTTAACTCCCTTAGGGCATCTACTATCGCGAAGCTATAAAAATAGAGAAAAGACCCCTCTATCTATACCGACGCGATGACAGCATGGACCTCCGTAATTGCCAGATTAAACAAAGCAGACATGCCCACTAACACCCAACCAATCACAACACAGCCCCTTCATCACGTGACATCCTCTTCTAACCCACCGCTAATTATGAATAAAGGAAGCAGAACAGACTCAAATTCAGGTCAGTTTCCTAGTGACTCTTGGCGAGTAGGCAGATTGAGGCCCTGTGTTCGATCTAGGCTCTGCAACTCTCTTTCACTTTTGTCTCTTAATAATGGCTCCAAAGTAGCAGTCGAAACGTCGAGGATATAATAAATTCAGACGCGGTTCTCACCCGGAACCTATATAGCCTTGTTCATAGTAATGACCACGGAAGTCTGTTAGAAAATATATATAAATATATATATATATATATATATATATATATATATATATATATATATATATGTTTTAGGTGGTTTCCGGGAATTCATCCGCGTAGTTGATAACTGATCCCTGCCGGGATCGATGGTAAAATGACGACGTTTCGGCAAAGTCACATCTGCCCTCTTCAGGTCGGTTCGCATAATTCTTGTAGCCTTTTGCTTTCGCTTCGAGTAACGAGTAAATTCGAATTTTACTAACAAAAGCTTAAAATCACCATTCAAAGAGCTCTGTCGAACGTACAACTTTGCCACGGTAAGAAGGAGGAAGAGGATTAACAGCAAACTATTTGATCAACAAATTTCTACTTTGCGTAGTTACTTCCAGAAATTCGCAGAATTTTCTGATCTATACAGAGTCATGTGCCAGGTTGATGACTCAACACCACTGACACAACAACACGTCCAGTTACACCACCAGACCACTGATCAGAAATTGCTGAAATGGAAAGAGAAGCCCCTTCATGGAAGAGATGTAAATGACGTCAACCAAAATTATGTCGACAGTGCAGCGTCGAACTACTGGTTGATCTTTGGTCATATGTTTCCTGAAACGGAAGGCTTTATTTTGGCAATCCAAGATCAAGTAATTCCAACTAAGAACTATCTAAAGTACATAGTTAAAGGCCCCTCTATTAACAACTACAGATGCAGGTACGGTTGCCAAGCATCTGAAACTATCCAGCATATCACAGGAGGTTGTCAGGCGTTCGCTGTAACTGAATACAAAGAACAACACGATGCTGTGGCAAAAATACTACACCAGGAACTAGCACTGAAACTTGAATACTATAAATACAAACCAGAATCTGTTTTAGGAAATAACAACTACAAAAGCTGTAATGGGACCGCACGATACTGACTGATCGGACTGTTGCTCACAATAAACCAGATATAGTTTTGGTAGAGTCGCTCGGAAAACAACTTTAATTGACATAGCAACAATAATATAAATATCAAGCTGAGAAATTAACCAACTATAAGGATTTGGAATTTCAAATAAAGACTCAGTGGGACATGAACAACACCCGAACTGTACCAATTGTTATGTCAACGACAGGACTAGTACCAAAACATCTATTAAGCAATTAAAAATACCTCGGTCTGGACGAACATCTTTACCAACAAACTCAAAAAGCCGTCCTGTTAGGAACAGCCCGGACGGTCAAGAAATTCATGGGAAACTGCCGCCACGACTCCAACCACGGGCCTGAAAACCTGCAAGGGCTCCCACAGAGCTAAACCCTAGGATATCTGGGGTTTAGTGCTGCCCAATGACTAGTAAAATAAATGGACCTCTCTGTTTACTTTAAAAATGGATTGGAAGATATTTGCCGGAAAATAGTAAACACTTGCTTATCGATGCTTTCCTGTACCAAACTTCATTCAATTGTAACGAATAATATGTAAATCTAGGCATTCTGCACTGACGCTTGACGGAATCGTTACGATTTAGTGGGGATCAGGCAAAAACGCTCTTTACCTACAGTTTGCTTTGTAGTTTGTTTATGTTTGGATTTGAGGTTAAGTTCAATTTTCGTATTATTTAGCGTGTTTTGGGTTGAAATCAGTGATTATCTTGTGTAGGTCTAAAAAAAACAATAAGACAATAGTATTTCAGTGCTATATGCAGGAAAACGGCATATTCTTTTGCCGAATTCTCTTCTCACCCGTAAGTGTCAGATTATAAACGTGTAACTCGAGAAAATGAATATATTTATTTTAATGGATTTTAATATATTTATATTTGTGGAATAGGTACGTAGTTGTATTATATTGAATCTGAAGAACATGACCTTTAATTTAATGTTAATTGGACGCTACTGTTGGAGCCGGAATATTTGTAAACAAATATATCTGTGTCTCTTTCTATTTTTGTCTCATGTTTCAACCCATTTTTCGTTTGTTCGTATATGAAAGTGCCGGGTCCATTTGTATTAGTAGTCATTGGTGCTGCCATACATTGTATGGTCAAGTCGGGGATCTTTATTAATGGCATTTGGCTCAAGTAAATAATTCAAATATCCTAACTGCTTGCATAACACATTTTTTATCCACCCTGTATAAATATAATTATATTCTACCCTTATTTTAACCACATTG
This sequence comes from Octodonta nipae, assembly GCA_034190945.1. Taxonomy (NCBI): domain Eukaryota; kingdom Metazoa; phylum Arthropoda; class Insecta; order Coleoptera; family Chrysomelidae; genus Octodonta; species Octodonta nipae. The sequence goes on along the minus strand of CM067219.1, from coordinate 49,690,993 downwards.
TCTATGCAACTACTTGTGAGCCTAACAATATAACATTTTGGTTATCCACCTTGTATCATGTATAAATATAACTCCATTCGTTTTTCAACCACATGTTATATGCAACTGTATACGGTCCGCTCAATATACCTTTTTTGAACCACCCCGTATAACTTCCTCCAACCACATTGTAAATATGCAACAGCTTACAGGCCACCTAATATACTTTTTTCAAGATTTTTACATCCATGTAATTCTACTCCGCTCTAGCTTTCATCTATCCTATATACGGAACACCCTGTAAAATTACACTTGATATATTGGTTGTTTTTTTTAAAACGAAACATATTACATTTGCTAAGCTAAGCTGATGCAAGTATCTAATATTTGGTGCATGCGGTGGAAAAAACTGACTAATTATGTCTTTACCGAACATAGTTTTTCCGCTATATCTACCGTTTTTATCAATGTAAGGAAATAAAATGTATACCTGATTTTAAGTCAAACTATAGGCTTCACAACAAAAATGTATTCAGCAAAATCAGTTGAGTAGTTCTTACGTGATGCCCGAACAAACAAACAATCAAACAAAAAAACAAAGAGACAAACTACAATTTTAAAATAGTATAGTATAGATATATAGATAAAGATATCCCTTTCAGAAAGTTCAGTAATCAAGGAAATAAATATATTCCTTTTCATACGAGGGAAAATATATATATATAAGCTTAGTAAAATTCATATTTTCAATTTGGTAAATTTGCTCCTGGTAACAGTTTATTATTTCAGTTTTCATTTTGCAACCCTTCCTCAAAAAATCCCAGTTCCGGCCCTGTGTTCGATCTAGGTTCGTTCAAAATATCTTTGAAACATATTTTTACCGGAGCGAGACTCGACCGAACCTTGACTGGCATGGAAGTGTGAATACAAAAATTGTTTCTTATTTGTGAATATTTTACTGGACCTGGAACTGACCGAGAACGAATCGCGACTGGTACTATGTTTGAATCTACTGATCGGTAGTGGACGTAGTGGAGCGGGAATGGACTGGACCTTGACTGGCACGCAAGTGTGAGTGCACACATTGTTTCTCCTATGATAATAGGTTTGTTCCTACCTGCAGTATTCGTACCGCCATGAAACTGTCACGAAATCGCCTGCATCGAATTTGTGCGCAACTGCGAATTTAGCACCGTTCAACATACTACCATTGTACAGTCCCAAAAAATATTAGTTGGAACGGTTTTCTGGCAAGTTTGTGGTCTGAACTCTGCGACCTGCATTCCATAACCTTCATTTATTGACAGTTTCTACAGCGCATGATTGGTAAGAATCACCAAACGATTCTTGCTCTTCACCAAGGATTGAAATGACGATACGAGAAACGGTGTATTATTTGGTTGGAACACCGTGGTGCATCGTTTACTGAACCGTCATAACTTGGTTGGAAGAGGTTTTCTTGAATGCGCATGAAGGTGATCGTCACATGTACGCTTTCGCATCGAGTAGGAACAAACCTATTAAATTATTAATTAAATTATTTTTTCAGACCGTGAATGAACTGTGACTGGCACGATAATGTGGAGGGACCACAGAATAATCAAACCTTATTCTGTGGATCGGCCCTAATTGTGCATTGCAGGCTTCCTCCAGAAGGTGTATGCTCTAAGGCTTATTGAAACTTGACGCCACTTTCGTTTATAGTATGTGAATATTCTTGTTTGAAAATGAACTATGAGCAAAAGTTGATTCTTTTTCAAGTTTGCCAACCAAATAGTTTGACTGAAGCAAATGTCAAAATCCCTATTAAATTACTTCTTGCAAAAATAAAAAGAAAAATGTTGACATATTTCTCAAAAACAGTGAAAGAATTGTATGGTACATCTAAAAATATTTGGATATTACAGAATGCTTCGTTTTAAGGAAAATAAATCAAAGTTAAACACATGAGAGTACAATAAACTCCGGTGCTTTTGCAAAAATGGAAAAAATAGGCTGGCAAAAAATCCTTCTTGGGTAGACTACTTTTAGAACATTACAAAAAATGGAATTAAAGGTTTGGGTTGAAGGTATCCAACGAATCGTTTGTGGAGTTACTGAAACTACTACTTGTCAGGTATGTGTCTAACATATTTATTGTTTAACATTTACAATTCAAATTATTGATTTTTCTAGGAAGTTGTATTTGCATTGGCCCATGCCACTGGAAAATCTGGAAGATTCACTTTAATAGAGAGATGGCGTAATAATGAAAGACAATTGTCCCCAAATGAAAATCCAATGAAGGTAATAAACATTTTTGCAGTCTAGTATCATTTGGATAATTTTTTTATCATATTGTTTTCTTACAGATAATTACGAAATGGGGCGAATATTCCAGTGATGTACAATTTATTTTGCAAAGAAATGAATCACACAAATCTGGACATCCCAGTAATACTCCAAAACCTAAACCTCCCAACAACAGTGTTCAACCTTACAATAATGCACCATTGGAATTTAATGACAAACAAAAGGACAATATCAAGCCTTTAACATTTAGGTAAGTATTTCAAAAGATGTATTCATGGAAAGAAAATTGAAAAGTTAAATTTTCTAATGCTCTTCAAATCGGTTAAATATTGTTACAAATTACAGTAGGTTTCAATTACATTCTGGTCATTCAAATTTTTCCAGAAATTTCAATTACCAGTTGTTGACAGTATCATTTAGTTTCTATATATATGTGGTCCTCCCTTGGCACAATTATAACTTTCCATTCCATATTTACAATTGTATTTATATCTTATTCTGGTTTCTATTAATTGGGTAAATATGTGGGACTATATATTTAGATTTGAACAAATGTTTGTATATGTAAGAATACTATATGTTTTGTACTTTAAATCAGGCCCAGTGTTACAAGTGGTGGTAAATTTCATTACTACATTGATATTCACAATCTACATAAAGCAACTAATATAAAAGTTGTTGATTTCCTTTTGTTGTTTTAAACAAAATTTGTAGGCACAGCTTAAATACAAACCTGTCATTGAATTAGATTTTGACCACAGATTTTCATTTCCAAATTATAAAATTAGCCATAGTCATGAGTGCAAGAACACAAAAATCAGGCACACTAGGAAAATTATTAATACATATTAATTCAGCTGAAGTAATTGTAATATTTTTCATCTAGTGTAATAGTATATAAATAGTATGATTTCATTTACATTTCTATGAATTGTTAGAATACTGTCAGATATTTTAGTATAATTCATACCGTTGTACAGTGATTATATTGTGTGATGTGATGATTTTTTTATCATTCTCATGGGTGCTATAATCACATCTAACAAGTCAAAAAATCGAAGACCAAAAGAATCTGAACTGGATCCAATTTTTAACATCCAGAAAGTTTTCAATTATTGTAACCATTACAATCATACTTTTGGGCTTATGGAAAAATATTTTTCTGTGAATGTGATAAATTGTTACTGTTATTGAAAACAATTATTTAAACAAACATATAAGTTTCAGAGTAAACAACAAAAAAATATTCTTAATTCAGCTCTTCAGAAAACAATTCAAAATTAAAAATAAATTTTGAAAAGAATCATACATAATGTCACATCAAATACTGCTCATTTTTTAAACTCTACATAGTAAATGATGAAAATCATATTACCCAATCCTTTAATTTTTGCAGATTTATAATTAATTATTGCATATAACAATTCTTTTCTAAGATTTAATCTGAATTAATACTTTCCACCTGCAGCAGATCCAAGAGCCTCAAAGTCTGTCACTTTAGAAATATAATGAGGAACTCTCAAATCCTAGAGCTTGGAAGAAAGTGACTTCCCAATTACAATAAACCTGGATATACAATATGTCTACAACCCCTACTCACATAAATTTAGTATGAGATTACCCTCCTTAAATGCCATCTGAGTTTGACTCCTCACTCCTTATCTGCCCCTGCCTTCTATAGTATATCAGTAATGATTACTGACTGGCATCAGATTTATAGTTGTTTTCTTATAAAAAGATATAAAAGCCAACAGTTTATCATATAGCAAATTATTGCTTCACTATATATTACAAGTTGGAATGAAGTTTTAACCAATGTTGAACAAACAAATGAGTTTTGGCAATTTTTAAACCATATTTTGGGCTTGTTTCCTGGAGGATAGTGTGGCATATTTTGTCAATATTTAAGCACTTTTTTGGGAAATAACACCACAACTTACAAAATTACTGTATATTTCCAAATGTTTCAGGGTCTAGGTCAGATCCTATTGGCAATGGCAAAGAAACTATTCAAAAAGGCACAATTCTAAAATTTAAAATTAATATTGTGTTGTTCACAAAGACATGATAATTAGCAATTTCTTCATTAATCATTGGCAACCATAAACGACTGAATTCCACAGAGGTAGTAACAATACAATTGTTTTCATTTAACAAAATTAAAGCAGACTCTTAGTTTTCTTTTCGTGTTGTGTTCTTCTTTGTGTAATATAACTGAATTTTAAAATTGTATTTTATGACTAAGATCCCATGCTGGATTTTTCAACCTGTCATTTTTTAAACTAATTTTTGTGTTTGTTTATTTAAACATTTAGATATCTAGAGGTCTCCAATATAAAATTTATTACATTCACAAGGAATTGTATAAATGCATATTTTTATATTTTGAGTTGGTGTTTTTTAGTTTTGTTTTTGACGTAACTGTATTGTTTTAAAATTATATCTGTTTCCCAATTTTATTAGTCTTTCTGAGAGACCCTGTATGTGTGGTATAGTTATTGTAGTAATGTGATTATCTTGGGGTCAGTATTGTTTGGTGAATGCACTAACTTATAACAAAGTCTTACTTAAGAGCACCAATAAAATTCCAAAGATCACCCATTTCTAATTCTTTCAATTTGAAAGGAACTTTATTGTTAGAAGTTTTTGTGCTATCATGTATATTATCAAATTAAATTCTCTTAGTAACATCATAAATCAAATACTATTGTCAAACATTTTAATTTTAAATTTTAGAATTGTGCCTTTCATCATAGTTTCATTGCCATTGACAATGGGGTTTGACCTAGACCCCGAAATGTTTAGAAATATACATTAATTTCATGAATTGCAGTGCTTAAACATTCATATTTTAAAGGAAATTTATCAGATTTCAGTAATTGTATTTACACAATCTATAAAGTAGTATTCATAAAAACATTTTTTTCCTCTTTGACAATAAGTATTTTGCCTCCCTCTTAAAGTATTTATTAATTGATTGCAGCAATAAAAATTCGAATAACAGTTTATCTCAAAATATTTTTAATTATTTGCACCATTGTTTTTTGGGTTTGATTTAACAATCTGCAATTAATGATTTTATGAACTTTTTGCTCATTACTGTACTGTAAATTTTAAAACAGTTCTTAATAAGATGTGGAATGAGTGATATATGACATTTTTAGCAATAATCATTTGAGTGGTTCAGACAATATTGGAATCGTCAAGGGAGTACCTCAGATGAGACCTATATCATTGGAAGTTAGGGAATCTCTTTCAAATTCTCCGCGTCATTCTCCAAAAAAGAATATTTACTCTGGTTCAGAAAAATCAGAATCTCCTAATCAGCGAGTTGCACCACCATATAAAGATCCCCCAGCACCACCACCATATCGAGACCCACCTCCCCCTAACTCAAGCATTTATCATGATAAATACAAGAATATTATTCAGGTAAGTAAATATAAATTTATTTAGCTATAACCTGCTAAGATTAAGTCATAGGTTTAAATAAAACAACTCATCCTAAAAGAATGAATATAGAAAGTAATGGAAACCAAAATTCAGAAGTCTCCTGTGCTCAGATAAAACCATCATAAATGCATAAAATTTCCCACTAAAAACTGGAAAAACACCTGTTCATGTTTTTGAACCCTAGGGTGCTTCATTAGAAGAATACAACAACTAAAACCAAAAAGTTCTTGAATGACTCCAAAAGTTATTATAGTCACTGAATTTGAAGTATATCATGTGGAAACTGCCAAATATTATACATAGGTAGCACTAACTGGCGGATTTCTGGAAGAGCAGAAGACCAGAAATGAAAGACTAGATAGACCTCAGCCCTGTTTCAACTTGAAATTCATAGTATACAAAGAAGGCTAATGTTTGTAAACAATTGTCAGCACGGATATCACAGGAATAGACTTCAATGATCGCAGATGCTTTGTCACGATATTATCGTCACTGAAACATGGGTCTATTAATCGATCACTACAGTTAAGAATATTATTACACTGTGCACACCCTGCAAGGAGGAACTTTTCTTCTATCAATGTCTCACATTCGGGTCGCGGTGGACTGCTATGAGTGTTATAGTCGCCGATTACCATCAGTTTACATTTTAGACACTTGTTCCTAATATAAGAATCGTTGAGAGATGACTGGAATATACATTCACGTGAGACTGGGGGTATATACACACAACCTATAATAATGCCTCCACCAAGTCCTTTGATTTTTAAAAATACGTGTACAGTGTCAGCATTGTTTATAGTGACCGGTTTAACAGTAATACCACGCCTCACTGCAATAAACACGCCCCCACCACACTCACATTTACTGGAATCTGAATCCCTGACTTTCCTAAAAATAATTGTTTTACTCCACTTGTAACATATTCGGGTTGGGGCAATGCATAAGTTGCAACAATGCATTGCCAACTAACCATTTGTAAGATCTACATTATATAAAATAGATTTAAGAGATTTAAACTATATCTCTTTTGAAAATGGAATGTGATTTGAAAGAGGATGGTTTATAGTTAGTATTTGGTCAAGTTTACATAATATCCAGATGTTGTGTGTTGTTTAATTGAATGGTGCATGCAGAACTCATGACAAGATACTTTATAGGAGTCTCCAAAAACTCAAAATGACAAAGAAGATAATAGAAATAAATTTCAAGAAAATGTTCTTTACAATGCTCAGTATAGGGAACTTATAGCCCTAATCAATTATCAAAGAGAAAAATTATCAAACCAACAAGCAGATCTTACCAAGGTAGTATTATTATTAATTGAATTATAACCTGGAGAATATAAATATTTTATAATTTTTCAGTTTGATGCAGAAATAGTGTTTTTAGAAGGAAAAGAGAGAGAAAAACAAAGGCAATTAGATTTTCTAACTCAAGAAATAATAGCAGTTACAAGTCTTAGCAAAAGTAATCATGAGCAAGTAAGTTGAAGTAGTTTGAAATAAAATACATGATATAAGATGCATGATGTTGAATTTCAGATACAAGCTTTAGGATACATGGAAAATGAATCAGAAATTATACTGCAACAAGAAAAAAGTCTACAATCCGAAATTGCTCTCATTAAATCAAAATTAGCAAATTGTGAAGCTGAGCTGTTACAGTGCAAAAATAAAATAAGGTATTTAAAATTATATACTAACTATTAATCAAAATACCAAAAATATGGTCCTAACAAAAAGTTAAATTCAACAATACAAAGGAAGTGAAGTTTATAACTCAGGGTGTTTTATTTTTGATTGATTAGCACATAAATGTTTCTATTGGGACCTATAATTTGAAACTACAGGAACTATTATATAAATAAATACCAAAATAAACCATTAATGATTAGGATTTATTAATTTTATATTTATATTAAAAACCTGAATGTAATCTTATCTGAAGTAAATTGCACAACTGGGACAGACACACAATCATCTTATCATTCACTTGACTATATTATTTATAAAAATGAGATTGGTTTTTGAACAAAAAAATTGTATATTGAACCAAGCATCCCTAGTAAATTTACTTTAATCAAAATACCATTTACAAATAATTTGGATAAGTGCGAATTGGACTTGTATACTAAGGGTTACGTACCACGTAGTTTACCGCCAAAAATTAATCCCATGTATAATTTCCGTTGCCTGAGTAGAATTTTAAAGATATTCTGGCCAGATACCATATGTAACACAGACCTACTCCACCCCATCAAACGACCAGAAATGCATATAAAAATTCGGAAAAGAAAATGGGGATGGATAGGTCACGCTCTGAGAAAGCCAAATGAGGACATCGCCAAGGAAAAAGAAGATCTGGCCGACCAGCGCAAATTTGGCGACGATCAGTACTATAGAAGCTCCACAACATCGGGTACACTAGGAATGACGCAGATGGCGAGTTTTTATTGGGGCCCGTTGCACAGGAGTTATGTAGGTATATATATAGAGTGTCCTAACGTAAACGAACCACCTGGAATACTTCCCAAAATACCTACTCATTATTTTGAAAACCGCAAAAACTCGTCAAAAGATATTTTGCCCTACCAACCCTTAATTAAATCTCACCCTCATCACCTTAACTATTCATTTTTATTTAAATGGAACCCTACCATAAGTGACATCTTGTTTAAAGTCTGTTTTAAAAGGAATTCAAAAGTGTGTCATTTTTAATATTCCAACAACATTTTAAGAAGTTGAAAATTAAAACGTGAACCTGGCTATTTTTCTGATCTCTGATGTTATTAACGAATAGTAATTAAAATAGATAATTCACTTATAATTTTAATGACTTTTTGCTATTACGCCAAAGAAAATGAAACTGACAATGGATTTAAAATCACTTTATTATAACAGATGTTCAATATGGTCTCCGTTGTATAGCTTGTTTGACGAACAGTATTATTTCAACGTGTAGGTAATTTTTGAGGTGTGTATTACTTCTCATAAACAATTTAATAACTTCTTTCATTAAAAAAGAAAAAAATGTGCTAGTAAATGGCTTAGTTTCTTTCCATAGTCGCTTCAGTGTAGTTAAGGCTGGAAACGCACCGGCCGCAACATTTGGTTGCGCAACGTTTCGCTCATAATTTTCCTTTAGAATCAAATGAAGGTGAAACGCACCGAGTGCAACATGCCATTGCAACGTGTTGCAACGTCTCGCAACGTTTTGCAACAAAAGGGTGATTTTGCACTGCCGAAGAGGAATCGTCAGTTTCTTTGCAACATTTGTGAAATTACTACATTTTCAGTGTCATAAGAAAGAAGGATGAAAAACACGTGTGTTGACCATCCTTAATGTTATGATTAATCTTTCTTCGGTTGAAATACACCTTCTGTAACTTGTAGTCTTTTTCCTTTTCGGTCCTGAACTAGATTCAAAAGCTCGTAAAAGGTTTCGATACCCATTCGGCAATACAGTAGGGCCTCGGTAATCCGGAGAGGCAAAAACAAGACCCTTTCCGGATTATCGAGGCGTCCGGATTATAGTATGCCACATTAAATGTTAATAAAACACATGTTTAACCTTAGTTTCTTTAATCAATTTTTAAATTATGTATAGCATAAAGACAAAATGTACATGTTCAAAATTACAACTATGTATGTAAGGAAATCAGTAAGTTAAAATAAAACCTTAGTTAATTCTTCTTGAAAAAGTCTGTAATACTCTTCTGTTTATAATTTTCGCACTTCATTTCGAAAGCCCGGTCTCTAAGTCGACGGAGAAACATATTTATCTATCTATCAAATTCGTTATCTTCAGCCCATTTTAAACAGTGTTTAAAGCTCCTACTGCCTCTGAATTACCAACTTTTGTGATTTTTAGAATTTCAACGCTATTGTCCTCATCTTGCTCATCGTCCTCACACATAGCCGAATGTTTACGTGGCGGCGCCATGTTGTTAGCGAGCGCCCTCAATTGACACTACGTATTACACGAAAAGCGATAAACAAAAGACTGACGGCGCATTGGCTCATGACATCCCATTGCCCGGCCGGATTACAGCGATCACCGAACAAGCGGGAGTCCGGATTACCGAGGCCCTACTGTAGTTGTAAAATTTTTCGTGATCATTTTCTTACTCGCGAATAAAATCAAGAATATTCCTCTTTTGGTTTATCGGGTAAACCCAAAATCTATTTCTGTTTTGATTTTGTTCATCCAATAGTTTAAAAATTGCCACTGTAAAATAGTCGTCTGTGTATGTCTATCCATTTTGTCTGTTGAAAATCTGTGCGATGAGTTTGACCATAACACACTTTTCACTTTGACGGACGATAGTTATGTACTGAGACAATTAATTGTTGCGACCCAAATGTTGCATGTGAAATGGTAACAACTTTGGATTGCAACAACACGTTGCGCAACAAAATGTTGCGGCCGGTGCGTTTCCAGCCTAAGTCTACTCGACAAAAAGGTTTCCACTTTGGCGAAAAAAATAAATTTTTGTTCTTTATGATCAGAGTAGTACTTGTGTCCCACCACATTATATCTTGCCAGTTACAGGATTTCTGGATAATCGATTTCCTGATAGATGGATTGGAAGACGACGTGCCATCGAGTGGATTTTTTCCTTTGGGGACATTTAAAGACCCGCGTATATGCTACTTCTCCAGAGTCACTGGATGATCTGAGACATCGTATCCAAGAAGAATGTTTTTTCCAATGTGCGCAATGAATTTGAGGCACGATTATATCACTGCCTTGCAATTGATGGAGACCATTTTGAACATCTGTTATAATAAAATGATGTAAAATCCATTGTCAGTCACATTGTCCTTGTTGTAATAGCTAAAAGTGCTTAAAATTATAAGCAAATTATCTATTTTAATTATTATTTGTCAATAACATCAGAGATCAGAATATTTAGGAATCACGTTTTAGTTCGCAAATTCCTTAAATGTGGAATATCAAAAACGACACACCTTGAATTACTTTTTAAACAGGCTTTAAAACGAGGTGTCAATTATGGTAAGGTTCCATTTTAAAAAAATGTTGTAGCTAGCGCTGGCGGATGAAGGTGCAATTTAATCTTTTGACGTATTCTTGCTACATTCAAAATGATGAGTATTTTGGGAAATATTCTAGGTGGCTCATTTTTGTAAGGGCACCTTGTATATATAATTTTCAGTTGGGTTCTCCCGCAAGCTTTCAGTGTGCCTATAAACCCTATTTTTTCAGAATTTTAGTCTTATTCGTTGCGGGATTGGTCGATTTCATAACGGGCCCTTTCATTTGAAACATTGCAAGATGAGCTCGATTTTTTTTGCATTTATTCTTGACCTCCAACATTACAAATGTCAAATTTCTCATCCAGTAGTTTTTGAAAATTTTGCTGTGACAAACAGGTGTCCGTTCATCAAATGTACGTAAAAAAGGACCTAGTCTTGTTGTATTTAAATGTATGAAAAAACTAGAATGTAAATGTATTTAAGTTACCTAAGAAAGACATACTAAGAAATGAATAAAATTAGACACTATTGCTATTTATATTTCATTTTAAACCCCGTAGCTTTAACGTATCAAAGGGCCAGGCACCTTTCTTATGGAAAAATTGACTTCCGTCAAATTTTTTGAAATGCTGGTATGTTGTTGGAGTTGATGTTCTGACAAAAAGAGTCCTGGGTTCAAACATATCCTATGACTAGATTTCGAGATACAGATTTCTCATGATAGACGTGTTTTATTTCCGATTATTGGGAAAAACCTATTGCCTTAAATTTTTGTTGATTACAGTTGTGTTTCAAAAATACGTAATATGTTTTTTTGGAAAAAATCTTTTTTATTACAACATTGAAAACAAGATGTTATTGCACAATTAATATATCGTTAAAGTAATAATTTCTTGGATGTGAGTCATATAACATACAATTTGAGCCATAAATATAGCTAGAGGAGATATATATTATTTTTTACTATTACCTAATGAGTCACCCTGTACGAACCACTCGGACTGCAATTTTAATAATACAGAAAAAAGATATATAATCCGTGTCATTATGCTTAACAGTATGTTAAACTGATTGCAAAAACAGTACTTATTAAAAAAGGTAGTTTTTTATACCCTGTAGTTCTAAATTTTCTCTGTCAACTTTGTATGTTATTATATTTTTACGTTAACAAATGTTCAGTGTTTAACTTAGCAGAATGTTATTAAAATTCTATGACTAGTTTTCGAGATATATGTGTTAAACATTGGAAATGTCTCCTTTTTCTTATCAGATTTCTCACAATAGACGTGTATTATTTCTGTTTATTGCAGAAAACGTGATTTGCACATGTGATTGATGTTGTATTTCAGGGTGTTTCCCATATATGTACAATGACTTTAGAAAAGTCATTTTTATTGTAACGTTGAATACATAAGAAGATTTAATTACACAATTAATATAATGTTGAAGAATTAAATTCTTGGACATGTTCATATATTATACAGTGTGAGTCGTAAATATTGCTATAGTGGGCATCTTTTTTTGTTCATTAATGAGTAATCCTGTATAAACCATGTGTCCTGTAATTTTTATAATAAATTAAACAAATATATTCCACAGGTTTGCAAAAACTGTACAAATTAAATAAAAAGTAGTTTACACAGGTTTACTCATTAATGGTAAAAAATAATATATGCCCACTATAGCAACATTTATTACTCACACTGTATAATATATGAACATGTCCAAGAATTCATTTCTTTAACATTATATTGATTGTGCGATTACATCTTATCTATTCAACGTTGTAATAAAAAAATGAGTTTTCTGAAAAACCATGTTATGTATATTGGAAAAATCCTGTAATCAAAGATAATTGATAATAATTGTTTTGTTCAATATTTTTTTCAAATAATGTGAAAATTATGTTTTCTGCAATAAACGAAAATAATACATGTCTGTTATGAGAAACCTGATCAGAAAAAGAGACATTTCCGATGTTTAACACTCTATATCTCGATAACTAGTCATGCAATTTTAATAATACTCTGTTCAATTAAACACAGAACATTTGTTAACCTAAAAATGACATAATATACAAAGTTGACGGAGAAAACTTAGAACTACAGGGTGGTGTAAAAACTTTTTTTAATATGTACAGTTTTTGGAATAATTGTAATATCCTGCGGAGCATAGAAATACGGATTCTATACTTGTTTAATGTTATATAAAAATTGCAGCACGAATGGTTTGTACAGGGTGACTCATTAATATCAAAAATAATATATGCCTGCTCTATCTATATTTATGGCTCACACTGAATATTACATTGAAGCACGGCCAAGAAATTATTACTTTAACGATATTTTAATTGTGCAACATCTTCATATGTTTTTAACATTGTAATAAAAAAGTGATTTTTTCCAAAAAAAAACATGTTACGTATTATTGAAACACCCTGTAATCCACCAAAATTTATGGCAATTGTTTTGTGATATATTTATGTCCACAAATGTGCAAATCACCATTTCTCCACTAACCGGAAATAAAACACATCTATCACCGTCAATACCACTACATTGATTAGTTCACAGATAATGCGAAAGATGGCGCTAACAATAAGGAATTACCGTTTTAATGTATTTACAGTGTGTGTGTGTGTGCGTATTAGATGGTTTCCAGAAATTCATCCGCGTAGTTGATAACTGATCCCTGCCGGGATCGATGGTAAAATGACGACGTTTCGGCAGAGTCACATCTGCCCTCCTCAGGTCGGCTCGCATAATTCTCGTAGCCTGCTTTCGCTTCTAGTTACTCGAATACTAAGATTTTCAGAAGCCTTCGCGCTGTTGGTGACATTCTCATAAATAGGAAGGAAGATGGAACCCTTGGCCATACAGTATATAGGAAAGCAACTGACACCAACAGATACCTTCATGCTAATTCTCATCACCGCTCAGCCCAACTACAAGCCGTCGTCAAGACTTTAGTAACCAGATCAAAAAGACTAGCTGACCAGGATAACATCAAACACGAAATGGACAGTTTAAAAACAGCTCTGAGACAAAACGGATTTACAGACCGAAATATACAAAGAGCCCTAAAGTCAAAACCGAGACGAACAGACGAGGAGCATGAGACACCAATAACCAAGGCTTATTTACCGTATGTCAAGGGTACCACGGACAGTATTGCAAGAATTCTACGAAGACACAATATCGATACTATTTTCAATACAGACAGAAAAATAAGCACGGTGTTGAGGACTCCGAAGACGAAGATCCCTTTAGAACAACAGGGAGTGTACAAAATTCCATGTGCAGACTGTCATAAAACCTATGTGGGGCAAACTAATAGAAGAATTCAAGCTAGACGTGATGAACACCAGAACGCTGTAAGAAAGCAGGAAAAAACAACATCCATTGCGGAACACGCTACCACGATGTCACACCGAATAGACTTTGAGAACACCAGAGTACTGGCAAATATAGAACACCCGAAATCAAGACTCGTAAGAGGGGCAATTGAAATAGCGAAGAGGCCTCACAGTCTAAACGCACGCAATGAAATTCAGAACTTATCGAATTGTTGGAAAATTCTATTAAACACCGTACCGGCCCGGACCCGTCCAATAACAACTCAACCGGAAATAACAAATCAGCAGGCGGGAAGCGTGCCCACTGGGCATCCGCGTAGTTGATAACTGATATTCTAGTTACTCGAATACTAAGATTTTCAGAAGCGCTCGCGGTGTTATATAGTCGCGGCTCGGCGCCTATCGGTTGGCACCGTGAACGGCTGCGTGTGATTGGCCCTGGGCGCTCAGTGGGCACGCCTCCCGCCTGCTGATTTGTTATTTCCGGTTGAGTTGTTGTTGGACGGGTCCGGGCGGGTACGGTATTTAATAGAATTTTTCAACAATTCGATAAGTTCTGGATTTCATTGCGTGCGTTTAGACTGTGAGGCCTCTTCGCTATTTCAATTGCCTCTCTTACGAGTCTTGATTTCGGGTGTTCTATATTTGCCAGTACTCAGGTGTTCTCAAAGTCTATTCGGTGTGACGTCGTGGTGGCGTGTTCAGCAATGGATGTTGATTTTTCCAGTTTTCTTATAGCATTCTGGTGTTCATCACGTCTAGCTTGAATTCTTCTGTTAGTTTGCCCCACATAGGTTTTATGACAGTCTGCACATGGAATCTCGTACACTCCCTGTTGTTCTAAAGGGATCCTCGTCTTCGGAGTCCTCAACACCGTGCTTATTTTTCTGTCTGTATTGAAAATAGTCTCGATATTGTGTCTCCGTAGAATTCTTGCAATACTGTCCATGGTACCCTTGACATACGGTAAATAAGCCTTGGTTATTGGTGTCTCATGCTCCTCGTCTGTTCGTCTCGGTTTTGACTTTAGGGCTCTTTGAATATTTCGGTCTGTAAATCCGTTTTGTCTCAGAGCTGTTTTTAAACTGTCCATTTCCTGTTTGATGTTGTCCTGGTCAGCTAGTCTTTGTGATCTGGTTACTAAAGTTTTGACGACGGCTTGTAGTTGGGCTGGGTGGTGATGAGAATTAGCATGAAGGTATCTGTTGGTGTGAGTTGCTTTCCTATATACTGTATGGCCAAGGCTTCCATCTTCCTTCCTATTTATGAGAACATCAAGGAATGGCAGTTGATTATTGGCTTCAACCTCCATGGTGAATTTTATTTTGTGATGTATGCCATTAAGGTGGTATCATCCACATATCGCAACCACAAACTGGGTTTAAGAGTTGTTGTTCTTAGTGCCAACTCCTCAAAGTTCTCCATAAAAAGGTTCGCTATAACTGGTGATAGTGGCGATCCCATTGGAGCTCCTTCCACTTGTCTGTATCGTTGGTTCTCGTAAACAAAATAGGTGTTCATCAGACAGTGCCTTGGTAAGTCTACAAGGTGTTGAGGTGGTTTGTATTTTTCTATTATGATATCCAAGGCTTCGTCGATAGGGATGTTGGTGAAAAGGGACACTACGTCAAAACTTAAAGAAGACACTCTGGTTGTAAGACCGTTTTTCTAAGAATTTCGATGAAATTTGTCGAATTTTTTACATATGAGTCTGCCCCCTCTGCAAACGGTTGAAGTTGTTGGGCTAGGTATTTGGCTAGGTGTTGTGTTGGGGATCCAATTGAGCTTACTATTGGCCTCAAAGGTGCACCTTGTTTATGTACTTTTGGCAACCCATAGAATTTCGGACATCTCGATGACTTTTCACGCGGAATGAGTTGCAGTTGGAGATTTTTGTCGATCCTACTTGCTTGGATTTTGGCCTTGGTTGTTTTCTCTAGATAAGTTGTTGGGTCAGTAGTAATTTGTTTATATGCTGGATCTTGTAGCAATATTTGAATTTTGTTTGAATAATCCGCTGTATCTAAAATTACAGTCGCATTTCCTTTATCAGCAGGTAGAATGACAATGTCCTTGTTGAGGCGCAGTTGTTTCAAGGCCTCATTTTCTTCTATAGATAGGTTCCTTTTGGGTGGTTAAGACTTTCTTAGAACATGTGACACATCTTGTCTAATTATTTCACCGTTGTTCGCATCTAATTTTGAAACTGCTGTTTCCACGCCACATATTATGCTCTCTGTTGGTATGTGAGAGGGAGCAATAGCGTAATTGAATCCCTTAGCCAACACGCCAATCGAGGTAGAGTTCAATTGGACCGAAGATAAGTTATAAACGGTTTTATTCGTTTCCAATTGCCTTGAGGTTAGACTGTGACCGTTATTTTCCGAAAAAAAAAATCGTTTTTGGGCTTCTGTTGGAGCTTCAATTTGTTAAATTTTGTCTGTTGTTGCAATGTTGTCAACTCTGCATTCGTTTCGGCCCTAAATTCGCTAATTTCATCGAATTTGTCCCATATTATCGGGTGGAGTGTATTGCTTACCTGTAGGTAGATATCTAAGAGTTTAGTATTAAGAACATCCAAATCTCTTCTGACATCACGTATGGCTTCCCTAAGTACGGCACAACTAGTTTTCCATAAGATATTCTGTGTTTTTCTGTTGTTCTTCCAGAACTTTACCGTCATGTTTTTCGGAATAACTCCTTCATCGCGGCATCGTTGTAAAAAATGTAGATCGCACAAAAGTTTGCTTCTTTTCGCGCGTAATTTCTCAAATGTTTTACACAAATGAAAAGTATTCTCCTTGTAGAGATTCACTATATTTGTTTTTAAATTTTCGCGGGCACTAAATGTATTAGATGGTTTCCGGGAATTCATCCGCGTAATTGATAACTGATCCCTGCGGGATCGATGGTAAAATGACGACGTTTCGGCAGAGTCACATCTGCCCTCTTCAGGTCGGTTCGCATAATTCTCGTAGCCTTCTGCTTTCGCTTCTAGTTACTCGAATACTGATATTTTCAGGAGCGCGCACGGTGTTATATAGTCGCGGCTCGGCGCCTATTGGTTGGCACCGTGAACGGCTGCGTGTGACTGGCCCTGGGCGCTCAGTGGGAGCGCCTCCCGCCTGCTGACCTGTTATTTCCGGTTGAGTTGTTATTGGACGGGTCCGGGCCGATACGGTGTTTAATAGAATCCTCCAACAATTCGATAAGTTCTGGATTTCATTGCGTGCGCTTAGACTGTGAGGCCTCTTCGCCATCTTAATTGCCTCTCTTACGAGTCCTGATTTCGGGTGTTCCATATTTGCCAGTACTCTGGTGTTCTCAAAGTCTATTCGGTGTGACGTCGTGGTGGCGTGTTCAGCAATGGATGTTGTTTTTTCCTGCTTTCTTATAGCATTCTGGTGTTCATCATCAACTGCCATTCCTTGATGTTCTCATAAATAGGAAGGAAGATGGAACCCTTGGCCATAGGAAAGCAACTGACACCAACAGATACCTTCATGCTAATTCTCATCACCACCCAGCCCAACTACAAGCCGTCGTCAAGACTTTAGTAACCAGATCACAAAGACTAGTTGACCAAGATAACATCAAACACGAAATGGACAGTTTAAAAACAGCTCTGAGACAAAACGGATTTACAGACCGAAATATACAAAGAGCCCTAAAGTCAAAACCGAGACAAACAGACGAGGAGCATGAAACACCAATAACCAAGGCTTTTTTACCGTATGTCAAGGGGACCACGGACAGTATTGCAAGAATTCAACGGAAACACAATATCGATACTATTTTCAATACAGACAGAAAAATAATCACGGTGTTGAGGACTCCGAAGACGAGGATCCCTTTAAAACAACAGGGAGTGTACGAGATTCCATGTGCAGACTGTCATAAAACCTATGTGGGGCAAACTAACAGAAGAATTCAAGCTAGACGTGATGAACACCAGAACGCTGTAAGAAAGCAGGAGAAAACGACATCCATTGCGGAACACGCCACCACGACGTCACACGACTTTGAGAACACCAGAGTACTGGCAAATATAGAACATCCGAAATCAAGACTCGTAAGAGAGGCAATTGAAAAAGCGAAGAGGCCTCACACACGCAATGAAATCCAGAACTTATCGAATTGTTGGAAAATTCTATTAAACACCGTACCGGCCCGGACCCGTCCAATAACAACTAAACCGGAAATAACAAATCAGCAGGCGGGAGGCGCTCCCACTGAGCGCCCAGGGCCAATCACACGCAGCCGTTCACGGTGCCAACCAATAGGCGCCGAGCCGCGACTATATAACACCGTGCGCGCTCCTGAAAATATCAGTATTCGAGTAGCTAGAAGCGAAAGCAGAATGCTACGATAATTATGTGAACCGACCTGAAGAGGGCAGATGTGACTCTGCCGAAACGTCGTCATTTTACCATCGATCCCGGCAGAGATCAGTTATCAACTACGCGGATGAATTCCCGGAAACCATCTAATACATTTAGTGCCCGCGAAAACTTAAAAACAAATATAGGGAATGAAGGAGTTATTCCGAAAAACATGACGGTAAAGTTCTGGAAGAACAACAGACAAACACAGAATATCTTATGGAAAGCTAGTTGTGCCCTACTAGGGAAGCCATACGTGATGTCAGAAGAGATTTGGATGTTCTTAATACTAAATTCTTAGATATCCACCTACAGGTAAGCAATACACTCCACCCGATAATATGGGATAAATTCGATGAAATTAGCGAATTTAGGGCCGAAACGAATGCAGAGTTGACAACATTGCAACAACAGACGAACTTTAACAATTTGAAGCTCCAACAGAAGCCCAAAAACGAATTTGTCTCGGAAAATAACGGTCACAGTCTAACCTCACGGCAATTGGAAACGAATAAAACCGTTTATAACTTATCTTCGGTCCAATTGAACACTTCCTCGATTGGCGTGTTGGCTAAGGGATTCAATTACGCTATTGCTCCTTCTCACATACCAACAGAGAGCATAATATGTGGCGTGGAAACAGCATTTTCAAAATTAGATGCGAACACCGCTGAAATAATTAGACAAGATGTATCACATGTTCTAAGAAAGTCTAAACCACCCAAAATGAACCTATCTATAGAAGAAAATGAGGCCTTGAAACAACTGCGCCTCAACAAGGACATTGTCATTCTACCTGCTGATAAAGGAAATTCGAGTGTAATTTTAGATACAGCGGATTATTCAAACAAAATTAAAATAGTGCTACAAGATCCAGCATATAAACTAATTACTACTGACCCAACAACTTATCTAGAGAAAACAACCAAGGCCAAAATCCAAGCAAGTAGGATCGACAAAAATCTCCAACTGCAACTCATTCCGCGTGAAAAGTCATCGAGATGTCGGAAATTCTATGGGTTGCCAAAAGTACATAAAGAGGGTGCACCTTTGAGGCCAGTAGTAAGTTCAATTGGATCCCCAACACAACAGCTAGCCAAATACCTAGCCCAACAACTTCAACCGTTTGCAGAGGGGGCAGACTCAAATATAAAAAATTCGACACTTTTCATCGAAATACTTAGAAAAACGGTTTTACAACCTGAGTGTCTTCTGGTCAGTTTTGACGTAGTGTCCCTTTTCACCAACATCCCTATCGACGAAGCCTTGGATATCATAATAGAAAAATACAAACCACCTCAACACCTTGTAGACTTAACAAGGCACTGTCTGATGAACACCTCTTTTGTTTACGAGAACCAACGATACAAACAAGTGGAAGGAGCTCCAATGGGATCGCCACTCTCACCAGTTATAGCTAACTTTTTTATGGAGAACTTTGAGGAGCTGGCACTAAGAACAGCAATTCTTAAACCCAGTTTATGGTTGCGATATGTGGATGATACTTTTGTGATTTGGCCTCATGGGAGGGAACACCTCAACACATTTTTAGACCACCTTAATGGCATCCATCACAAAATAAAATTCACCATGGAGGTTGAAGCCAATAATCAACTGCCATTCCTTGATGTTGTCATAAATAGGAAGGAAGATGGAACCCTTGGCCATACAGTATATAGGAAAGCAACTCACACCAACAGATACCTTCATGCTAATTCTCATCACCACCCAGCCCAACTACAAGCCGTCGTCAAAACTTTAGTAACCAGATCACAAAGACTAGCTGACCAGGACAACATCAAACAGGAAATGGACAGTTTAAAAACAGCTCTGAGACAAAACGGATTTACAGACCGACATATTCAAAGAGCCCTAAAGTCAAAACCGAGACGAACAGACGAGGAGCATGAGACACCAATAACCAAGGCTTATTTACCGTATGTCAAGGGTACCACGGACAGTATTGCAAGAATTCTACGGAGACACAATATCGATACTATTTTCAAAACAGACAGAAAAGTAAGCACGGTGTTGAGGACTCCGAAGACGAGGATCCCTTTAGAACAACAGGGTGTGTACGAGATTCCATGTGCAGACTGTCATAAAACTTATGTGGGGCAAACTAACAGAAGAATTCAAGCTAGACGTGATGAACACCAGAATGCTATAAGAAAGCAGGAAAAAACAACATACATTGCTGAACACGCCACCACGACGTCACACCGAATAGACTTTGAGAACACCAGAGTACTGGCAAATATGGAACACCCGAAATCAGGACTCGTAAGAGAGGCAATTGAGAGGGTGAAGAGGCCTCACAGTCTAAGCGCACGCAATGAAATCCAGAACTTATCGAATTGTTGAAGGAAATAAATAAACCGGAAATAACAGGTCAGCAGACAGGAGGCGCTCCCACTGAGCGCCCAGGGCCAGTCACACGCAGCCGTTCACGGTGCCAACCAATAGGCGCCGAGCCGCGACTATATAACACCGTGTGCGCTCCTGAAAATATCAGTATTCGAGTAACTAGAAGCGAAAGCAGAAGGCTACGAGAATTATGCGAACCGACCTGAAGAGGACAGATGTGACTCTGCCGAAACGTCGTCATTTTACCATCGATCCCGGCAGGGATCAGTTATCAACTACGCGGATGAATTCTCGGAAACCATCTTATATATATATATATATATATATATATATATATATATATATATATATATACAGGGTGTAAACGGTTTGACTGCAAAGATTTTGAGGATCAATAATTCAGGTCAAAACAAATCAAAAAGCCTTATAACATTTTCAGATATAAACTATAGGTTTGCAAAAAAAAGTTAGAAGCTACGTAGGCTTTATTACAGTGAATAATTGACTTTCCGGCTTCAAATTGGTTGTAAAGCTAAATATGTAAATACTCAATAGCTTATTCACATTTAATAACTGTATAGAACTAGTTGTAGGTGATTGTCAGAAGCATTTGTATACATAGTGTTTTTTATTTAACCGCCTAATTTTACTGTTTTTAGACTACAAGCAACAATTGTGACAAATCTATTTAAATAAATTATTAATAAGTCTCGTTGAAGTGTTTTGGTCATTCGCCATCTGTGTTGCGATGCATTTTATTTATTAACCTACTACTAATTTGTGTGCTCGTATGTGCACGAATTTTTCAGAAACTACTGTACTACTTTACCAATTATGTTCCCTTTATCCTAGAGATTGTATAAATTCGAAGTACTGTATATTAAGATGTGTGGTTTTGGTCAGTTAATTATTGTTGAAAAGGTTACATTTGCTTTCTGTCTATCTCTGTATGCTGTCGTAATGTGCGCAGTTGTCTATTCCATTACTTAACTATTAAAGAATAATAATTATAAAAATAATATAGATACAAGCCAGTTTAATTTTAAAGATGCACATTAGATTTATATTTACCAATAAAACATATGAGAACAGATATGAACCAGTAAAGTAGCTAATATACATTTTTTCGCTTCTATCTAAATGTCTCCAATTAAAATAAGTGATTTAATTTCATAGTTATTCAATATGTTTCTCCTAGTATGATCTTTTATTAAAACACAAACAAGCATTTATAAACAACACGGAATATATTCTCAATTTTACTCACAGCACTACTAATGTTAGTTGAATATTGTCACCCTTCACATAATCTTTACATCTGCTTACACAGTTGTTTTTTGTAGACTGCTAATGGATGAACTTCATCTGGAACAAAGAGCAGAAAGCAGAAGGACTGATTCCAGGAAACAGCTGGAAAGAAACTTACTCATTGAAGTTGAAAGGTTACAAAGGGATATTGAATTGGCAAAGCAGAGTACTGACTTGCATCATCTCACAGCTGAAACATTGAAAAGAGAGGTAACAACTCATATAGTTACTATAGTTACATATAAAACATATAAACATATTTTAGGTTGCTTCATTGGAAACAGCTATAATTGAAAAGAAAAAACAAGTAGAACATTTGGTAGCAGAGATGAAAGAAGCAAACTTACAGAGTTTAAGTATAGCCCCTCCTGAGGATATTAGGCATATTGTAGAAGGCCCTATTAAAGCAGGTAGTATGAGAAAAATGATTGGATCTCCTAGGCAGTTAGAAAATGCAGTACCCACAAACAAAAATCCACATGGAGTTTGGGTTTGAAAAACAAATATGTAAATGAAAGTAGTTATTGACTATATATTTAAAGAAATATTTATGAAGCATTAACTGAAAAATATGTATTTCTTCATCAACTCAAAGTCAGTGTCTATAATTGCAGAAGTACAACAGAGCAATGAAAGAGATTACTAATTATTCTTTTGGCCACAATATAATTATATATATTTGTGGTTCAAATATGACAGCAATAGATGCTAACTTAAAATAATATCTGGGGTCACTATCACCCTAAAAGTAATTATGATAGAAAACGATGATAATTATCAATAGCGGTCATCATGCTTGACTGCGAAATGTGTGCCGTTAACGTAAATTTGTTTATGTGAATGAAATAAATGCAAATACATGGTGCTGCAATTTTTTATATTGTTTTAGAGGCACAAGGTGAATATAAATTAGAACTTTAGGTGTAAACTGAATAATTAAGAAAATCATCTTGGAAATATCTGACATCTACATATTTTCCAAGGTAAATATTTCCTGACACTCTATTTTTTATATTTAATGAATTATGTAAGTGTTTTTTTCTCAAATAATATACAAACACAATTAATTCACAACTTAATTTTTGGTTACATATATACATTTGAGCTGTCTATGAAGCAAAGCTAAGAGACAGGTTTTGTGACACTTGCTGCAAATTTTCTAGAGGATATGTAATTCAAATTTAAATGTTTACCAATGTCAGTTGGTAAACATTTAGTGTTCTTAGGTTGTCTGGAATATTGTCAAATATTTCTGTTCTTCCTGGTAATAAATATGTGCATTCTTTTGTCTATAATTCATATGTTTTATAAATGATTGAATACATAAATGAATTCATTGGAAGCAATATTTAAGCATCTTATATTGCAAATCGATTTGACAACTAAAAAACAATTAGCACAAGTTCAATAACATTTGACAATAAATTGCATGAATTCTCTTTAATCAACGATTTTTTCCTGCCTTTATATACAAAAACTCATTAAATGCTGCTGCAAATGATTTAAAAAGGTTTTTATCTGGAGTTATTTGTAATTAATTTAGTTGGTGTTTGAATGACAAGATTTAAGGATACCTCAAAGTGAGAAAAAATATCCTTGTTACCTAGTTGACTTTTTGTGAAGTTTTGTGAGTGAAGTCCTTCATTTATTTTTTTTATTAGTTGATAGTATGCACATATATGAGTGTTTCAAATGTAATAAATGCAAGAGCTCATGTATTAAATAACATAATATCAACACAAGTACATATTTATCAATTAAGAAATAAGTGCTTGAAATTCGTATTTTTTAAAAAGTGTTATGAAATATAGAAATTATTTATTGAAAAGAAAAAACACTTTTCTTTTAATGCACTAATATTTATTCAGAAGCGTAAATTTGGCCTAAAAATTGGGCGTTTCTAATATCAAAGTATACTTGACATATAGTTATTAGAATCCATATAATAAGACAAAATAAAGAGGACTCTTTAACATGTGTCTTAAAATATATATAACAATATTTAAAAATTATTTATGATATTTATATAGTAAAATTTAAAACAATACTATTGTAGGATTATATCAAAGAAAAATAATAATCTTTTTTGTGATATTTAATTGACTCTTTGTTAAAGCTTACAATAGTTATTGATTAAGAACAGATCTCAAAATGTAGAATATGATTATATGTTACAACATTTTGTTTTTAATTTTCTTCATAATAACTTCTACTATATCAGTATAACTCAAAAGTTCAATTAGTGAAATCAAATATCTGAAATGCAAGGGTATCAAATGATGCTTTTCATTACCAAGGTTTTTATTATTATAGCTGAATCGATGCAACACATTTAATGAAAACTAAGTTAAAGTCATTTATCACCAATTGTTTTTCCACTAGGTATGTAGAGAATGTTGTTAAATTGAAATATTTAAAACATATCAGATGGTATTAAAAACATTGAAATGAACATATCAGGTGTATACTTCATATATTTAATAATTTAATTTGTTGCTCTTGAATTTCATAAATTTGATTTTTTACAGTATGTACTGATATCTTAATACTACTTATGTATATTTTAAATATAGATTTTCTAAAACAAATATTTTGTCACCAAAATAATGTATATCTCTGTTTGCAAATATATAACAATTTCAAAATTACAGCTATATAGGTTATTTTTCTCCAAAACTTAGCATTTGTAACAAGTCTCTTTATCTAGTTGGCATTACAATATTTTTACTTTGGTAAAAATATTTACCAGAAAAAAAACACAGTCAGAATTAAGTGTTCTTGTGGCTGTGTAAGAGATCATAATGATCAAATTCATAATTTTATTATTTTGTGTATGTTTATAAGTTTTTATAATGCCTTTAAGTCTGATAGTTTGTAATTTTATTATTCAGCCATTGTGAACTAGCTAAATTTTAAAGATCGTTATTTATTGTTAGGTAATTGATGATTTTTTATATTGGAATATTTGTTATTTACTGTAAGATATAGAAAATTTTATTTTATTTTTTTTCAGTTTTATCTATGCACATTTTTTATTATTAAACTCACTGCCATATTATGTGTATATTGTTTTTTGTATATAAAAATTTCACATCACTTAATGGTTTTGTATTATTTATGCCTACACCATATGTCAAGGATGGCGCCCTCTTTAACGCTCGTGCCAAATATTACTCTTATTCCATTATCCAACCTTTGGCGAAATTATAAGTAGGAAATAAACGCTAACAAATTTTATTAAATTAAATTTAGGTTGGGAGATGGTTCAAAATCATATATATTTACTTATATTTCTCTTAATAATGATTTTTAATGCCTTATGTTGCTAATTGCGTTCATAAATCTTTAGGCAAGAGTCTGCCAGTCTTAGATCAACTGTAGTTTGTTTCTGTACCTACTTACCTTTTAAGAAATTTAGTTTATGAAATAACGAAAAACTATAAATAATCATAAGTAGAGGAAAATGGTATTTCAGTTATTGCTTTTATTTTAAGTTAAAGATATTGTGAGTAGCAAGTATAATTTATATTCTGTGTTCTTTGTATTTGCATCCAATTATCGATCATTTGCAATTGCTACCAGGTCCTTTCTTAAAATGATAAACTTTTGTTTGTATATCATACTACATTGGAAATCAGTTGATTGCATTTCTAAATTTTTGAAATAATGCAGATAGATCTCTAAAGTTGAGTTCATACACTCTGATGCTAATTTCGAATTCTTGAGGAATTTTTTTATTATTCTGTCTGCTGACTAGGGTTTCTCTTCTCACTTTTTTCAGTAACGATAAGTATGTGAAATGTAAAAGAAACAAACTCTGATAGGGGCAATTTAACTATCATATTTATTTAACAATCGCAACAAATTGCGATTTTCATCAACTATAGAAGAAATTAACTCATACATGCAGTGATTGACAACCACTCCAGATTTAGAGGTGCAACGTCTTCAAAACAGATATATGTATAGAATATACATATTTGTACCCAGGAAGACTGATTAATCACTTTCTAGAAATTTCTCCAAGAACATATGTGATGGAACCTTTATGTAAGAGAAAATTGTTTCTACTACACTATTTCCATTACACATTTCAAATGTTTAATTATTAGAGAAACAAGTTAGAGGAGAAAACCTTAATAAGCAGAATACTCTGATGGAATAGGATAATTTGTGTACTCACTCTTACCGTGTGCAGTTTTTGTCAGCATTTATTTTTATTTGAGTATACCATATCTCAGGCAAGAACAACAACTACATGGGCATTTCCGAAAAGCTAAAAAATACAAGGTGACTTAAATAAGAAAAAAGTTACGCTATTCCAAGCCCAATCAGATGCTGCATTGAAATTTAAAATACAGGGGTTTTCAAAATATCGGAAAAAAAGTGGTTTTCGAAAAATTGAAATATATTCGCCATCTTGTAAACAATTTTGATAAAACCTGGTAGTTTTGTGTTAGCGATTACGGCCAATTGATTGACGTTAACGACCTTTTTCTAGGCCATATAGATTTTTTGCAACCATAACCAACTTTGTTATATCTTCTGGCCGCCATATTGGACTTATGCGTCATTGAATAACACATAAAAAGAGCTTTTTAACTATGTATAACAGGCCTATCTTTGGATGACATGAAATGTAAATTATTAGAAAAAAACAGTTTTTCACTTAATTAACTGTGAAACAAAATGCCGTACGTAATTGTGCTTTCTTAAAATTTCCCTAAAAAATAAACAAATAAAAGTACTGTTTTACTTGTGATACTAAAGTAAACAACTAAAACATTACATATTTGTGATTTAAAACAAAAAATAAACTAAAAACCGATGAAAAACCTTGAATTAGTTCATATAAAAATAAATGTTTGAAAATTCCACCATTATTATTAATGCACCTACTGCATAGATAAATTAGACATATCCAACATATACATACATACATATATACATATAACTATAACCAGTTATATACATGCAACTACAACCAGTTGTCTAGGCATTTCTTCAATGGCTCGAACAACGAATGCCTCAAGTTCCTCTACTGTATTATAAGTAATACAATAAACTTTATTTTTTTAAACTATCCCCAAATGCAAAAATCAAGAGGCGCGAGTGTCACTCAATCTACGTCTGCAGCTATCTCCACTCAACCACATCCAAACTTTATTATAGTCGCAGCCAAATAGCCCTCATGAATTTCAACTTAATTTAACAACTTTCTTGCTGCATCCACCACACGCACGTCAATAAATCAGTTCCCTAACACAGCCTCAGATAGGCTTTCCAACGGACTTCAACCGCCCCTTCCCACTAACAACACCACACCTAGGGTCCGACTTATGGTTATTTCCCGTGAGGCTGTCAACTTATACCTTAAATATAAAGTGCGAGAATGTATACAAACTACCTGTCACTCAATGACAATCACGTCACCTGCCCATACATACCCCGTCATGCTATCGCTTACAAATTACAAATCAACATCGTTAAATCAATTGCTCTATTGTCTTGTCTCTCAGATTGGTTCCAAAGAAAAAGAAGCCATTTTCCGCAACTATCAAGGGCAAACCAATTTACCAGGCTACTTTCAAGTATCTAGGGCTGCGTTATAATAAATATGGCATTTGAACTTCCAACTCTGAAGCACCTATCTGTACAGTGCTCCAGATTGCTGAAAGTCCCTCTGAAACTATTCCAGTAATTTTACATTCTGTATTTCTTCTTGTTACCCTGGTAAATTCCCAGCTTTCGAAATATCAACAAAGCAAGCCGACATACTGATTAGACGAACAGCAAAAGTTTTTCTCCATCTTCCTATGGTTGCTGTGAAGAACTTCCTTCACGCTCCCAGGAAAATGGGTGCTTAGACATCTTTCAGCTCAGCCTAAAGAATTCTGATTACACTCCTTAATCGGCTTAAAAGCTTTCGAGTCTCTATTTATTTATTTAAAATTTACGGGGTAAAACCCCATTTACATTACATACATTTATACCTCAAAATATAAGAACACAAAAAGAAACGGTACAGAAATAATTAATAAATTAAGAACAACAACTTAGAAATGCTTAAGAATACTTAAATATAACTTTAGAGTTTATACTAACATTTGCAACATTACAGTTATATATATATCAAGCCACGAAGAGTTATTATTCAAGATTCTGATGTTCTTTCCATAGGCGACAACCAATAATATTCTGACTCATAAAAATAGTAAGTGTGTCGAAAGTTTAACCTACCCAATAAGTCAATACAATCTATTTTGTTGTTAATAATTTTAAAGCCAAAAACAATATCACTTCCGGAGAACGGAGGTTTTCGCGGCCAGAGTCATAGCTGATTCTGCTTTTTCCGGATTTGGACAGCGTCATTTTGTCGAACTAATTTATTTATATACCTAAACCGGCATATAAACAAAGTTTTCCGACGTTTCGCCCATACTTATAAGGGGCTTTTTTCAAGGATGAGACAAAAAACTAAATAAATGTTACTTACCTTGCGGCGACTCCATTCATTTCATCTTTTTCTCACGAACACACTTCCAAACTTCACTTTTTATTCAACTTGTCACAATGATGCACAAATTCTAAAATCATTTAGAATGTGTGCATCATTGTGACAAGTCAAGGTCTGTTATGGCTTTTATAATGTCAGATTCCAAGAACACCAATTTGCTAAAACAAACTAAAAAATCAAATTTTGAATCTTCCCACCATTCCCTCTGAGCAATGGTGTTGTTCTCGTACCTTTTCCACACGTTTGCTGTGAATATCATAGTATGGATGCCAAATAATACTTGCATATTCAACTTTAGAGCGTACGTACCCAAAGTATAATGTCTTCAATCCGGAAATATTAGTAAAGTCCCGGCAGTTTCTCAATATAAATCCATAGGACTTTAATGCTTCACATATTTTTACAGGTATGTGCTCTACAAAGGATAATTTATCGTCAAAGATGACTCCCAAATCCTTGATACTAGTATTTCGCTCCAACAGTGTACCTTGACTTGAGTAAGGAAATTTGATGGCTGACATTTTTCGAGTATATGTCACTACTTTGCATTTTTTCGCATTTAGATGTAGATTATTTCTATTGCACCAGTTTTCTATAGCTATTAATTGACTCTGAATATTATGACAATCATTTAAACATTCTATTGTGGAAAAGATCTTGAAGTCATCAGCAAAGCATAACTTTTCTGTCGATATTGTATTACATAAATCGTTAATAAACAAAAGAAATAACAGAGGTCCTAAATTCGAACCTTGAGGAACTCCAGATTTAGCTAAGTATGATTCCGACCGGAAACCATTATAAGTCACGTAAATGTATCTGTCTGATAAGTAAGATTTGAGGAAATTTACTGCTTGGATAGAAAATCCAAATCCTGATAGCTTGTTTAACATAATTCTATGATCAATTCTGTCAAATGCCTTACTGAAATCTGTATAGATCACGTCTACTTGTATGTTGGTGTCCAGTGCTTCTGAGATATATTGAGTAATTGCTACCAGGTTGGTTGTTGTAGACCTTTTATCAATAAATCCGTGCTGATATGGAGATAGTTGATTGCGTAGTAGTGGAAATATGTGATTATACAGTATGATTTCAAATAGCTTTGAGAAGTTTGACAGAATAGATATAGGTCTGTAGTTCTCTAATATATTTTTCTCACCATTCTTAAAAATGGGGCAAACCTTTGCTACTTTCCATGCTTCAGGAAATTTATTGCATTTGAGACAGTCGTATATATATATATATATATATATATATATATATATATATTTGTTAGGATTCCCGATAGCGCTCCAACACAATCTTTTAATATAAATGAAGGGATGTTATCAGGTCCAGAGGTTAGGTTATCTTTTAGTTTCTTGCTTGCAGATAATACTTCATTTTCAGTAATGGGGTAAAAATTTATATGAATTATACTATCAGAGTTTGTGGGAGGTATAATATTGTCAGTATTTGTGTTCAGATACACACTAGAAAAGTATTGATCAAATGCGTTTACTATATCTTTAGGTTTATCATATTGAGTATTTTGATAATTTACTATCCCAGGGATCCTTGAATTGTGTGTTCTCGTTTGCACATACGACCAAAATTTATTAGGATTTCTGACTACTTCTGACTGAATACCTTCAAGGTAGTTGTTATAGGCGCTTTTTATTTGAGCTTTGACAATTTGTCGGAGTCTTTTGAATTCAGTAAGATGGAGTATATGGCCCTCTGCTCTGAATTTTTTGCGATATTTGTTTTTTAATTTAATATTTTTGATGATATTACTATCCTACCAAGGAGGAAATCTATGAGGATAATTTCTGTGCAAGGGAATATAAAGGTCAAAAATCTCATAAATCTTCTTGTAAAAATTGTCTAGCAAGTTGTTAAAACGTCGGAAGAGTTTTGCGTAATTATATTCCAGTTCGTTTCGTAGATGGTCCTATACATTGCAGGAAAGTCTGCTTTTTTAAAGTTATAGCTATGAGCATCTAGGTTAGTTTTACATATGGAGGATTTAGCTGGCATGTTGAGCACAGTAATGAATAAGGCCGGATGATGACTGTCTTCAGGAACCAACGGACACTCATCATGTACTACCATACAGGAATTTTGAGATACTACCAGATCCAGTAGTCGATTTAATTTATTAAATACATAGTTGAATTGGTTGAGTCCGTGTGTATGCATAAAGTTGAATATAACAGAGGATTTCGGGTCCCCATGATTTTTGTCTTTAAAATGAGGCACATTGAAATCTCCCAGTAATATCAGGTTCTCAGAGTTTACACAATCTAATTGTTCCAGATGATCAAATAATGCTTAAAATTCATCAGGACATATCTTATCAGGTATATACATTGAGATGAAATATAAAACTTTATAATCTAATTTACATTTTACAACTAATACATCTATACCAGGAAATTGCTGATCAATTAAAGTTACATCAACTATTTCTGACGTTATGTTACCTTTAACTGCCACAAGAACACCACCACCAGTTGCTTTTTGAACGAGTTGAAATTTTCTGTCTTTTCTATATACTACGTATGTCTTAGGAAATAACTCACCACTGCAGACATTAGGATTTAACCATGTTTCTGATAACACTATTACATCGAATTCACATTCACTTATCCCTGCATTAAACTCATTAATTTTACTGTTTAAACCACATACGTTCTGATAGTAACAAGAGAGGTCCTCGTATTTGGTTTTGGTGAGACTGCTGGTGCTGTTCAGTTTAAAGATTTTACTATTTTCGGAACTCCATTGAAGTAATTGATTTTATATGTCTCTTCACCCTCAGCGTTCTTTCTTGTCACTTCACGGAGGTTTCTGTAGTGATCCAATTCTCGACGTGTGCGATCAACAGATATGGCAACCCTGTTATACTTACTGTTCTTTAATAGACTAGCCTTTTTTATAAGGTTAGTTACTTGTTTTTCATTGTCCAAGGTAATTTTAAGAGGTCTTTTTTTGTTGTCGGAAAATCGTCCTAATCTCGTAGGCAGTATGTTTGGTTTCGTAAACGTAAACGTAGGGTCGACAATTTTTAAAACTTTTAAAGCCTCAGTCATATCACTGTCAGATCGGGATTGAGGTGATCCGACATCCTGAGGTTGTTCTGGTAAACCAAACAATATAATGTTACGTTTACGACGATTGCGCTCATTTATTTCCGTTATAATTTCTTCAAAATCGGATGTTGTGGAATCTTTAGGAGTAGTACTGGTAGATTTCTGGGTTTGCAAGGTCTTGATATCATCTTGTAAAGAGAGTATCAGTCGTTTCAAGTCATCAATTTGATTTCCTATATTTCTACAAGCTGAACAAGACCATGAGTATCCCTTATTTGGTTCTGTAAGTATAGCGTGTTCATGTGAAGTAATATTTACACATGAATACCTAAATTTCTTCTGACACACAGCGCAACATAGCAATAAATTGGGTTTAAATGATTTATTGCAACACGCACAAATAAAATTAGAAGGCATATTATCCCTTTTATAATAGTTATTATTGAAGTAAGAAAACTCGAAACTCGTAATTTTTTATGCTTCTTTCACTTAAAATGTTATTTTATTGAAAAGGTCCAATAATCCGGATTTATATTTTTATGACGCTGGCGATTCTCTCAAATTACAGATGGGGAACACGAATTGTTACAAACACTATTCCTTGTTACACTATTAGACAGATGTTGAATTACTTAATTTCGTTTAAAATATTTTTAAGTTTTGAAGCTTTTTCACAGAAGGGACGACGAAGGGAAAATTTTATAACTTTTGGATACTTTTACTACCGGTGAAGGACCACGGAGCACGGTAAAACACGTCTTCACCCTATGACGGATTGACTATTATACCTACAGCAAAGGTGAAATAGGGAAAGTTTTAGAGAAAACCTAGTGCATTCGATACCTGGCTTTAGATTTACAATCGGTCAATTGGTTTTGGAAATAACTGGCAAAAACCGCAAATAGCGGATTTCGTTTTTCGCCGGTAAATCTGAAACGGTTAATTTGATCGCTGTCAAGATGTAACATTATTTGAATACATTTTCTTAATCGAATAAGATGGCATTTGTCACATGTCTCAATAGTCTTTTGTCATTCCGCAAACTTTCCATTTTCCTTATGGCCTCCATATTAGATTTTTTAATTTTTAAAATAGGCGTAAAATTTCCAGTCTAGTAATACACCACAAGTGCATAAAAGATTTGAGTGTCAACAAAATATCACACATCAGGATTAATAAAAAATAGCCCCATTATGCAATAGTTTAAAATCTAATTAAGTTCTTAACTGCTTCGTAACTAGGTATTAATTTAGAGAATTGCAAATTGGCGTCCATTTACATAGGGACAATTTTCACAATTGGTGATTGTTTTTCGTACAACTTTGCAAGTGTATTTCCGGCATTACTATTTATAAATGTATCTGAAATTCTATGTTTCAGGTAAGTTAGATTAAATTACCAACGATCCCACTCCAAAAGTTACTTCCAAATGTAGTCTATACACATCTCTTTGCCAATTCGTGAGGGTTTTCCATATCACATTTATAAGTACATATTGTGCTCATTACAACCTTCACAATTCGTAAATCAAGTCTCATAAGACCACAAGATATAATTTACATAAATGAGATATTCATTACTCTTTCTAATATACCACTCATAGAAACGCATTCGTCTTGGAAAATCAGTTTCCTTAAATCCTTGAACTATTTTGGGTTTGTATGGATGGTACTTATTCTTTTTTATCACTCTCTTTACCGTTGATTTTGGCACACGAAATTGCCGTTCAACAGTTCTTACCTAGGCATTAGGCTTTCGTTGACAGGTCGTAAAATACTTCTGTTTCGATTTTCTTTTTCAATATTGTTTCGGCTTCTAGATTGTTCATAAGATTAATTAAATTAACTAGGATTTTTTTGAATTGGGCTTATGAGGCTGTCGTCGTTCAGAATACATCTCTAAATACTTTGCTGAGGTAATGTCGGTGTTTGTATTTAATGTAAGTACAGCGCTAACATGTCAAACTTTTCTTCATTTGAATAGAGAATACCGGCTATTTTTAACAGGTTTCGATAATCTGTCTTTCATATTTATGATTTTAATCAGAGAAAAATGTATTACCTACTAAAAAAATGGCGATAGAAACATTTTACAAGTTGTCAACGAAAACTCTAGTACATTGGTAAGATCTGTTGAAAGGGAATTTCATGTGTCACAATAAACAATACAGAGAGTGTTAAGAAAGAATAAGTACCAAAAACCCATAATAGATCAACAACGTAAGGAAACCAGACAAATGCATTTCATGTGTCTTGAAAGTTTGTTCCCTTAAGTAATAAAAATTCGGATGTTGTAAATCATATCTTGTAGTACGATGAGAGTAGGTTGACGAATTATAGAATATTAATAAGCACAATACTCATAATTGATTGGGATGTTGAAAACCCCCACGAAGTGGCAGAGAGATGTTATAGACCAAAGTTGGAAGTAACGTTTGGTGTTGCCTCATTGGTAATTTCATCTTACTTACGTTTTTTTAGTTGGGTACCCGTTATAAAATTATGAATATTTTCAGGACTTATAAGACCATATTTGTTTGACTACAATTCTTTAATGTTATTTTAATACAAACAAGTCATGGCCTTCTTAAAAAAATAAGGCTTAACTTTATGAAGTGTGATATTTCGATGAAACTAAAATTTTGTATGCACTTGTGAGACATACAAAAAAGTTTAAGCGGTTTTGTGGGATAACAAGATAAAAAAGTGTCACATCTTGACAGCTGTCAAATTAACCAGTTCGGATTTACTGAAGAAAAACATTTTCGGGTTTTGCCGATTATTTTCAGAACCAAATGATTGATCGTAAATCCGAAGCCAGATTTCAAATGCACTAAATTTCCTCTAAAATGTTCCCCATTTGACCTTTGCTGTATAGAGAAGGGAATTTAAATATACCTGTCCTCAGAAAAATATAATCAAAAATAAAATATGATTTTGTTAACCGTTATTTTAGATAAAACAACACTATAAATCTTTTAATATTGGGAAAAATTGGTTAAAATAATGTAAACCTCACATATTTGTATGCACCATAAATTTGAAATAGTTATAAGAAATTACTTTATTATCTAGCCCGTGTTACTTTTTAGATGATCTTCTAAAGATTTATTGTTTCTCATTTGTCTTTTAGTGTTATACCTGATTTTTTAATTTTTTTTAATAGAATTGGTATTTCCATGCATATATATGACGGTAGCTTTCTCATATATGTTTTCAAGAAACATTCTGTTGTAGCGTTTCTCAGATATGTTAGTGTTGTCCACTTTGAAAAAAATACATTGAAGATCACATATTTCTGTTAAAATTCAACTCTGTTTTTTGCTAATCATTTCTATAACAATTGCGTTTACTGGTTTACTATTTTTCTTTCCTTCATTGAGTTTTGTTGACTTATTTTGTTAAGAATTTTAAATTTTATTTTACTACACAATAATAAGTTTACCATTCATTTTATTTGTATTTTTGCAATTCCTCTCTTCCTTCTTCAGTTGTTTAATTAGTTTTTTATCTTTACTTCTCAGCCATGACTGTTTTTCGTGTTGATTTTCGAAAACTATGATTTTATTTCGTATGGAAGATGTCCTGTAAGAACATTTAAGCGTTTTTCACTTACATTTCTTTCGTTATAGCTGATGTTCTTTACATATTTCAAACAGTATATTTTTTTATTATTAACGTGACGTGGACTTTTGTACTGTGTTACTTTGCTGTATAGCAAGTGCTCATATTACACCTTATTACCTGAAGTCCAGTGGTGGTTTATTTTAGCGTATTCAGTGTTTCTTCATCTACATAGAGATGGACGTTTCTTATCTGGGTTCGTATATTTACAGTTCCGACAATCATTGATTATTATTTTTCCGTGGATGTTTCCTCCCGTCTGTGATTGTTAGCACTACTTTCCTTCTTAATTTTATGTCTCTCAATTTTCGTGGTTTTCGTTTTCGTGGAGGTGATTTAGAAACCACGCACATCACGCGGCTTGTCGAGTTTTCATGTGGGATGAAGAAAGATTAGGAAACAGTCAACAACAAATTTTGATATCGGAATCTTTGAAGCTGGCAATGAAAAAAAATACCTCAAAACAAAAAAGACAACTTAGTATGTATATTACTTTTACTGAACTAAATTTAAAAATCCTAAATGATTCTGGATTCTCAAGATCCCGTATCGATTACGAGAAGTTTGTTTAAAGATATAACAGTTTCGCACAATACATGAACATGTTTTGTTTTTCAATATCCTAAATCAAAACTTAACCCTTTAAGTTTCATAACGTTCTCAATTGTCTTATTGGTTAAGAGATTTTAGGCTAAGACATCGGATATCTTATTACAATATTTAAAAAAAATCATAAAATTCTTTTATTTTACAACTTGAGAAAAATATGTCTAATTTTTTATGCTTTGATATCCAAATTTTTATATAAGCAGGAAGTTATTTTTAATAATAAAGACAAATCCACTGACCACAATAAAATTTTATATAGAACATGTACCTAAAAGGACACTTGAGGAGAAAAGAGTAAGCGAAAACGAAGAAGAAAGAATTCGGATATCGTCTAATATTGATGATAACAACTATGAAAATGTTCCTTCCCCCCAAGAAAATATTTCTCTCAAAAATAAAGACACCTCGGAAGAAGCTAAAATATATTTTAATGCATATCGCCATTTTCGAATATACTGCAAGTTATAGAGAGTTTAAAATAATATTTCATTCCGTTTTTTACTTTTCAACTCAGCCATAGACTAAGTTTCCGAAAATTATTTTAAATAAGAAATGATCAATTTCGGACAACTTTGTAAACCCTTACATGCAATATTATACCTTTATCCAATATCCTAAAATTTCAAATATTTCTCATTAGTTTATGAGTTAAATAAAATGAAATTCGTCACGTAACAAATTCATGCGACATTAGATATTATTGAACCTTAAGCACAAAGGTTACTCAAACTTTACAAATTACTAAAATGCTATAGGGTATATCTCAAAAACTCCATTCGAAAAATCAAATTTTCATTTTGCAATCTACATCAATAAATATAAAGCCATTGACAACGAAGTCAGAATAGACTTTGAAACGTTTGGTATTCCTGCAATATACGTCGTTTTATTTCTATTGTGGTGTTATTGCCCAAAAAAAACATAAAAGTAACCAAACATTTATTTAAACACTCAACGGTTGGTTTACTCCTTGATGATGACAGGCAAGCGATCAGTGTTTAAACAAAGGTTTGATGTTAGGGTGCAAATCTGTGTTTTTACATTTGTTAATGACAATGTTAGGTAATGATTTTAAAGCATCAATATTCTCTACAAGAAACTCAATTTTGACTTAATTACTAACAGTGGACAAACTATGCAAAAATTGAGTCAATACTGTATTGAACAGAAAATTTTGATAAACTCCATATGGACAACACAAAGCGCTCTTTAAAAAAAGAGTTTTGATGTGGTTCTGATGTTTACTTCTAAATTTAAAGTACATCTGAACTGTAAAATATCTAATGTATATCACTGTTCCAAGCTCAAAAAAAGATCCAACAAAAACATTAACATAAAAAGTCGTAATATAATAAATGATGACTTTGAAAAACAACAACTGTTTTTATTGACAATTTACTTTAGTCACAATACAAAATTTAATTAGGTACACAATCTTTCAATTCAATTTCAGAGTCAATAGCCAATATGGCGGAATTAAATAAACAAATCTTTGCTTATAATCCCCAAGAATCAAAGAAGATCTCCCATTCAACTGCTTTTAATTAATAATGTAAAATTACAAATATCCTTCAATTTCATTAACACTATGCATAATATATCAACGTTTTGATATTCCCATTTTTAATTTATTTTCATATAACGTTCTGTAATTATTTGTATTTTAATTGTAGGACTAAAATAACAATTAAAAAACACAAAGAAATTCATAATTTGCCATGAATTGTCTAACACATTTCTATTAGAAAGGGACGTCTCATATTAATTTAATATTTATTAAATTTCAAACATTCAAATTCAAACATTTACAATACAACTTCAGAATATCTAATGTTAAAAATTTCGTATTTATTATGGGCTGGAATGCCGAATGCTTTTTTATCACAGTGGCCCGTAGACGATTTTCGAATAATCGCCTTTCACGGAAATGTCGGTATAACGAAGCAGAGATCAAATACACGACCGAAATATTGGCACATTTTTTATATACCAACAGTTTAAAGATTCGGTGAACTAACAAACCAAAACAATTGTTAGAATAGACCAGAAGAATAAATATTATTACGAAGGCGATATATGTCGTCTTTAATAATGAATTACTGCAATAAAGTTGTGTAAAAAAATATACCTAAACTTATCTATACGACAATGAAATTTGTCACTTTGAAGGATAGTTGCTAACCGTGTATGCAGAAGATCAGCTGGGTATTGAGGATTAATAGATTTCAGAGATTCGAAGCAGTCATAAAATAATTTTTTCTACATTAGAAATTACCACTATATATTGTTATATTAAACTATAATAACCAAAGAAATGTAATTATTAATAGCATGAATCTATGATGCGGACACCCATTTAGTTTTGTTCAAATATATTTCACAACATAACATAAAATGTTGTGTATTACAAGAAAACAATAATTTATTTAGTTTTCTAAAACAGAAAAAATTCAAAATCTGATTTATACTAGAGAGCATTTTAATTTAAATACAAAACAGAATGTATTTTTTTAGATTTTATTAAGGAAAAATTAATATCTTCATCTAGAAGTTTAGAAATTATGATACTATCTTTTCGAGAGTTTTTAATCCATTGAATGCAAGACAATATATTGTTTGTAGTCAAGAACTTTCATGTGATTGATAGATCGAATAATTATTTATGTATTTCGCACAAATACCCGAACTTTACATGTTAACGTAAAATAAAAATCGACATCTTGGAGCTTCAGGAAAAACTAGCCAACAGATTAACAGTTAATCTATTTGTTATTTGTTTCTTGTGCTTACTATCCTAGGAAAGGGTAATGGAGTTTTAAATACAGCACGGCTCTCAATTTAGAATCACTGTGGACTAGTTTTCCGTTAAACGACTAGATTTTCAATTTGAGTTAAAATGTTAAATTCAGCCTTAAATGCAATACAAAAATAATTATTCGAGATTTTAACCGCCGAAGGGAGTAACATTTGAAGACTATCGACTAGAAATAACATATTGTCACATAATAACTTTGTGGGTTTTAGTTAACATATAAATTTGTTTCGTGTAACTTATATCATACGAATCAAAGGGTAAAAGCATTACACATGGCACGACTTTTTTTTCTTTTTAGTTTTCTCTAAAATTCCTAATAATTGTGCGTTAAATAGTTAAGCTTGGTTATATGTATGAAAAAAGATTAATAATTATTCGAGATTTTAATATGTTGAGGGAAGCGCAACTGATGAAGTTTCTCGACCTGAAACATATATTGTCTTGCGTTCGATGAATTGTATAATGTTCAGAAGATAGTATCAAAAAATAATTACCTAATAAAAAAAGTTGCAAACATATAATGTAATTTAGCATTTGTTGCATTATTAATTGAATTTGTTACTTAAATCATATATTTAATCTATTTAATAATATGTAAAAGGAAATGTATCCTTATTTTAAGAAATTTGGGTGAATGATGGAGTACAAGATTTGTCACGGTTAAAATACATAATGTTAAAATTTACTAAAACATATTTATTTTATAAACTAAGACATAGCTTAGTTTAAGAGATTTAATGAAAAAAGTTTTCAACACAATGTCTTTTTTTAAAGATTACCTAATATTTCACAGTTTTGGGTGAAAAAAGTCAAAAAGTAAATGAATCAATTTTGCTTGGTTGTATGTAAAAATTGTCTTTGCCATGTAGGTATAATGAGATGATTTAGTTCAGCTTTAAATAATATTTTCATAGTACCCAAAGCAGAAAAAACTATAGCTCAAAGATGTTTTTGGTCCTAAAATATTCAACTTTCTGTCTGATGAGATTAAAGGGTTAAATTCACTTTCATTATTTAAAAAGAAATCCAAAATATGTACAATTTTTAACATGTTAATAAAATCGTCTTTATAGTAAAACA
Organism: Octodonta nipae; assembly: GCA_034190945.1. Taxonomy (NCBI): domain Eukaryota; kingdom Metazoa; phylum Arthropoda; class Insecta; order Coleoptera; family Chrysomelidae; genus Octodonta; species Octodonta nipae. The sequence goes on along the minus strand of CM067219.1, from coordinate 49,651,136 downwards.
TGTTAATTACTCAATTTTTTCTGTTACTTTCTTTTTTTAAGTTGTTGTGTTTCATTGTTATCCTAGAGTCTGTAAATTAGTTTGTTATTTTAAACTTAGTTTATTTGTAAGCTGAAAGTCGCAGCTCATTTACCTACGCAAAAGGATTATCCTTCTATGGGATTTTCATTATATTTATTTCAATTTATGTTTTAATTAGGAGTACAAATGTGATATTTTATTAAGACTAATTTTTGTGTTATAAAAAAGAAACTGTATGATGATTTTTTTCTTGTTGTTTGTATCAAAAATGAAAAAATATATATTATGAGAAACAGCCAATTGAGTAACTGCATAAAATGGTAATATAAAGCCAATAATTAGTTCTTTCCATCAGTGAAATAAATAGTCATAGTGAAGGATTTTATATTACTTTTGTTACAAAAAATGTGTCCCTTATTATGTGTCGTGTTTTCAGTAATTTAATTTAGGATTTTTGGAGTTTCCAGTCCCAAATCGCAAAACATTTTACAAAAAAAGAGTTACCTGTCATCTAATTATCAAAAATATTATATTTAACATTTTATCAAATTATTTAATGTTATTAGCGTTTTGAAATGTATTTGCAATATTTGCCACTAGTTTTTAGTATTCTAATTACGCGTGTCATCTGATGGGAAATATTACTACGAACACATCTGATATATTTGAAAAGGTGAATTTCCACTTTAGTTAACATGCGAATTTAAACTCTACGACTTTCATAACCAAAAGTATTTCATGAATAATAAGAAAACACACAATAATCAAAAATTATCATGATTTCTCGAACTCTTAAGGAACTGTTAGAAATATATAAAAATATCGGGTGAAAGGAAATTAAACGAATTATTGGGTTCCATTGAAAAATCAGATTATCCGTGGTTAGTTAACCTTTTCAAAATTGGACTGACGATAACTGGCACGATAAACAGAGTTGATCATAGTCATTCTGGCTCTTGGTAGTATAAAGGGTGGCCAAGAGTTATCCTCCAAGTAAATCCTGCTATGGCATCAGACACCTCTGATATTTAACAGTGTCTAGAAGTCACACAAATTTTTGAATAACACCCCAATAGTGCGTTTTAGGTATTATTTAGTATACATAAGTCATACTGTAATTGACTGAGTAATCCACTTTTTTCAATCTCTCACTAAACCTCATCCTCTCCTAAAAGCAGAGTTTAAAAATATATATCAGCATAGCCACAATCTTAGCGAACGCCTCGTATAAAAGTGGAACAATACCGAATTACTGCAGTTCATATGTACAATTTAACTAATTATACTTATTTACTTCGCTATATTAATAGGGGTACATAATGAGGTTAATAGGCACATTAATACATATTTCTTTATTTTTTAGGGGTTCTTGCGTAGGGGTGTTATTTCAATTTTTAATTTTACTTTTATTTTACTGTGTAATCTCGTAATCAATCTTATTTTAAAATAGCTATCTAGATTGAAGGTTACAAATGTAATCTAGTAGGGCCTTTCCTCTTTAGATGGCTTCAAATTTCTAAAGACCTGAATGTTTCTTTTTCTTGGTGATATGAGGATGGCAAATATGGTAGCAACCCAACGAATCACCATGTTATAGTAAAATAAATGTTGAATGGTTCGTCTGTAAATTTCAAAGGAAAAATAACACCAAGATTTTTGTAGTTTGCATGGTCATGTCTCTAGGCCTAACCACCCCATAATATTTCTTATGAGGACATTGAAAGCAAGAAGAAAATGAAACTCTATGTTTTTTTTCTTTTTGAAAGCTCTGGTATTTTATTAAATAGATGAGTGACAACCTTCAGTTCTGTCTGAAGTTAAGATTGGAAATGTTCCTAAGAAACGGCTTAAGCATAAAATTGCTGATGACGCTATATGCACCAAAATTATATTTAATGAGGTCTTGAGGCTGTAAAATACAACTGAATAGATAGAATATTGACAATTCTATGATATTTTTGTTAGTGTGAGAAATCGAGTACCTAGTATAATAAGAATTAGTCTATACAGCGACAATTTAAACAAAATAGTAATGTAATACGAAATAATAAATTTGTTTTTATATTTGCTTCATGTTGAGCAAGCAAATTTTAATCGGATTGGAAGTAATTCACTAGCAACTGTACCCGAAATCGTACTAAGAGAATGCATATTTTAGGGCAGTCCCCAAATTATCATTTCGTCTACCACCAGTTTGCAAAATGCATGTTTTGGGGACTGTCCTCAAACTCTACGTTAGTTCAATGAGGGCTCAAACAATGCCTTCGTTAACCGAAAGTTACTTTTTAATAGAAAAAATTGTTTATATAACAATTGAAGCTTTTCCTGTAATAAAATTTTGGTGTCCCAAATCATGCGTTTTACATATATATATATATGTTTTAGGTGGTTTCCGGGTTCTCGTAGCCTTCTGCTTTCGCTTCTAGTTACTCGAATACTGATATTTTCAGGAGGGCTCGCGCTGTTATATAGTGGCGGCTCGGCGCCTATTGGTTGGCACCGTGAACTGCTGCGTGTGATTGGCGCTTGGCGCTCAGTGGGCACGCCTCCCGCCTGCTGATTTGTTATTTCCGGTTGAGTTGTTATTGGACCGGTCCGGGCCGGTACGGTGTTTAATAGAATTTTCCAACAATTCGATAAGTTCTGAATTTCATTGCGTGCGTTTAGACTGTGAGGCCTCTTAGCTATTTCAATTGCCTCTTTTACGAGTCTTGATTTCGGGTGTTCTATATTTGCCAGTACTCTGGTGTTCTCAAAGTCTATTCGGTGTGACATCGTGGTGGCGTGTTCCGCAATGGATGTTGTTTTTTCTGCTTTCTTACAGCGTTCTGGTGTTCATCACGTCTAGCTTGAATTCTTCTATTAGTTTGCCCCACATAGGGTTTATGACAGTCTGCACATGGAATCTCGTACACTCCCTGTTGTTCTAAAGGGATCCTCGTCTTCGGAGTCCTCAACACCGTGCTTATTTTTCTGTCTGTATTGAAAATAGTATCGATATTGTGTCTCCGTAGAATTCTTGCAATACTGTCCGTGATCCCCTTGACATACGGTAAATAAGCCTTGGTTATTGGTGTCTCATGCTCCTCGTCTGTTTGTCTCGGTTTTGACTTTAGGGCTCTTTGTATATTTCGGTCTGTAATTCCTTTTTGTCTCAGAGCTGTTTTTAAACTGCCCATTTCCTGTTTGATGTTATCCTGGTCAGCTAGTCTTTGTGATCTGGTTACTAAAGTCTTGACGACGGCTTGTAGTTGGGCTGGGTGGTGATGAGAATTAGCATGAAGGTATCTGTTGGTGTGAGTTGCTTTCCTATATACTGTATGGCCAAGGGTTCCATCTTCCTTCCTATTTATGAGAACGTCAAGGAACGGCAGTTGATTGTTGGCTTCAACCTCCATGGTAAATTTTATTTTGTGATGGATGCCATTAAGGTGGTCTAAAAAAGTATTGAGGTGTTTCCTCCCATGAAGCCAAATCACAAATGTATCATCCACATATCTCAACCATAAACTGGGTTTAAGAGTTGCTGTTCTTAGTGCCAGCTCCTCAAAGTTCTCCATAAAAAGGTTCGCTATAACTGGTGAGAGTGGCGATCCCATTGGAGCTCCTTCCACTTGTTTGTATCGTTGGTTCTCGTAAACAAAATAGGTGTTCATCAGACAGTGCCTAGTTAAGTCTACAAGGTGTTGAGGTGGTTTGTATTTTTCTATTATGATATCCAAGGCTTCGTCGATAGGGATGTTGGTGAAAAAGGACACTACGTCAAAACTTACAAGAAGACACTCTGGTTGTAAGACCGTTTTTCTAAGTATTTCGATGAAATTTTTCACATATGAGTCTGCCTCCTCTGCAAACGGTTGAAGTTGTTGGGCTAGGTATTTGGCTAGGTGTTGTGTTGGGGATCCAACTGAGCTTACTATTGGCCTCAAAGGTGCACCTTCTTTATGTATTTTTGGCAACCCGTAAAATTTCGGACATCTCGATGACTTTTCACGCGGAATGAGTTGCAGTTGGAGATTTTTGTCGATCCTACTTTCTTGGATTTTGGCCTTGGTTGTTTTCTCCAAATAAGTTGTTGGATCAGTAGTAATTTGTTTATATGCTGGATCTTGTAGCAATGTTTGAATTTTGTTTGAATAATCCGCTGTATCTAAAATTATAGTCGCATTTCCTTTATCATCAGGTAGAATGGCAATGTCCTTGTTGAGGCGAAGTTGTTTCAAGGCTTCATTTTCTTCTATAGATAGGTTCCTTTTGGGTGGTTTAGACTTTCTTAGAACAGGTGACACATCTTGTCTAATTATTTCAGCGAAAGCAGAAGGCTACGAGAATTATGCGAACCGACCTGAAGAGGGCAGATGTGACTCTGCCGAAAAGTCGTCATTTTACCATCGATCCCGGCAGGGATCAGTTATCAACTACGCGGTTGAATTCCCGGAAACCACCTAAAACATTTAGTGCCCGCGAACACTTAAATATATATATATATACTTATTCAGGCCATTTCAAACAGCAGATGAAGTTTATAATCATTTATAGATTAATTTATAATATTAATCAGGATATTGGAGCAAGATATTAAAATTAACAAAGGGGGTTTATGCATAGGTGTGTCACAAGAGTGAAATGCGTATAATCACAGATCATACAATAAAGAAAGATGGGCAACTCAATGTTATAAAATGTCCCATGAGAGGTTAGAATATGCATAATAAGCATCTTCAGAACTCCTTCAAGTACTAAATTTGACGTTTGTTGAATCTGACAGATCATCACCAACTAAAAAGAAGGAATCTGCAGTTTCTGGTCCCAAATGTCACCAATAGGGAGCTCTCCCATGGAATTATTTTCATGTGTTCTTTGGGAAATACCACAATCGAAACAAAAATCATATTCAAGGAAAAACCAAATTTTCCTTGAATATACAGATTTTTGTTTCGATTGTGGTGTTATTTCCCAAGAACACATAAAAATAATCAAGAATATGCCACAAATAACATTTAGAAAACTAATATACCATCAGAATAAATTAAACTCAATATTGTAATTAAATTTATTTATTTACAAAAGATAAATTAACAAATACAGTTGAAAATGGCACCACTTATTTATACATTAAAATGATTCATAGTTAAAACTAACAAAACCATACAGATATCAATATTTTATATTCAGTTATGAGGCATGTGTTAGTTGAAAGAAATATCAAAAAAAGGATTCATTTTATAAAATATGCACAAATGTAAAGTGCATGTATCACTACAGCAATTTACAATTTCTACCATATGAACTTTAGAAAAATTATTCATCCAATGATAAAAGTCTTCCCTTTGGCTTTAACTTTTGAATTTACATTTGACTTTGAAAATATATAAATATTTAGTTAAGCTATTAATATTTTTAAAATACCTTTATTCATATGGTGCTTGTACAATTCAGTAGCTTTCCAATTTCAATAGTTATATTCTCAGGTTCTGGCTATTTGTAATTAAAGACTTCTTTCTTACCACCCTGCTATAAAATACAACAAAATGTTACGAATTATTCAAGAACCACTAAAATTTGCTTACCCTTGTGTACTTGGTTTTGTGACTCAGCTGCAGGTTTCATCTTAAGACAATATAAATGATCATCTTCAGTTGACATACTACTGCCATACATCTATAATCCAACTCAGACACTTAGGCCCGGTTGTTCAATAGGAGATTAAACCGAGAAGAGATGTAATCTCTGATTAACAAAAAATTTACATTCTACAATTTGAGATTAACAGTTAATCTTCAGTTAACCCTGGTTCAGAATAATCCCTCAATAATCACAGATTAAACCGAGATTAAGAACTAATTTGACGTTTAGAACTTTACTTTAACAGATTAAATTTAACACCAAACTATGAGCTACATCGTAAATTGTAAAAATTTGTTTAGTTACAAACAAAAGTGTAATTTAAATAAAGTTGTTATGGCTGATTTAATAGAAGAAATAACAGATGATGAAGAATTTCTGCAACTAGTACAAATTGTTAAACCCTTAAGTAAGACACCCACATTTCGAATTTAAAAAAAAAACATTTTGAAAAATGGACTGAAAGAGAATTTTTTAACAGATTTCGATTGCCGAAAGATGATGTCAATATTATCATTGATTTAATATAGATAAAAAAATCCCTCAGACAGGAATTACAGTGTTAGTGTACAAGATATGATACTACTAAATTTAAGATTATATGCTACTAGTAGTATGATAGTGGTCGCCTCTGACTTCATTGGTATTGAGGATAATTCATAAAGTATCCCATGCTTTAACAAGTTTGTACCACGTTTTAGTAACATACCTAATAGTGAAAATGATATCAGACAAAATGTTGCCACTTTTTATACCATTAGTACCTAGATAACTAAAATTCATTACTTTGCTGTTTTCTTCATATTTTGAAATTTTAAGCGCATTTCCTGTCACCAGTAAGCCCACAATAATCTTCAGATATTTTTTCCCATGCTTGTAGTTTTTCCATGTTTGATACAGCATCCGTTCGTGCTTCTCTTCCTAAGTTCTGACATATTCTTCTATTTACTAAACAATAAGTACAGATAAAATTATCAGCAAGTAAGAAAGACCGGTATACAAATACGGGCAGATTATGTTATTGTTGCGACTTTCAACATTGACGTAAACAACATGAAACACCAAGAGAATATCATAATTGTCTTCTAAATATATATCATAGACAAGGAATAATTAGTTTCATGAATCCGTGGTTTAACACATCCAGGATTATTTTCTGATTCTACAAGTCAAATCATTATCACAGATCATACAATAGAATCATTATCTTGGATTAAGTTTTAAACTGGGATTAACAAATCCGGGAGTTAATCCAGCTTTGAACAACTGGGCCTTACTGAAACTTCAGGGTTTGAACTTCCTTGATTTGAATTATCAGCAGCTTCTAAAAAAATAGCATGTATCTCTGACATAATAGCTTGGTTGTTTTCATTGGTTTACCTGTCATCATATGAGGGTAATAATCGGTAGTTTGTTGTTTTCCTACAAAGTATGGTACAAAATTGCTTACTCTTTTCTTGGAAATAAAACCAGTACAGGAACTAAAAGGAATCTCTCATAACCTGTTTCAAAAAATTAAACTTTAGAAATAAAATAGTGAAATACAAGTAACAGTATCAGATATCAATAAATAGTTAAAAGATATAAACATACCTGGCATGTAAAGTTAACCTAATCAGTCTGTTATTGTTTAGTTCTATTTTTTTTTTGAAGCCATATTTCCTGCCACTTTTTGTTGGTTGTACTCTAAATAATGCTTGCATCATAAAAACATTGATTATATAAATTATGCTTACCCTTTTGTATGTTTAAATTTCTTGATAAAAATTTCGGCAGTTCCTGTGAAAAGTGCATTTCATGTAACTTAAAACTTGGGAGGTTTGGATGATGTATGGTATAAGTTACTGATTCTCAGAGAATGGGATTTGATACAAAATTCTACCACAAATTAGAGAAAAATTACGAAGCGATTAATTAATGAATTAATCGCTTCAACTTTCTCAGACAAATGACAAAAATCACATAATGTGATTTACATCATTTACATGTACTAATCACAGATCATACAGTACTAATGGCCGATAAAGAAAATCACATTGAGCCAACTGTATATTGAAATGATTTTACTGTGATTTTATATTCAATTATAAGCGATAATAACGTTCACAGACAAAAATCACAAAAAATAGTAAACAATCACGCAATTTGCGCCTATCCATGGCGCCCTCACAAGGAGTTCTGAAGGGGGCTACGTTTACAGTTCACCGACAGCAGGACCAACATTGCCTATCTGAGTTACCACCCCTGCGTATAATTGAATGCAAAAAGTTAATATTTTAATACCAAAAACAGTTTAAATGATATTCTGCAAGTAGTTATTTTATCACAGTTGAGAGTTTCATACCCCAAACAGAAAGTGTTCCCAGTTTTCTGGGCAATACAGTATGAAGGATATTCTCAAATAATACATACATATATTTCCTTCGAATATATCCAAATCAGCAAACAATACCAATTCAGTATATCTTTTGGACACATAGCACATAGTGTTCATTCTTGTGTTTGATCTGTGGTGTTCATGTTGTCATTATGATAGGGTTGCCATTCCCAAATTAAAAAAAAAACACCGTGAGTTTGTATATTTAAAATTTAAAGTTCCCAACCCCAACATAAACACAAAACACCTGTTGCATCAGCTGACAGATGACAACTTTAATAGTGGGGAGTGGGGATAAGTATATTTTAGTTGTTTGCTAGAAATAAATACTTAGCGGGAAAAGTTGTGATAAATTAAGAATTTGGCGCTTAGCGCTCAAATTAGCCGAGCCACGACCCTGCTTCAATGTAGACTTTTGTTTCTAAGTGTAAATGATAAACCGCATGAAGATTTTAGTTCAACCACCTGTGGACGACGGTTATTAAAGGGTTGTAACGGTTTTCAACCCTTCAAATACAAAATGGGTGACGCCGACTTTTTTGAAGAGGAGAATGATTTACAACGACGATCCCTTAGAGGAGCCCTTACGGAAATTAATGAAATAGAGGAATGTGATGAGAGAACTCCAAATAAGTCGACAAGTCCTGAGGAAATGCTGATTGTTCAACGAGGTCCACGGAAGAAACCCATAACCTGGTCGCCTTTTGATTATGACCGAACTAAACTATTTATACCATCGAAAGATAAAACACCTGAACAAATCCCAAAAAAATGTGAGATTCATCCCAGACTACGTAGAAGATTAGTACTTAGTCCAACTAAATATACGTCACAAGATGTGAGTACAGTACTTACAAAGAAATTAAGATCATTAAAAAATCTACAAAGTGCTTAATTAGTACCTAATGGGAACTTTTTAGAATCTTGATACTGAGCTATGAAAAAATTGAGTGATTAGATAATTTTAAAGTGTACTGTTTTTAGAATAGCTTCTATGTCTAATCTTGAGCTAAGTTTATGAATAACTCAAAATATTTTATTGTAACTTTCAGTATAATATTTTTATGTATAATGTGCAAATTTAATGCATAATTGTAATCATATTGTAAGAGATTCACCTACAAAGTTAATGTTAAATTGCAACATTTATTTATTACTAGGGTTATATATATATAGTTTTAAAATATGACAATATGTCTTCATCACATCTAGCATTACTTTTTTTGGCAAGAGTTAATCTTCCTTTGTTGTAACTATGTGCTCAATTCATACAAAGAATACACTGTGTTATAAAATGTGGAAGAATACTTTAATTAATGTTATTTAGGTATGGCTTAAACTATTTATCTTTCTTTTCATTTGCACCTGTATAGCTATTTTAAAATATGTATTAGCACAGATATTACTCTATTACCCAATTTTAGAGTTAGTTTTCTTACAAAATTTATGTGCCAACCAGAAATATTTGATTTATATTTTAAATATTGAAGTTTTATAATTTTTTAATATGAAATAAAAATTAACATAATTTTTTTTGTGCTTAATTATATTCTGGATTTTAAAACTAGAAAACATCCCTAATATTACATTTTGGCTACTCCTGGGCATTGCAAATTTCCTGCAGTTACAGAAATCATATTTTCAATGATAATTGTGAATTTTAGAACAATTTTAAAGAAAAACTAAAAGACCTAAACTTATCTTTTAACCCTTTTGGGCCTCAATCCCTTACTGAATTATTTCGTCTTAAAATTCTATGGGAGGGTTTTATTCAACAATAGGTTGCTCTCAAAGTTATATTCTTGTGTGAGGACTATGTTGGGATATTATTTATGCTCACTCCAAACAGGTAAAATTATTAATATTATTTATTGCTAAACAAGTCCCCATTTTCAGAGCAATTTTTCAATTTGCGAAAGTATGAAATATAAATATAAGTAAATAAAAAAAGTTGGCCATAATTATTAAATCATAACAATAAAGTAAAAATAATAACTAGAATGAATTTAAAGTTATTGTTATGTTGTAAAATTACTGATAATATGACATTGTTAAACAAATATAGTACAACTTCCATTTTTTTAAATCCTATATGTATGTCATTTTACACATAATTATCACAAATATACAATGACTTGTTTGCATTTTGACACATTAAAGGCAATAGTAATTTTAATAAATTGAGTTCAATGGAGGAACCAAAAAGTCATTTGAGATAGCAATATAGGATGGCCTATTTTTCCATTCTAATATTTCAGCATAAATTAATGCAGAAATAAAACTGTAGCTATACTTCAATGACTAACCAATGTGAAAATGAAATATTTGAAGCCATTTCAGATAGTTGCTTCCTCTTAGTGGATAATATTCTGTTGATTTTAAGTTTAAATTTTTTAAATTCTACCTTTTGGTTGTATATAAGCAGCATTAATTGTAATATTAATTGATCATTAAACTAAAGTTGATGGTTGCACTCCCACATCTTTGATGCCATTCTAAGATAATATGTTAAAATCTTACATTTGGTTATATTCAAATGATTAGATCCCAATCTTGCAACAGATCAATTTGCTGTGTAATCGGTGCAGTCCTCTAGATTGGAAATGAACATTCATTCATAAATAATAATAATACCAGCAATCCTATATTAGATACTTGGATAATTATCATTGTAGACAATTTAGTTTTTGCATTGTAGAATGCTTGTCTTTGTCAAAACCTTTCAACAATTCTGTATGCACCACATTAATTAGTATATAGATTCTCACAGAGATTTTTTGATCAAATACAACTACCAAAGTTCATAAATTGTTTCTTGCAGGATAGTTGTGTCATCTTTAATTAATTTTTAAGCACTTTTTGGGAATAACAACAATACTTGAAATTACTGTATATTTCCAAACGTTTGGGGTCGAGGCCCTATTGTCAATGGCATTAAGAAAATATATGAAAAAGGGCACATTCTAAAATTTTAGATTGATGCTTATGTTTAGGCCTATTTCGTAACTATTACGTCGAATTCTTTTATTTCTTGGTGAAGTTCCTCTGAATTCAGTCTTGGAATCTGTGCTGCGAATATTGAGACAGCATCCAAGGATGTCGATGCCACTGAATCGAAAGAGAGTTTCCATCATACTTCTCACTACCCTCCAGTCTATCCAATACACAGGTTATCTTTGGGACCCCCAATTTCATCAGGTTCTTCCACTTCCACTATATGTTGGCTTGTCTTGTGAGAATATTTTCGTTACCAAATAGAAGATATCTCTGGTACCCACTGGTTGTTTGTTTTCGATATGAAGGACCTACCCCACCACTGAACCTTGTTTGCTTAGCTTCTAAAACTGGCTGTACTTCTTTGCAAACACGTTGACTATTCCCCTAAACATCCAGAGATATTGAGCCACGCAATGAGCCAGGGAATATTATATGGTAACTTCAAACAGGGGTCGGGGTTTTTCTCTCGTCACGTCATGCTGCACTTTCTGTCAATTCGAGTACAATACCATAAAATGTTCGAAGATCTCTTCATCAGGTGGTTGGATGCTGCGAACTTGGGCTTTCTCAACGTCCCCGTCGTGACTTCAGGCATAAGGGGCTAACCTGTTGAAATGTACCACCTGTGGTTTTCCTCGAGGCAGCAGTGAATCGTCTAACATTTAAAGTTTTAAGAATTTATTTGTTTTATTTGATTGATATATTTGATTATATGATTTTTATTGATTGATTACTTGATTTATTTGATCACTTTTATTGATTGTATTACTTAAACAATTTGATTTGAAATATTTATTTGGTTATTTGAATTGAAATATTTATTTGATTTATTTTTATTTACCATTATATATTTATTATTTCATTCTTTATCGTTCTATTATCCAAAATATCGTTTATTCCCCATTTAAATACATTCGCTTAATAATTTTTATACTATATTTTTATTTAAACCATTTTACAAACCATCGTTTATTTTTATTCTTTTATTTTACAACTTGTGTTAATGTGTGTTCTTAATTCTAATACATCGAAATGACACAAGCAACAAACAACGTTGTTTCCGATGAAACCGAAAATACCGGTTATCGAAAATATTTTCATCATCATTCCCGAATTTGAGGGCGACCAAACGTCCTGGGCCACCTTCATACACGCATGTAATTGTGCATACAACATGTCGCCTACAGATAAAAAATATCTGCTAGTAATTGCTAAAAAGCTAAAAGGAAAAGCGGCGCAGTTAGTCAACTCGAGAAAGGCGGCTTCATATTTAGAAAGAAATCAAACAGCTTCTGACGTACATTTTCGAGATTCGCGAAATATGTTTGTAAATTCCGCTTTATAGACAAAACAATAAGTCACATTGCATTGACTCATTTCTCAGTGAACTGAACTTTTGTTTACTAATCAAAGTTCTGTATTTAATTTTATTCAATTTTCAAATCAGTTGTTGTAGAGCTCTCGCTAAGAAAACTTGTATTTCTATGAATAAAGAAACGTTAGTTAGAAATTTTGAATTTGTTTTTAAAAACAAAGTTTTTAACCAAACAAACATTACTCCCGTGATCTGTCTTCTTTGATTCACGATCTCCAACGCCTAAAACAACTTTCAAGTGAGTTCCCTCTGACCTTTTATAATAGGCTTCACGTTTTCAGTGCAACAATGCACTCATGCATTCACGAATCATCTGGGCTAACGAATGAACAAAAAGAAGCTCAGACTACATCACGGCTAGGCCAAATAATAAGGAATCCCAAAAATCTTCTGGGGGCACACTCTCGTATGAGAAGAGAACTACTGTTGCCCTACTTTGAAGCAAAAAAAATCATAAATTAGCTCCACCAAAACTCACGTTTCATACAAAGTAGGTGACAAAGTTTAGGTGAAAGAGTCTTAGATTAAAAGCAAATCCGAAAACAAGTTCAATGGATCTTTTGAAATTACCGCGATACGAAAAAACTCTGCCACAGTTATAAACTCACAGATACTAACCTAATCAGTAAAATTAACTTTGACAAACTAAAACCAGATTTTGAATAAATCCCTTCTTTTCAAATTCTGTGGACAGTTTTCAGTGAACCTCCAACAATACTCTCTTACACCCGTTATCAATACAATAGGAGTTTCCTTCCATGAAGAAGGCACACTTAAAATTTCTAATGACAGATGGACACTTCTTGTCTTCAAAAGACCTCAGCCCTTTCAGAAATGCTATCTCAAACAATGACGCTCTACTAAATCGAATTGTAGAGACTATTAACGAAAATACAACTAATTCAAAAGGATTTAAACCACAAATACTTACATATGTGAGCTTCTTGAAACAAATTTCTAAATACATTAACTCTAAATATACAGATATCTTCGCTGACACTCAAACTTACCCTATTAACAGAAGAAAATGCGGACTTAATATCCCACCGGGATCGTTTGGAAAGCTATTTCAGGAAACTTAGACGCAACAAATGGTGAATACATAAATGACTGTATAACTAAAATTACTAAAGACCCACACCAAATTCAAGACTTAGTAAAAAAACAAATATCAGTCATTACAAGCCTCAACAACACTTTACAAAAATTTCAATCCGAGGAGAAAATATTCTCGAATAACATTGAAAAAATAAGGCAGTCAATTTTATACATTTCAAATGATCTTGATTTTAATGAATTTCAAATCAATATCTGATACGATTGCATCGTGGTTTCCTCTTCCTGTCTAGGTGGTTTCTCCAGTTGCTCAAATGCCTTGTTAATGATGGTTTCGGGGTATCCACTCGTCAAAAGACCTTCTCTAAGTTTCATTTGCTGTTCTTTAAGGGCGTCTGTTGTGCTGCAAATATTTTTGGCTCCATGGACTAATATTTTGATGATGCCAGTTTTCGTTGTTGATGGAGGGTTAGAGTTGTAGTGTAGGTACAACTCTGTGTATGTAGCCTTCCTGTACACTGTTGTTTCGATTCCGGTCCTAGTCCTGTCGCACTTCACATCAAGGAATGGTAGGCACCCAGTCTCTTCCCTCTCTATGGTGAATCTGATGGATGGTTGTGATCACCTTAGATGCTCCAAAAATGCCTGTAGTTCTCTCTCCATGTTGCCAAATAATGGTGCCGTCGACATACCTTAATCAGAGGTTTGGTGGCTTCGCGTACCCCTCAAAGGGGAGAGTTAACAAAGTCTGGATTAGCTAATCACGCATGGAAAGAAAATCATAACATTAACTGGGACCAGGCAAGGGTAATTCGCAAGGAAGGGTACTGGTATAAAAGAAAATTCATCGAGACGGCATACATAATCTCTAATGAGAATATAATCAGTGAGCCCAGCGTGCAAATTAAAAACATTTGGAGACCACTTCTTGAACCATTGCCGCTACCCATCACCGGTAACCAATCGCCAGGTACGGCGACGCTGATTGGACGAGATAGGGGATTATGCTACCCAATGAGCCTAACCGGTTAAAGCAATAAATACGAGGGATAATCGAATTTGCCATCATTCACCTGATGACGATAGCAGATCCAGAGCTATTGAAACGTTGTGAGATCAATAATTTCAAAAGAAGGAAACTTCGAGGAACGAGTTACATTGTCTACCAGCTTTAGACTAGCCAGCTACACTTCTAGCATCCTGCAAAAGTGTGATATTGTATGCAGATGATTATAATATCCAAGAGATTGCCGTATACTTTTGGTTGATCTCGATTTCAAGACCTCTGGCCATCACCATCAAATGCAAAGGGGAAGATGTGGTGACACAAACTATATCGACAAATTCAGTGATGCAAACTCAACCCGATTGCAACGCCTTTATCGACTCGACTCTAGTTACTCGAATACAGTATTCGAGTAACTAGAAGCGAAAGCAGAAGGCTACGAGAATTATGCGAACCGACCTGAAGAGGGCAGATGTGACTCTGACTAAACGTCGTCATTTTACCATATATATCAACTAGGCGGATGAATTTCCGGAAACCACCTAAAACATATATATATATATATATATACTATATATAAGTATTTCAGTCTTAAACATGTAACAGTCTAATCTAAGAAAACTCTGGAGAAAACAGTATTTTTCGAAAACCCTGTCCAAATTAAAAATATGGATATGTATATTGGATTGGACCAATAAAATCGACTATTTTTTTGAAGACGGTACCGAAAATATTATTTAGGATGACAAAAAGTTAAAGTTAACTTTAAGAGGTTTTTCACAGCGAATTTCGATTTTTTGTCGACATATTTCACGCAAATCTTTTAAACAATTATCTGAAAAATACAATCAATACATATTTTTGAAGTAAATTAAGTTCTCTATAAAAAAAGTTGAAAATTATTTTACTTGAATTCGAAACTCGAATAACTTTTGTAAGAGTAAATTTAACGAAAAAGTGATAACGAGATTTTTTTTGAAAAGTAGAGCATCTAATATCCTTGAATAATATATTTCGTTCCCCCTTAGGCTCAGATTGGTTTATCTGTTACAAAATTCCAAATAGGGATCAAAGATTACGTGGAAACAGTTTGAAATTCCTTCGAAATTATGTATTACTTATATTTTTCAGATATATTGTTTAGAAGAGTGAACTGAAAGATGCGTGTAAAGTAAAAAATAATCTAAATTCACGATTATAGACCACTTATTTTAAAAATTAAGGTCTCAAAATTTTGACGTTAACATTTTCGTTACCCTAAATAATATTGTCGGCACCCCACTAGAAAAATAGTCGATATTAGCTCAGTATAATGTATACGTTTTTATAATTTTAATATTCCAAATATATTAACAGATATATTATAGTGAATAATATACAGAGCTTTAATTTCAAAACTAGCCACAAAAAAACTTTTAAAATATCTTTAAAAGAAAAATACACAAAACACGTTACTTTATATTTACGGGGGAACACAGTTTACACGTATCGGTCATCCTGCAGTTTCAACTCTTAAACGGGGGTGTTTAAATACAAACGGGTATCATGTCATACCTCTTTTTAAAGGTCTTTTTTGCCAATCTTTTGACATATCATTTATTTAAATCAGATTATTTTTTAAAGAGTAATGCCATTTTAAACTTTCAAATTAAAATAATTATTGTTTTCATTGTATTTACATTATTAATATTACTTTGCACTTAAATTAGATGTTCAAAATGTCAGCTCAAATTCCTCACGCACTTTTTGTAATCCGTTCACACTATTCCATTATTGTACGTCTAAGTTCAGGAATATCGTGAGGTTGAGTTTTATACACCACAGTTTTTAGATGCTCCATAAAAAAGTCAAGGGGTGTTAGGTCGGGTGATCTTGCTGGCCATTCTATAGCTCCCTTTTTCCAATCTATTTATCTGGAAATGTCTCATTAAGCGAATTTCGTACAGACAAGGCATAACGTGGAGGTGCTCCATCCTGTTGAAAAAAAAAGGTTTTCTTCGTATAGCAACAAAGTCCCATCTTGATCTATATGGTTTTCTAAAGATTCGGTTATAAACGGATTTATCACATTTTCTAATAAGTCCAAGTACATTTCCCCAGTTAAATTTTCTTCCACGGATAAAGGACCAATAATTTTATTTCCGAGAACACCTGTGGATTGGTATTGCCCCAGTATATACAATTATGTTTATTAACAAATCCATTTAAAAAAAATCCAGTTCGTCAGAAAAACAAATATTTTTAATAAATTTAGGGTCGACCTTTGCCCTTTGAGACATTAATTCGCAGAATTCTAACCTTCTGTGATAATCATCCTCATCAAGCTGTTATAAAAGCTGTATTTTGCAGGGAAATAATTTGTTTAGGCGTAACGTTTTATGCACAGAGCCGACGGAAATATTAACCTGAAGACTTTTGGTATTGATGTTTGAGAATTCATGGCAAAATAACCTAAAATCTCAACCTGTAAGTAAAAAACTCTACGATTCCTGACAATTTTATTGCACACACTTCCAGTTTCTTGAAATTAATGAACTAAATCCAACATATACTGATGCCCAATATTTTTATCGGGATGTCATTGATGAAAAACATGAGCAGTTCTGCATTCACATCGTTCTTCTTTCCCCTAAATAAATATTATTTCAATTGTTTCTTGTAAAGAATAAACCATTGTCGAAATTTGATGATCAGTATACAACAAAACCACTACTACTAATAAATTGTTTACATTTACAGTCACAAATATTTTTCGCAACAACATTTAAGCAGTTTTTCTGTTTTTATCTCGGTATTAAGACTTATGTTTTTTTTTAATTACAATTCAAAATTTTTAATTTTTTACGGTTTCTAGGTTACTTTGTGAAAATTAATCAGATTTAAAAAAATGTGTCAAAACATTGTCACTAGGTAACTGAACAGGTCAGTTACCTAGTGACTCTTGGGGAATAGGCAGATTGAGGCCCCGAGTTCGATCTAATGAATTCAGACGCGGTTCTCACCCGGAACCTAGCCATGTTCATAGTAATGACATATATATATATATATATATATATATATATATATATGTATATATATATATATATATATATATATATATATATATATATTTGTATATATATATATATATATATATATATATATATATGTTTTAGGTGGTTTCCGGGAATTCATCCGCGTAGTTGATAACTGATCCCTGCCGGGATCGATGGTGAAATGACGACGTTTCGGCAGAGTCACATATACCCTCTTCAGGTCGGTTCGCATAATTCTCGTAGCCTTCTGCTTTCGCTTCTAGTTACTCGAATACTAAGATTTTCTGAAGCGAGCGCGCTGTTATATAGTCGCGGGCTCGGCGCCTATCGGTTGACACCGTGAACGGCTGCGTGTGATTGGCCCTTGGCGCTCAGTGGGCACGGCTCCATCCTGTTGATTTGTTATTTCCGGTTGAGTTGTCATTGGACGGGTCCGGGTCGGTACGGTGTTTAATAGGATTTTCCAACAATTCGATAAGTTCTGAATTTCATTGCGTGCGTTTAGACTGTGAGGTCTCTTCGCTATTTCAATTGCCACTCTTACGAGTCTTGATTTCGGGTTTTCTATATTTGCCAGTACTCTGGTGTTCTCAAAGTCTATTCGGTGTGACATCGTGGTGGCGTGTTCCGCAATGGTTGTTGTTTTTTCCTGCTTTCTTACAGCGTTCTGGTGTTCATCACGTCTAGCTTGAATTCTTCTATTAGTTTGCCCCACATGGGTTTTATGACAGTCTGCACATGGAATCTCGTACACTCCGTGTTGTTCTAAAGGGATCCTCGTCTTCGGAGTCCTCAACACCGTGCTTATTTTTCTGTCTGTATTGAAAATACTATCGATATTGTGTCTCGGTAGAATTCTTGCAATACTGTCCGTGGTCCCCTTGACATACGGTAAATAAGCCTTGGTTATTGGTGTCTCATGCTCCTCGTCTGTTTTGACTTTAGGGCTCTTTGTATATTTCAGTCTGTAAATCCGTTTTGCCTCAGAGCTGTTTTTAAACTGTCCATTTCCTGTTTGATGTTATTCTGGTCAGCTAGTCTTTGTGATCTGGTTACTAAAGTCTTGACGACGGCTTGTAGTTGGGCTGGGTGGTGATGAGAATTAGCATGAAGGTATCTGTTGGTGTGAGTTGCTTTCCTATATACTGTATGGCCAAGGGTTCCATCTTGCTTCTTATTTATGAGAACATCAAGGAATGGCAGTTGATTGTTGGCTTCAACCTCCATGGTAAATTTTATTTTGTGATGGATGCCATTAAGGTGATCTAAAAAAGTATTGAGGTGTTCCCTCCCATGAGGCCAACTCACAAATGTATCATCCACATATCGCAACCACAAACTGGGTTTAAGAGTTGTTGTTCTTAGTGCCAACTCCTCAAAGCTCTCCATAAAAAGGTTCGCTATAATTGGTGAGAGTGGCGATCCCATTGGAGCTCTTTCCACTTGTTTGTATCGTTGGTTCTCGTAAACAAAATAGGTGTTCATCAGACAGTGCCTTGTTAAGTCTACAAGGTGTTGAGGTGGTTTGTATTTTTCTATTATGATATCCAAGGCTTCGTCGATAGGGATGTTGGTGAAAAGGGACACTGCGTCAAAACTGACCAGAAGACACTCAGGTTGTAAAACCGTTTTTCTAAGTATTTCGATGAAAAGTGTCGAATTTTTTATATTTGAGTCTGCCCCCTCTGCAAACGGTTGAAGTTGTTGGGCTAGGTATTTGGCTAGGTGTTGTGTTGGGGATCCAATTGAGCTTACTATTGGCCTCAAAGGTGCACCTTCTTTATGTACTTTTGGCAACCCATAGAATTTCGGACATCTCGATGACTTTTCACGCGGAATGAGTTGCAGTTGGAGATTTTTGTCGATCCTACTTGCTTGGATTTTGACCTTGGTTGTTTTCTCTAGATAAGTTGTTGGGTCAGTAGTAATTTGTTTATATGCTGGATCTTGTAGCAATATTTGAATTTTGTTTGAATAATCCGCTGTATCTAAAATTACAGTCGCATTTCCTTTATCAGCAGGTAGAATGACAATGTCCTTGTTGAGGCGCAGTTGTTTCAAGGCCTCATTTTCTTCTATAGATAGGTTCCTTTTGGGTGGTTTAGACTTTCTTAGAACATGTGACACATCTTGTCTAATTATTTCAGCGGTGTTCGCATCTAATTTTGAAACTGCTGTTTCCACGCCACATATTATGCTCTCTGTTGGTATGTGAGAGGGAGCAATAACGTAATTGAATCCCTTAGCCAACACGCCAATCGAGGTAGAGTTCAATTGGACCGAAGATAAGTTATAAACGGTTTTATTCGTTTCCAATTGCCTTGAGGTTAGACTGTGACCGTTATTTTCCGAAAAAAAAAATCGTTTTTGGGCTTCTGTTGGAGCTTCAATTTGTTAAATTTTGTCTGTTGTTGCAATGTTGTCAACTCTGCATTCGTTTCGGCCCTAAATTCGCTAATTTCATCGAATTTATCCCATATTATCTGGTGGAGGGTATTGCTTACCTGTAGGTAGATATCTAAGAGTTTAGTATTAAGAACATCCAAATCTCTTCTGACATCACGTATGGCTTCCCTAAGTAGGGCACAACTAGTTTTCCATAAGATATTCTGTGTTTTTCTGTTGTTCTTCCAGAACTTTACCGTCATGTTTTTCGGAATAACTCCTTCATCGCGGCATCGTTGTAAAAAATGTAGATCGCACAAAAGTTTGCTTCTTTTCGCGCGTAATTTCTCAAATGTTTTACACAAATGAAAAGTATTCTCCCCGTAGAGATTCACTATATTTGTTTTTAAGTTTTCGCGGGCACTAAATGTTTTAGGTGGTTTCCGGGAATTCATCTGCGTAGTTGATAACTGATCCCTGCCGGGATCGATGGTAAAATGACGACAACAACATCCATTGCGGAACACGCCACCACGATGTCACACCGAATAGACTTTGACAACACCAGAGTACTGGCAAATATAGAACACCCGAAATCAAGACTCGTAAGAGAGGCAATTGAAATAGCGAAGAGACCTCACAGTCTAAACGCACGCAATGAAATTCAGAACTTATCGAATTGTTGGAAAATCCTATTAAACACCGTACCGGCCCGGACCCGTCCAATAACAACTCAACCGGAAATAACAAATCAACAGGCTGGAGCCGTGCCCACTGAGCGCCAAGGGCCAATCACACGCAGCCGTTCACGGTGTCAACCGATAGGCGCCGAGCCGCGACTATATAACAGCGCGCTCGCTTCAGAAAATCTTAGTATTCGAGTAACTAGAAGCGAAAGCAGAAGGCTACGAGAATTATGCGAACCGACCTGAAGAGGGCAGATGTGACTGCCGAAACGTCGTCATTTTACCATCGATCCCGGCAGGGATCAGTTATCAACTACACGGATGAATTCCCGGAAACCACCTAAAACACACACACACACATATATATATATATATATATATATATATATATATATATATAAATGTTAGGCGTAAATATCATGCACGTGTAAGATACAAAGTATCATATTTCGCTGACCAGTTTCCTGCTTCATTATGTAAACGTGGGAACGCATCGACTTGACCGTTCTTTTGATTCGTCAGCTTTCTTAATGTTATAATTATATTATCGTTAGTATACTTGTACCATTTAGTTAGTTAATTTTAATTTTCAATTTGATGTTTTATTCAAATTTTTATTTTTTGTATTTCAATAAATAATTTTTTTTAAAAACTCAAAAGTGATTTACAAGATATAAAATTGGCGCAGTCAGTAGGATTGTCCAACACAGCTAGAACACGTGTACACTCACTAGTTGTGTCGATTTCCAAATCCTTGTGGACAAGAACTTCCAGACCGAGACAACAACTGTGGCAGCGAGAACCCGGAACACGCAACCTTACAGCTAACCAGTCCTCAGCTTCTCCAGAACAGTGTCATGCCTGGGGTACTAATAACGTATCTCGCTTTTGATTCAATTATTTATCAATTGAAACGATTTTTATATTTATTTTTATATAATTATTATTATCAGTTCTCTTGTTTAAAATCCACATATTTCTTATTCCTTTAAACCATATTTCAAGCTATTGAATAATTTTTGAAACGAATTTATTATTATTCTCCATTATTTTACCTCGCTTTATTTTATTTTATATTCACAAACTGCTGAATTTATTCTATCAATTTACTCATACCATAATTTTGAATTTTAATATTTTTGTGTGACTTTGCTACTTCCATTTTTCTCCTTTATTTAATTTTTATTTTTCGTAACACTTGAATATTTGAAATGGCAACTACAAGGCAAGGTGCTGCGACTCCTACTGTAGAGCCATACAAAATATCAGAAATTTTCGCAATAATTCCGGAATATGACGGAAACCCTATATTCTTAAACACTTTCATTTCTTTATGCCAAACTGCATATAGTATGGCAACCGACTATCAACAAGTGCTTTTAATATTGCCGAACTTATAAATTCTCGCAACCCGACTCAATTAACCGAAATTCAGACACTCTTAGAGAACCATTTTGGATAAATAGCCTCCTAACAGGCTTAGAGCCGAAGATAGGACAACTAGTTCGTGCTAGCGATCCTAAAGACATTCTGACCGCTGTTTCACGCATTAAACGTGAACTCCAACTCCATCATTTAGAAACGCAGAAGTTTTCGAATTTTAGAAACCAAGGTCCACCTCCTCGTAAACCCAACCAGTTTCCAGTACAAAAACAATGTTCATTCTGTAAAAAAATGGGGCATACTGTTAACGAATGTCTCACCAAATCGAGACAAATGCAACAAAACCAAAATTACGGACAAAACTTTTCGAACATACGTCCTAACCCATTTTCTCAACAACCGGGCAATTCCAGAATAGGCCCCAATTCCAAAATTTCCAACAGAACAGAAACTTTCAACAACCTCGTCCTTCGACAAATGCACAACCCCAAAGTTCAGGTCAATATAAACCTAATCAAAACTTTTTCCGGCAACAACGAACACACCACTTAAACAATTCTTATAATTATGGGTACGACCAACCCAATAATAACGTATACGAAAATCAATATCAAAATACTGATTTTGAAACTTATGACCAAGACTACTGCGATTCGACACAAACTGATTACGACTATTACTCAAAAACAGATAACAACAGAATGTGACAACTATGTTGAAAATGAACACGAATTTTCCTCCGTAAATTTTCAGAACTTCCCTTTCCAAACAGAACCCCCGGAAATCACAGAACTTCAGACCCAAATTCAAACGCTAAATCTAGACAGTTTCGACCCGAATTTGAACTTCCCCGAACAGAGCTTTCTATAAGACCGCTTCTGACCGTAAATTCTAAAAATCTATACTACATCACAGATTCCTCCAACAAATATAACCTCCTAATAGACACCGGTGCTGGTCTTTCTATTTTCAAACCAGACACTTGCACTCGTTTCAGAGAAAGATTTCAGGAAAAGGTAGTAATTCAGGGAATTACCAACCAGAAAATCCTTATAAACGAATCGACCCTCGTTCCTTTCAATATAAAAGACCCACACAAAGTTTACATCTGCAACCTTGATATAGAATTCGACGGTTTGTTAGGCTCTGACTTTCTAGAGCACTACAACTGCATTATTGAAAAAAAAAAACAATTAATGACCAACTTTAAAACACTTCGGCTGTATAAAGTGACAGACGATACAATCAATTCCACTGAATCTATACAATGTTACCTTTCCTATACTTCCATTAATACCATTAAATTGAACCTCGTACGGGACAAATTTTCAAACTAAGCTGCGAACTTAGGAACACCGAAGCCCTTCTAACAGGTATGAAAATTGAAAAAGTTCACCTCCCTAATGCTGTTGTTACAGTAGACAGCAAAGGTCAATTTCTAACCTCCATTCTAAATGCGAATGCCATCCCTAAAATTGTAAATTTTTCAAATCTAAAACTCGAACCATTACTAAAACTTTTCTGTGAATTCACTCTCACAAAATACTCCTTTGAACTATAACGAACCCGGCAGACAAGAAGAAATCGTTAGACAACTCCGACTAGAACATTTAAACGACGAAGAGTCAGACTTAATCTTGCAATTATGCCTTGACTTTTCAGACATATTCTACCTCGAAGGCAATCATTTATCATTCACAAACGAAATAAAACATAGTATCGATACTAACAACGCGAAACCCGTTTATACAAAATCCTACCGTTATCCTCAAGTTCACAAACAAGAAGTTAAGTCCCAGGTAGCAAAAATGCTCGACTAAGGCATTATACGACCCTCTAATTCGCCTTGGTCCTCTCCCGTCTGGGTGGTACCAAAGAAATTAGACGCCTCTGGAAAACAAAGGTGGCGTGTTGTAGTAGACTACCGCAAACTCAACGAACTTAAAGTCAATGACAAGTACCCTCTACCGAACATCTCAGACCTACTAGACCAACTAGGCAAATGCCAGTACTTTACGACTCTTGACCTCGCCTCTGGTTTCCATCAAATAGAAATAGACCCAAAGGACATCGCGAAAACTGCATTCACTGTCGAGAACGGACATTTTGAGTTCGTCCGCATGCCCTTCGGATTGAAGAATGCTCCGTCTACCTTTCAAAGGGTGATGTATAACATTCTTATGGGAATCCAGAATGAAAGATGTCTGGTTTACATGGATGACATAATCATTTACTCGCCTACAATACACTACCATTTATCACGACTGACAGACGTCTTTAAAAGACTCAGAAAGGCTACCTTAAAATACAGCCTGACAAATGCGAATTTCTCCGCAAGGAGGTCGCTTACTTAGGACATCTCATAACTAAAGACGGTGTAAAGCCTAATCCATCAAAGGTAGACTGTATTTTAAACTTTCCACAACCAAAGAACCCTAAAGACATCAAATCTTTTTTAGGGCTTGCTGGTTATTACCGTAGGTTAATTTCTAACTTTGCAAAGATCTCCAAACCACTGACAAAACTATTACAAAAAGACCAACCGTTCAATTTTAACGAAGAGTGCATAAAATCCTTCAATGAATTAAAACAAACATTGACTTCCACCCCTATACTCATTTACCCAAATTTTGACGAACCGTTTGTACTGACTACAGACGCCAGTACTTTTGCTATTAGCGCCGTATTATCTCAAGGGCCAATAGGTAAGGATTTACCGATTGGATATGCTTCTAGGACCCTTTGTAAAGCCGAAACCCGGTACTCCACCATTGAGCAAGAGCTCTTAGCCATTGTCTGGGCGGTTAAGCATTTTCGTCCGATAGCCTATGGCCGTAAGTTCCTACTACTAATCGATCATCGCCCGTTAACCTGGCTATTTTCTATAAAAGATCCCGGTAGTAGACTTGCCCGATGGAGACTCAAACTAGAAGAATACGACTATGAAATTATTTACAAGCCTGGTAAAGTTAACAAGAACGCGGATGCTTTATCACGGATTAAAATCAACCATCTTGAGGAATGTTTATCATTTTAGTCAAAATCGAAACTAACACCCTTCAAAGTCCTACCCCTAAACGACGAATCCGAAGACGACTGTCCTGAACCCGAACAATATCTCTTGAAACTATGTCCGAAGAATTTAAAACCTTTATAGAACGTTATAAAATTACTTCTCTAATTGACTACAGAAAAATTGAATTCTCCAACTGTCAACTACTAGACAAAACAAATAAAAACATTTTAATTTTCCCCCAATCATCCAATCTTCACGAATTTCATCATGACATTTTCGAAGATATTTTCGAAGAAGTCGCTGACTTCGAAACCTTTAAAATTAATGTATTCGCCAGCAAAACCGTAAGCAGAAGGCAATATTTCATAATCCCACTTCCAAATGATTCTGACATTGTAAGTTCTTTTAGCATCAATATACAAACATCAGGATACTTTATCTCCATCTAAAACATACTGTGTCGAAAACAATCACGATCTTCCAATTTTAGAGATTCTCTCTTTCATTTTCACTGAAAAGGAAATCAAATGGAAAATCTGCCAAAACGTTACAAAACACCCGAACAAGACGAAATACCGATGATTCTTGAACGATATCATAACGGGAAAAATAACTTGCACCGCGGCATTAACGAAACCGTCCGCCGTATTAAGGAAATGTACACCTGGCCAAGTTTCACAAAAGACATTGAAAATTTCGTTAAGAACTGCGAAATTTGTCAAAAGACTAAAGCGTGTCGCAAAAACCTAGACAATCCCCTCGTCATTACGGAAACGCCTAAAACACCATTTGAGCGAATTAATATTGACATACTAGAAATACCTAACAGGAACTATATCTTATCTGTAAGAGACGAACTGACAAAAATACTCGCAAGCTTATGCTTTGGCAGACAAATCAGTTGTCAGTACTATGATGTTATACTTCCAACATTTTGGTACGCCATTGCGTATCCATTGTGACTATGGTAGGGAATTTGACAACGCCATATTCAAAGACTTGTGTAAACTGTACGACATCAAACTAAATTATTCAAGCTTATGACATCCGCAAATAAATGGCTCTGTAGAACGATTTCATTCCACTTTGTTAGAAATGATTCGAATCCATAAGGCCGAAAATCCAGATGAACATCCCTTAAATGTACTCCCGTATGCGGTTATTGCTTACAATAATTCGACAAACAAAACCCATGGCTTTTCGCCTTACGAACTAGTGTTTGGACATACGTCCAGCAGACCACCTGAAACCACTTACAACCATCAGGAACTGATTAGTAAATATATACGAGACTTGAACAATCGGATTTCCTATTACTACAAAGTAGCCCGCGAAAAAACTGACTTACAAAAGCAAAAGGTTAAAGAACGTTTTGATAAACACGTTTCGGACAATCTTCCCGAAATGAAAATTGCTGACAAAGTTTACGTCAAGGAATCCCAAATTAAAGACAAACTTCATAATAAATTCAACGGTCCATTCCAATTTTTAGACATTCACAATAATTCAGCCACACTCTTAAATCGCAAAACAAACCAACGAACGAAAGTTAACTTCGACAGAATGAAACTCTATTCTGAAAACTAACTTTCTTTTCAGGTTACTACTGCTGTTCGGATCAGCAGTCTCACAGTTCAACATCAAACCAATAAACAACACTCTTGGTATTTACTACCACGACGAAACTAGAATAGTCATCTCCAATTATAAATGGACGTTACTAGTTCATCGTAACTTGACGATACTTAAAGAAATCTGTGAAAACAACAACAGAATCCTCAAAACATTAGAAAACACTGGCGATCCCATCCCAGGTTTCAAATTTCATGACACAAGTGCATTCCGAATTGATGTACAAACTCACATCAGTCTCCTATCCCAAATTTCAGATTCAATTAAAACTAAATTTTCAGAAATATTCATGGACACTAAAAGATCCAAACGAGGACTAATTAACGGTGTAGGAACTATCTTTAAAGCCATCACTGGAAACCTTGACGCATCCGATGGCGCATTCTTCACAGATAGTATTGTTACGAGAATTCATCAGACAGCTGGTGCAATCGGCCATCAACCAGTTCATGGAAGGGATATTATTCCGATAAATTCTGGGAAAACGAAATGTTTGTCTCTCAACCGGCGGACCGCTGCCGTTACTGGGAATTCCCTTAAAGCTTCCAGAACATTACAGTATCAATAAACTTAACCAGGGACAATTACAAGTAGAGAATCTTCTAAAAAATCAAATAAGCGTAACTACTTCTATTATCAAGAAACCATTCAGAAACTCCAAATTGACGAAGCAAACTTTAACGAAAACATCAACGCAATCAATTTGGCAATACATACTCTAAACGACAAAATAGCCCTAATCCAAGCAAAACAGTCATTTTTGGGAATATGCGAAAAATTAATGGCAAGTTATTTATTTCTTGAGGATAACCTCAATAATATTTTAAATTCCATAACATTTGCTCGCTTAAAAATAATTCATTTCTCAATAATCACACCTGATCATTTGATAAAGTCACTACAGGAAATTTCGCAAAATCTTGTCAAAAACAATCTACCGTTACCAGTCAGATATTCAAGTGTCGCCCAATATTTGGAAGTAATCGAATTAGAAGCGTTTCAAACTAATTCAGATTTAGTCTTTAATTTGAAAATTCCTCTTGTAGAGCAACAACTCTACACCGCCTACCACTTATATCCTATCCCAATTTTAGATGATAGAACTGGTTTTCTTCATATTCTTTCAATCACACAAAAATATATTGCGCGAAATGATGATTCTCTTATGTACATACCGATCAAGGACTTGAGTGCGTGCTCCGATTTATACGCGTATCCCATAAACTCAAATGCACCCTGTGAGGCGCAGCTCCTGAAAAACATTCGTAGTGTCCCCGAAACTTGTAAAAGTGCCATCGTTTTCAGTGAAGGGTACAATGTTCAAAAACTTGAAACAAATGCGTGGATTGTAATCATATCGGAACCCTTACATGTGACGGTTAAGTCCAGGAATTGACGCCAAAACTTTAGTGCTAACGAACAATTCTATCATTCGGTTACAAACGGAATGTAGTGCTTTTGTTGGGATTACAAAAATCCAATCCGAACCGAAAAAAAATCATGAACATTTCAGACAATTCTCATCCAGTTTTAATTCCATTCAATTGCTGCAATTCTCATCCTGAGAAACTTACAATCCCGAATCTTAAACCGCTTAAACTGGACGATTTAAACATGGAAGAACTATCCATAGCCAACCACAAGCTGGACCAGTATTCAAGGAATCTTGACGATCTCAACAATCAACCCTTTGTTAATAAAAACATTTCCTGGTTCACGTATGCTACAATAATTATCATTGTAACAATTGTTATTGTATACAGCTCATTGAAAATCATAAGGCACGTTAAGAGACCTCCAAAAAACGACAACTCTAATCCAGAGAGTCTGAGAACCTTGACAAAACCGTTCTCCAGGCTGATACCAAAACTGAGGCCCCACATCGGAGAGGAACCAGAACATCCAGACCTATAGAAATGAGAACTTTTATTGATACGTTTCTATTGACTAATTTCACTTTCAGTGTGTAATATATATTTTTTGTATTTTTATGTAACCTATTTAATCTTAATCATTATGTTAATTTTACTTTTATTTTATTTCCATAATTGTATTTTGTTTGCTTATCTAGCTAGCGTCCAGTAAATTCCAAAAGTTGATGTTACAGCATCAACTTTTCTTGGTAAAGGGGAGCTGTTAGGCGTAAATATCATGCACGTGTAAGATACAAAGTATCATATTTTGCTGACCAGTTTCCTGCTTCATTATGTAAACGTGGGAACGCATCAACTTGACCGTTCTTTAAATTATTCAGCTTTCTTAATGTTATATATCAGAGCGACGCGGTCCCACGGTCGTCATTTATCGTTAGTATACTTGTACCATTTAGTTAGTTCATTTTATTTTTCAATTTAATGTTTTATTCAAATTTTTAATTTTTGTATTTCAATAAATATATTTTTTTAAAAACTCAAAAGTGATTTACAAGATATATATAATATATATATGTTATATAAGTTTATAACATGAACTTTGGGTGAACTTATGTAGCAACTGTATTTCATCGTTCCCAGCTGACTCAGAAACACGTGCAGTGTCAGATTACAGCCCCGCCGAGCATCCGTGGGAATCGCCGTGTCGACAGTGCTGATTCAGCATTCATTAGGTTATATATTGTAAAATCTCTCTTGTTTGTTATTCATTATTACTCAGTTATTCTGTCACTTTATATTGTTATTTTCATTTACATTTTTAAAGTTATAATTTTTGTATTGTTATTAATAAAATCTTTTTTAAAAAGTTAATATTGAGAAGTGTGATATAACAAATTGGCGCAGTCAGTAGGATCCGTCAACGTTACTAGAACACGAGCTTACTTCTAACTGGTAGCAGCGGATTCCTATCCCTCAGCGGAGCAAAGAACCTGGAAGAAGTCCCAACTGTGATAAAAAGGAGAACACGGATCTTCCAATGTTCCTGTTGATGTGAGTAGTAGTGAATCGTCTAACGTTTAAGGTTTTAAAGAATTTATTTGTTTTATTTGATTATTTGATATTTGATTTAATTTGATTATTTGATTGATAATTTGATTTATTTGATTATCTTGATTTGAATTGAGATATTACTTGATTTATTTGAGTTGATATTTATTTGATATATTTTGATTTACTTTTATATATTTATTTTATTATTTCATTTTTATCTACCGTTCTATTATCCAAAATATCGTTTATACCCCATTTACATACATTTGCTTAATAATTTTTACACTATATTTTAATTGAAACCCATTTTACAATCCCTCGTTTATTTTATTCTTTTATTATTTTTCAACTTGTGTATACTTTTAATTCTAACACATCGAAATGGCACAAGCAACAAATAATGTAGCTTCTGATGAAACCGAAAAGTACCGGTTATCGGAAATATTTTCTATTATTCCGGAATTTGAAGGCGACCAGATCTCCTTGTCCACCTTCATACACGCATGTAATTGTGCGTACAATATGTCGACTGCAGGTCAAAAATATCTGCTAGTCATTCATATTAAAAATAAACTAAGGGGCAAAGCGGCTCAGTTAGTCAACTCGAGAAACCCCGCTTCATATTTAGAAATCAAATAGCTTTTGACACTACATTTCGGAGATTCACGCGATTTGTCTTCTTTGATCCACGATCTCCAACGCCTCAAACAACTTTCTAATGAGTCCCCTCTGACCTTTTATAATAGGCTTCAGGTTTTGAGTACGAAAATGCACTCATGCATCCAAAAATGCTCTGGGCTAACCAATGAATAAAAAGACGCTCAGACAACCCTTGTAGATACGATGGTTCTAAATACACTTCTTACAGGATTAGAACCACGTCTAGGACAAATAATTCGCGCCAGCAATCCCAAAGACCTTCTAGAGGCACACTCTCGAATCAGACGAGAACTTCAGTTGTCATATTTTGAAGAGCAAAAAATTCACAAATCTGCTCCTCCTAAACCCACATTTCAGGTCCGAAAACCCATTCAACCACCGAAATGTTTAAATTGTGGTAGATTAGGCCACATTGCAGTAGATTGTCGGTTGCGACAGCAGAACAACCCTCAATCTTACAACCAAAATTTTAGACCTAATTTTATAGGGCCAAATCAATCTTCGAGGCCAAATCCACCCCCAAATACTAACAATCAAGGTCCACCATTTCGACCGACGAATTTTCAAAGACCCCCTTTTAAACCGAATCAATTCCGACCGTCTGTAATACAGACCAACCCTCACTATCGTCCAGAAAGGACACATCATTTTAACCACCATCAAAATGGTGAATATTCTCAACATCCTGAAAACGATTACGGTTATTATACTGATAATAACCAACACTATTTTGACGATATCAGTCAAAATTATGTAAGCCCCGACTTCGAAGAAATACCAGACGATACCCCCATTGAACCTTTCAATACCGACGAATACCAGGATTTTCTAGCTCTCCCGAGCCTAGATCAGCTCCCCGATTCGACAACTACCATTTCCGAAGTCCAAACCCAAATCCAGAATTTGAATCTTGAAGATTTCAACCCAAATGCGAATTTCCGGGAACAAGCATTTCTCTAAGTCCTCTTTTAACAGTCAACTCCAAAAATTTATATTACATTCACGACGCTTCTGGAAAGTTCAAACTTCTCATTGATACCGGTGCTGGTATCTCCATTTTTAAAGAAAATACCGTCAAAAATTTCCGTCAACGATTTCCCGAAAAAGTGACAATCCAAGGTATTACGCACGAGACAATCCCGATTTCAGAATCCACCCTTATTCCATTTGCCTTAGGTAACCCCCATAAGGTTTTTATCTACAATCTAGATATTGAGTTTGATGGAATATTAGGTCTTGATTTTCTTGAGCATTACGAATGTATTGTTGACTTAAAATCAAAACAGTTAATTACGAACTTCAAAACTATTCCCTTGCATAAAGTGCCCGATCACAATCAGTCTAACACACAACTGACAGACATTCCCAATACTAAAATGCCAACTTGTACTTATAACAATGTAATAACTATCCAGGCACGTACCGAACAAATTTTCAAACTAAGATGTGAACTTTCAAACACCGACGCAATTTTACCGACACAAGTAATTGACACAGTAGGACTTCCCAACGCTGTTGTACATGTTAATTCAAAATTAGAATTTCTAACTTCAATAATAAACGCGAACGCAATGCCCAAAACTGTTAACTTTTCCAATCTTCATTTAGATCCCCTTGACCTTACACATCCTCTCTTAAATTTGAATACACAGGATTACTCTGACTCTATAAACTTAGACAGAAACTTAACTATTAGGGAACAAATTCGTACAGAACACCTTAATGACGAAGAGCGAGAACTTATCACGAACCTCTGTTTACAATTCGAAGATATTTTCTATCTCGAAGGCGATGTTTTGTCTTTTACCAACGCAGCACCAATAATGCCAAGCCCGTTTTCACAAAATCTTACAGATATCCTCAAGTCTATAAGGAGGAAGTGAAAACTCAAATTGCCAAAATGCTTGATCAAGGCATAATCAGGCACTCTTCTTCTCCTTGGTCCTCCCCCGTATGGGTCGTCCCCAAGAAACTCGATGCTTCTGGCAAGCAAAAGTGGCGAGTTGTTATCGACTATAGGAAGTTAAACGAACTAACTGTAGACGATAAATATCCTCTGCCCAACATTTCTGATCTCCTCGATCAACTTGGTAAGTGTCAATACTTATCGACACTGGATCTCGCTTCCGGGTTCCACCAGTTGGAAATCCTTGAGGAAGACATTCCCAAGACCGGTTTCTCTGTTGACAATGGCCATTACGAATTCGTTCGTATGCCATTTGGTCTGAAAAATGCACCTTCTACCTTTCAGAGGGTCATGGACAACATTCTTCTGGGCATCCAGAATGAACATTGCCTTGTTTACATGGATGACGTTATCGTTTATTCACCAACCATCCATGAGCATATGTCCCGTTTGACAGAAATCTTTAAGCGTCTTAGACAGTCAAACTTGAAAATTCAACCTGACAAGTGTGAGTTTCTCCGTAAGGAAGTTGCTTACCTAGGTCATCTGATCACCCAAGAAGGAGTAAAACCAAACCCTTCAAAGGTTGAATGCATCCAGAATTTTCCTCAACCCCAAACTCCTAAAGATGTTAAATCTTTTCTTGGCCTCGCCGGTTCTTACCGACGTTTTATCCCCAATTTCGCCAAGAACTCAAAGCCCCTAACGAAACTCCTGCAGAAAGACGTCAAATTCATCTTCGACGCAGATTGCAAGTCTTCCTTCAACGAACTGAAGCAAGCCCTTGTATCTGACCCTATCTTGATCTACCCAAATTTCGAAGAACCATTCCTGCTCACTACTGATGCTAGTGCTTTTGCAATTGGAGCGGTTCTCTCACAAGGCCCCGTAGGAAAAGATCTTCCTATAGCATATGCTTCCCGTACACTCTGCGCTGCAGAAACTCGATATTCCACTATCGAACGGGAACCGCTAGCCATTGTTTGGGCGGTTAAGCACTACAGACCGTATCTTTTTGGGAGAAAGTTTACACTCCTGTGTGATCACCGTCCGCTTACTTGGCTCTTTTCGATCAAAGACCTTGGCAGTCGTCTAGCCAGATGGCGCCTCAAACTAGAGGAGTATAACTATAAAATCGAATACAAGCCCGGCAAGGTAAACTTGAACGCAGACGCTCTTTCCCGTATCAAAATTAATCACTTCAAACAATGCACCGACTTTATTTCTAAAAACAACATCTTTGCAAATAACGAAACCGACCCAGAACAACCAGATTCCGATAATGATCAAGAACCCGATGATCATGACGAACGAATGACTAGAGAATTTAATCGATTTGTTCAATTATATAAAACCGAGTCGATAATCGATTACTCAAAAATAGAAAATTCTAACGCCCAACTCCTAGACAAATCTCACAAACGAATAGTCACTTTCTTCTGGCAAAATAAACTCAATGACTTGCATGACAAAATCATCGAAGACATTTTCGAAGAAGACCCAAATTTCACTACCGACACGTTAAACATTCTAGCCAGCAAATCTGTCCCTTTACCATTCGATCCCGAAACTGTTGTCTCGCATCTTTTTAACATCCTCTATAATAACCAAGATCAGTTCGACGAATCAGAAACCTTCTGCATTGAAAACAACGTCGAACTACCTATTCTCGAAACACTATCTTTCATACTCGCAGACAAAGACATAAAACTAAAGATTTGTCAAAACATTGTAACAACCCCTTCTCAAGACGAAATTCCCGTTATACTGCAACAGTACCACTGCGGCAAAAATAACCTTCACCGTGGAATTAACGAGACCATCCGACGCATTAAAGAAAAGTATAACTGGACTGGACTAATCAAAAGCGTACAGCAATTTATCAAGTCTTGCGAAACTTGCCAAAAGGTAAAGTTTTGTAGGAAAAACTTAAGTGCTCTTTTTGTCATAACCGAAACACCCTTCGAACGTATCAACATTGATATTTTCAGGTCAGTAAAGTTAGCACCGCCATTTTACAGAAACTCAAATTAAAACATATGTGAATTACGAGCTATTTAGGAGCTCTTGATTTTTACCTAAATTGATTTTTGAGCTCAATATTTACTATGGAAAAAGTGCAAAAAACTATTGGCGGTGCTAACTTTACGTAAAGTTAGCACCGCCATCTCAGAAAAACAAACAAAAAAATTTTGTGAGGCGTCTCAAATTAGGAGCTAATTATGAGCTTCTAATTGACGTATTGCACGTCAACCCCTAAATTTGTCTAAGGGGCAAAAACCACCCCCGAAAAAATATTGAATTTTAATTTTAAATTTAAAATCTATTAAAATTATCTACGATTTACGAGCTCTTTCCTGGTGTAATGCACATAAACATCTAAAAATGTCTAAGGGGTGAAAACACCCCCCAAGTATGCAGTTTTTTCGAATTTTATGATTATTAAATTTTGAAAAATACCAGCATGGTCTACGGTATATTACACGACAACATTCAAATTACTGGAAGGGGTGCAAACCACCCCCAAATTATGCAGTTTTTTCAAATTTTATGATTTATAAATTTTCAAAAATACTAGCATGATCTACGATTTACGAGCTTTCCAACGGTATATTACACGGCAACATTCAAATTACTGGAAGGGGTGCAAACCACCCCCAAATTATGCAGTTTTTTCAAATTTTATGATTTATAAATTTTGAAAAATACCAGCATGATCTACGATTTACGAGCTTTCCAACGGTCTATTACACGACAACATTCAAATTACTGGAAGGGGTGCAAACCACCCCCCAATTATGAAGTTTTTTCAAATTTTATGATTTATAAATTTTAAAAAATACCGGCATGATCTACGATTAACGAGCTTTCCAACGGTATATTACACGGCAACATTCAAATTACTGGAAGGGGTGCAAACCACCCCCCAATTATGAAGTTTTTTCAAATTTTATGATTTATAAATTTTAAAACATACCGGCATGATCTACGATTTACGAGCTTTCCAACGATATATTACACAACAATATTCAAATTACTGGAAGAGGTGCAAACCACCCCCCAATTATGCAGTTTTTTCAAATTTTATGATTTATAAATTTTGAAAAATACCAGCATGATCTACGATTTACGAGCTTTCCAACGGTATATTACACGACAACATTCAAATTACTGGAAGGGGGCAAACCACCCCCCAATTATGCAGTTTTTTCAAATTTTATGATCTATAAATTTTAAAAAATACCAGCATGATCTACGATTTACGAGCTTTCCAACGATATATTACACAACAACATTCAAATTACTGGAAGGGGTGCAAACCACCCCCCAATTATGCAGTTTTTTCAAATTTTATGATTTATAAATTTTGAAAAATACCAGCATGATCTACGATTTACGAGCTTTCCAACGGTATATTACACGGCAACCTTCAAATTACTGGAAGGGGTGCAAACTACCCCCGAATTATGCAGTTTTTTCAAATTTTATGATTTATAAATTTTGAAAAATACCAGCATGATCTACGATTTACGAGCTTTCCAACGGTATATTACACGACTACATTCAAATTACTGGAACGGGTGCAAACCACCCCCCAATTGTGCGGTTTTTTCAAATTATAATAAGATTGTAAGTTCCTATACTTAAGAAAAAAACAAGAACTTAAGGAAACTAAATTTTTTAGTGCTGGATTAACTCACAAAATATTGTTTCTCAATTAATTCATTCATTATGCGGTTTGTACACCAGTAATGTAGTTTTGACAATGACACTCAGTAATGAAAAAGATATTACCATCTTATTAGTCCATCCCCAATATTTTTGCATAATTATTTTAGTCCATTTTCAAATATCTAAATTTAGAACGTTATTTTTGGCCTATTAAAGAATTTTCATTTTAGATTTCGATGAAACATTCGAAAAAGCCTTCTTGCCGCTGTTTGTAATGGCCTTTTCTGTAGCATGAAAAAACAAATTTGAATACACTGATTATGTGAATATATTGAAAAGAGTTCTCTGATAATTGTTATCTAATATTTGACTGGTGCCACTGGTTCTAGTCGAGGCAATATATTTTATTAAAGCAGTAAAAAATTCGTAATGTGGTATTTTCCCTTGCAGGGGTTACTTAAATTCTTGAATCACATAAGTAATATACGCCACTCTGTACTCATCCTTTACGTTCAAACTCACATATAATATACTTCATTACACAATTAATCGCTATCATTTGATTTAAGAACATTTCTTTTTGAAATTCAAGTACGTTGAATTTCTCTCAATAAGTAGGTATATTGAAGTAGTTATTTATATATTTATTATCAATAAACATTTTAACAAAAAAATCTAATATATTTTATGACATTAACCAGTAATTTCAAATGTGAAATCGTCCATCTATGGAAATTTTACTGAGTTATTAGTTACAGGTAGGAATATTGGCACCTAGATGGCAAGACAACACATTTGTTTAATTCATTCAAGTACCTTTGATCTTTTATGTCTTCCTATTTGTATTTTTGGTTTGCTATGAATAATTTGATTATTGTGGGTACAAAAATAATAGTTGAAAGAATAAGAACGAAATACATTGCCCTCTCAGATACCAAACTCCTGTTTTATATTTCTTGTATAGATTATAGATTCAGCCCATTTTCAAATGGTAAAGGTTAGACAAAAATAAGAATATTATTTGACTTATATTTTCTGAAGGTTGGTTGAAAAATGCCGACTGGAATTAATCTGTGCATTTCGTAATACATAAAAATATTGCTATTTCAATCTGAAACAACTGTTTTAATATGTTAATTAGAAACAAAAAACTTTGAGGTAATTATTAAAACTTTAAGCAACAGATTTTGAAGAAGAAGCGAGTTGAATACAAAACCAGAAGAAACGGTAACAACACGTGGTCCATAAAGATGGTTACAATTTTTCGTTAGATTCAATACTTAATTAAAAGATCATAATTCATAATACAATTATTTATCCGAACAATGACTACCAACAGTAGTCGTTTTTTAACATATTGTTGGAAAGCTTATACATGGTAGATAATTACACCTTACACCATTTCCAAAATTTGTGAAATCTAGATTTCTAAACCTTTGCCGTAGTAAGGATAATATTTAATATTTTCATCCATTTCAAAACTCTGACAGTTTGAAATAATTAGTTATTTAGGTAGTTACTTGCACCTTTCAGGTGATTTTGAAGTGGTCCTGCAATGTATCGTTGAAGAGGTACTAAATCATAATTTATGTTGCTAGTTTTCTAAATTTAAGAACTACAAATTTGGAAAAAATTGGATAATTTGGGGGTTGTTTGCATTCGTTACAATAATTTGAAAGTAAGTGTGATATATCCTTGAAGAGCTTCTAAATCGTAGATTAGGCTGTCAGTTTTGAAAATGAACAAAATCACATAATATAGACAAACTGGGAAATTAAGGGGGTTGTTTGCACCCTTTCCAAAAATTTTAATGTAGTATTTTAAAGCTCGTAAATCATAGATCATGCTGATATTTTTCAAAATTTATAAATCATAAAATTTGAAAAAACTGCATAATTTGGGGGAGGGGCGGCTTGCATCCTTTCCAAAATCTTGAATGCAAACGTATAATATCCCGTTGAAAAGCTCGTAAATCGTAGATGAGGCCGGCAGTTTTTGAAATGAAAAAATTACATAATTTGGAATAACTGGTAAATTTAGTGGGTTGTTTGAACCACTCCCAGTAATTTGAATGTAGTCGTGTAATATACCGTTGGAAAGCTCGTAAATCGTAGATCATGCTAGTATTTTTTAAAATTTATAAATCACAAAATTTGAAAAAACTGCATAATTGGGGGGGTGGTTTGCACCCCTTCCAGTGATTTGAATGTTGTCATGTAATATACCGTTGGAAAGCTCGTAAATCGTAGATCATGCCGGTATTTTTTAAAATTTATAAATCATAAAATTTGAAAAAACTTCATAATTGGAGGGTGGTTTGCACCCCTTCCAGTAATTTGAATGTTGTCGTGTAATAGACCGTTGGAAAGCTCGTAAATCGTAGATCATGCTGGTATTTTTCAAAATTTATAAATCATAAAATTTGAAAAAAAACTGCATAATTTGGGGGTGGTTTGCACCCCTTCCAGTAATTTGAATGTTGTCGTGTAATATACCGTTGGAAAGCTCGTAAATCGTAGATCATGCTAGTATTTTTGAAAATTTATAAATCATAAAATTTGAAAAAACTGCATAATTTGGGGGTGGTTTGCACCCCTTCCAGTAATTTGAATGTTGTCGTGTAATATACCGTTGGAAAGCTCGTAAATCGTAGATCATGCTGGTATTTTTCAAAATTTAATAATCATAAAATTCGAAAAAACTGCATATTTGGGGGGTTGTTTTCACCCCTTAGACATTTTTAGATGTTTATGTGCATTACACCAGGAAAGAGCTCATAAATCGTAGATAATTTTAATAGATTTTAAATTTAAAATTCAATATTTTTTCGGGGGTGGTTTTTGCCCCTTAGACAAATTTAGGGGTTGACGTTCAATACGTCAATTAGAAGCTCATAAATAGCTCCTAATTTGAGACGCCTCACAAAATTTTTTTGTTTGTTTTTCTGAGATGGCGGTGCTAACTTTACGTAAAGTTAGCACCGCCAATAGTTTTTTGCACTTTTTCCATAGTAAATATTGAGCTCAAAAATCAATTTAGGTAAAAATCAAGAGCTCCTAAATAGCTCGTAATTCCCATATGTTTTAATTTGAGTTTCTGTAAATTGGCGGTGCTAACTTTACTGACCTGATATTTTCGAATATCCAACGAGAAACTACGCACTGACTATTAGGGATGAACTCACCAAATTTACTCAAGCTTACCCTATTGGTGACAAAACAGCTAAAACAGTCGTAAACACCCTCTTAGTATTTTTCCAACATTACGGTACTCCTCTTCGCATCCATTGCGACTATGGACTTGAATTTGACAATACTCTAATAAGGGACCTGTGCGAACTATATGACATAAAGTTATCCTTTTCAAGCGTCCACCATCCCGAATCAAACGGTTCTATCGAAAGGTTTCACGCGACTTTAGCGGAAATGATAAGGGCAAATACAGCCGAACATCCGAACGAACATCCATTCAACGTCCTCCCCTACGCAGTTATCTGCTACAACAACACTAAAAACAAGACTACTGGTTTCACGCCCTACGAACTCATCTTTGGGCACACTTCTAGTAGACCCCCCGAAACAATATATGATCAGGAAAAACTCATTTCCAAATATGTTAGGGACCTTAACAACAGAATGAACTACTATTATAGACTTGCCCGCGCAAAAACCGACCAACAAAAACAAAAATCTAAAGTTAGATTTGACAAACATGTTTCAACTAAGCAACCAGAATACAAAGTAGGCGACAAAGTTTACGTGAAAGAGTCTCAGATTAAAAGCAAATCTGAAAACAAATTCAATGGACCTTTTGAAATTACCGCGATACGAAAAAACTCTGCCACCGTTGAAGGATTTAGATGTAACAGATCTAAATGTTGCCAACCATAAGCTTGCCCAATATTCAATGGAATTGGAAAAGTTCATGAATCAACCACCATTGGAGAAGCATACATCATGGCTCACAATTACCACAATCACATTAACAGTAATTGTGATTATGTTCCTTTGTATCAAACCAATCAAGAGAAGGTTCAGGAAAACCACTAAGTCCAGCCTCGATGCCGAGTCAGCTCCACTTCCAGGCCCATCAAAGCCTACGCCACGGGAAAGCTGCACAGCCTCCTAGATCCAACCCAATGTATGGAACTTCAGAACTTCCCCTAAAAGTTGATGATATACCATCAACTTTTTTATATGGATGGGAGTTGTTATATAAGTTTATAACATGAACTTTGTGTGAACTTATGTACCAACTGTATTTCATCGTTCCCAGCTGACTCAGCGAACACGTGCAGTGTCAGATTACAGCCCCGCCGAGATTCAGCATTCATTAGGTTATATATTGTAAAATCTCTCTTGTTTGTTATTCATTATTACTCAGTTACTCTGTCATTTTATATTGTTATTTTCATTTACATTTTTAAAATTATAATTTTTGTATTTTATTAATAAAATCTTTTTTAAAAAGTTAATATTGAGAAGTGTGATATAACATATATATATATATATATATATATATATATATATATATGCCGACGTACAGTAGCAGTGGAGTTGAATTCAGTAGAGAGCGAAGACCTGGTAATAGTGTAGTCAAAATTCGTAATTTTTATATGACTTATTTGAATTTAATAATAATTTTAGTGTTGGAATGTTAATGCAATTTATTGCAGTAAAAATAACAGTCTCAGGTGAAAAGGTCATCAATAATAACTGAAACCAGTATTTATCTCTTCTTTATTGGAAATTAAAAGCATAATAAATATTTGTATCTACAAATTGCACAATATGACTCTAGTCAACAGTTTATTGTTAACACATCCACTTGTAAAATAATCTTATTGTAACCACATAAAAGGGTGTAATGATATATTTTTTAAAACAACAAATGATAAGGGTCTTTTATAATACAAACCATACAAAATATATATTTATATAATTTCTATTTAACAAATATGGGGTTATTATTATAACTGCTCTTTTAAAATTGTGGGATCTATTTATTCATCAATGTGTATAGTATACCCTATAATAAAGAGTCTTTGATCTCCATAATGAATAGGAATTATCAAATTTAAGTAAATATACCCCTTTACCAGGATACGGATGAGAACCGGCATAGACTTCATTTTGACAGTCTCTCCTATACACAGGAACTATTTCGTGTAATAAAGGTTTGGTAACACCATTTACAGATATAGAACCTGCCTCGAGATCATTCGTTCGTATCGCTTCGTCGTCATAAATATCTTCATCATCTAAGTCTTCTATCTCTTCATCATCACTTTCAGAAACATGTACTGAAACTTCTTCAGTCGTTGGTGTACCGAATTCAAAGTACACTCCAAAACCTAAAATTGGAAAATTATTATAGTAGGTACAACTTATGATAGAACTATAATGATAACTGTATGGTTTCCAAAAATATATTCATAATTATTGAAACATATTCAGGGGGCAACTGATAAAAACAATAAATATACTAGAAAATCATCACCAAATTTGTTTTTAGGGAATATGCCTTGAAACGAGTATTCTTCCAATTGTATAATTGTTGTATTATTAAAGTTAGTTTGTGTCCAAAGAGAAATTAATAATGATATAATTTATACAAAATATCATTTTTTGATTAATACAGTATTATTAAGTATTCGAATTCAACTCATTTTATATCGCCATACCATTTAGTATTCGATCAACTTTTGCCCTAGCTACAATTGAAGCGAAGTCAATTGAGCCACGATCTTTATTCTTTGCCTGATAGTCATTTGTTTTTCGTGTTCCTCAAGGAAATGCCCATCTTCCATTGCTTTTTGTGTCGCTTTTAACATATTGTATGAATTGTAATGACAAGTAGTTTTTGCATTGGCGACAACAGTCGATGCTTGCACCCTCTGAATTTCTCATGGCTGAACAGGAGGTTCGAGCACAGGGAATAGTTTTTTGGTGGGACAAAAAATTATAATATGGTATGTATGGTGTTGTGCGCCTTTGAGTCGTTGGAATTCGGATGCTGGTTACATATTTTCTACGAATGCTTCTTTTGTCAACTGTATTTCAAGAGGTTCGAGAACTTATTTTTCTTTCAGCTTCGTCATTATCTCTTCTGTTATTGTCAATAATGGTATTTTCACGATTAATGTGCTTTCTGGCGTTCTTATAACTCGCGATTTTTAACTGCACTTTTCCGTTGTAATTTTTGTGTGTCTGCAATCTTCTGTCTTATTGTTTTGCAAAGTTTAAGGTTTGGATATGTGTTGTTCCTTTTGAATTCTGAAACTGTTGTCAGACTTTTGTTTATATTTGTTAATTGTAAAAGTAAGAAAATTCTTGCTAAAATTCTTATAAAGAATCCGATACCGAATGAAAAAACGTTGCAAACCGGTAAATTTATTAATTGGTTCTATTTTTGAAAAATTGCATTAAACTTACCAATATCATAATGATCAGTGGCAAATTCCCAAAATAATCTAGAACCCTGTGGATGTGTTGGAACTCGAACTGTAACGGTTTCACCATGACCAACTCTCACAACTCCATCGCCTTCACCTTGAGCAACACTTTGCTTAAATTGGTCAATTTCTGGTCTTGTCCACATACTTGCTGGAACAATTCCTTGTGCTGGTTCTGTGACAGATTCTTCATTTGTTTCTTCTTCAGACATATTATATTGATTCTATAATTAAAATAATATTTTCAAATATTGAACATGATGTAGAACCTTTGGTGTATAAGTGTATAACATACATAAACATGTTTTATACTCTAACACCTAACCATTATTTTCCACAAAATGCCGTTGTCACCTTCTTGGACTAAACATGTTATTTTTTGGTGCAGTAATTTTGGACACTAAACAGTGCCAATTGACAATTTAAATAAAATCATATATAATGTCAGAATGCTTATGTTGAAGCAATTGTAGGTTCAATGAGAAGAGCATCTCCTAATGAATGAATGAATAAATTATTGAGTGTTTATTTATGGACCAACCATTTATAATAAATTTAAATATAAATTTACAATAACATAAAAAACACAAATATAATAAAATGTATACAAAGTAAATAAAAATATAGGTATACAAATTAATATTAGGGAAATATCACAATGAGTTTTTTATGTTTGAGGTAAACACATTCAATGAGTCATTAATAAAGTTAATATTGGTTTCCCTTGCCAGTTTATTCGCAATCGTCGAAAAACGTGTTAAGGAACACCATTTGTTGTACTATGGAAAGATGTTTTATCAGGATTCATTACATTTATCATACACAATAGGTCAGGGTCAGAACAATCTATTAGGTCATTTATTATTTTATAAAAAGTTCATAACACGACCTATCCTGTAGAGATAAGTTAAACTTCAGTTTCTTCATATCTCATTTCTTCTTTTGGAATTCCTATCTTGAAGCCCACAAACTTAATTAACTTTCTCTACACCCTTTCAATCTGATCCATGGATTATGCATAATGCGGACATTCTAGAACTGATTTTATACAGGAGCAGAACAAAGTTTTGAAGCAACCTATGTTATTAAAATCTTACAGAGTTCTCTTAATAAAGCCTAATAATTTGAATGCCTTACTGATTTTGTGGTTCAGATGGGAATTAAAACACAAAATATATACCTAGGTCTTTAAACAACTTCTTTATTTTCAGGTAGAGCATTTTCAATTAAATACTCACAATTTGACATCGGATTATATGCACTATCAAAATGCCAAAATATGCATGCAAATATGCACTAAAAAGGGTAAAATATGCACAATAAAAAAACATTTACAATTAGAATTTACATTTATTATTAATATCATTATCACATAATAAAAAATAGAATATATATGAATAATTTTTTAATATAATATTTAATAAAGTATAAGTTATTATTACGTAAATAATAAACTTATTTATTATAATTCTTGTGCCAGTAAACAATTATATATTTTTCTAGGTTTTCTGCAGCAAACTTGTGATGTTTGTTGCTTAATATCAATTTATAGGCTGAAAATGACCTTTCAACATCAACTAACGTTACCGGACAGAACTTAAAATTTGGCGCCATTTCTTCAGGCTACATAATACAACATGCCAAACACGAGTACTATTGAAATAAGCTTTGTCAATGACAAAGTACCAAAATATGCAATAACGCTATAAAAATAGAATTATATGTATTTGCATATGCAAACATGCAAATGCATATAATCCAATGTCTACTCATAATGAATGGTGTGGTTATTACGATAATAATATCTAATTGCATCCCATTCAATCTACACCATTCAGACAGTACATTCAGATCCTCTTGCAGCTTCTGGTACTCTTCCAAAGTCTTAATTGTCAGGAATATATTTAAGTTATCAGCAAATAAAAAGCACCTGGAGTATCTCAGACATTGAATTAAATCATTTATGAAGAAAATAAATAAAATGGGAGCCAAATATGAATCTTCTGGTACTCCGGAGCAGACAAAAAATTCTTTGGAAAGAAAGTTGACAATTAAATTAAATAAAATCAGTATGATAAATTCCTAAAAATACCATACTCTTCGAACTTTTTAAGGGTTAGAAAAAGAGTAACCTGATCAAAAGCTTTATAGAAAACTGTATTAACAGAGTCAACTTGGCGTTCATCCTTAACAGCACCCCTCAAAAATGCTAATAAACCAGCAAGTTCTCAGTCTTTGCCTTTGACAAAACCATGGTTTTCATTTAAAATAGATTCAAGTT
Organism: Octodonta nipae; assembly: GCA_034190945.1. Lineage (NCBI taxonomy): Eukaryota > Metazoa > Arthropoda > Insecta > Coleoptera > Chrysomelidae > Octodonta > Octodonta nipae. The sequence continues at coordinate 49,606,645 of CM067219.1, read as the reverse complement.
TGGGCTTATTTTTAACTCTACCATTATTTCAAAAACCTTTGCTATTAAGTAGATTTTGCTTATTGCTCTATAATTAGGAACCTCAGTTTGTCACCAGTTTTGTATATAGGTGTTACAATTTTTTCCCCAAATATCAGGATTCAATTGACTTTGAAAAGAGTATACCAAAAATATTTGGTAATATAAATGAGCATTCTTTAAAAAATACTACAGGTATATCATCAGGCCCAGTGGGCCAATGATTTTTTATGTTACAAATAGCATTATAAACATCTATCTCAGAAATATCACAAGTACTTATAGACACTGACTTAGGAACATTAAAATCACACATATCACATTTTTTTATCACAGGAAACAGATGAAAACAAGTCGCTAAAATAACTTAAGTACATTTCCATCATCACAAGATTCGTTTTTGTGAGTCATGGTTTTAGGAATATCATACAAGTTATTATTTTTACATATTTCCAAGTTTTTTATTTTGATTAACAGTACGCAATTTCAGAAAGACGCTTACAATTACATCGCAAGTCAGCAAAATTTTTATAGTCATATGCATTATTAGTATGTTCAAATTTTTTGTGAGTGGTCTTTTGCTCAGGAGGCATCATTATACCATGAAGGAAAAACTGTTTTTTGATCACCTTCTTGGAACAACTAGCTCAAAGCTAAGGTAAACTATGTCATAAAACCTATTTACATCAATTTTTATATAATCTGAGTTTAAGATCTGTATCCAGTCAAAGGTCCCAAGAAAATGTATTTATTAAAGTAAAATTACAACCTCTAAAATCAAAGAATTCTTGGCAAACATTTAATGCCTCAGGCGGCTGATCATTAGCACTAATGTTGAAGGACAGAGCTGGATGGTAGTTATCCAGGGGTCATGTTTAATTGTTCTTTCAAGTCTAAATTAATGTACACATAGGAGTTAATTTTGAACCCTTTGAAGTTGGTTAATCTAAGATCTATCACTTAGCCACTATATTGTACTATTGTATTCTAACATTGGTATAACTAGTGCAACATATTGAATTTTGAAAGTTGATATAGAAAAGTATGAACTACCTGTTCAAATAAAATCTAATATTTTGAACAATATAGAAGTTTGCTATTAAAAAGAATACTGAATTTTCTATTTTATCAATTTTTTGTATAATACCTTTATGTTTCTTTTATGTTTCCTGGGGAAATAGTACACTTGAGAACAAAAAGTTGTATTTCTAAAAGACCCAAATCATTCAAGGTTTCAATCTGATGTCATAATTAATGGTATTATAAAGTGAATTAACAAAATATAGATTTGAAATATTGTTACTTCATTCATACATTTTATTGTATTTTTTCCAAAATATATATATGAAATTATAGTAAAAACTGAGATTACCCCTTGTGTGAAATTTATGATGCCCAGAGGCTAATATTTAAAAAATATATTAATATTGTATTTTTTGTTTTTGTTTATCAAATTTCTATTTTTTATTTGATTTCAGATATCAATGCAAACATTTTTAAGAGTGGTTTCATTAAGCTGGATGAAATCATCAGGTGTAGACATATATAGGTATGTTTCTCTCACCACTCTTTTTGGCTTTTATGTAAATGGCAGAGTCTGTTAAACATTAAAAACAATGGAGCATTTCATCTCATTCTTGACATTTTGTGAGTGAACAGTTTGAACATAATCTCTCTCTTTCAACAATAAGATAATTTAAAACTATTCACACTTTCCAACTGATAAACATAATTTGCAGCAACCTACCTATACATAAATAACTATTATGAGTCTTAAGTAACATTGTCAGGAAATATTTAGATGTATCAGGTATATTTACAGTAAAGTAATATAAACAATTTGGCTAAAATGACATAAAATGTGAATATTGATACTCCTAAAAGCATTACTTACTTTTTCATTTTCTCTTTCATTTACATTATTTTTACATTCAGATTCCCTCTGAGCAGCTTGTAATTGTTGCATATATTGAATATAATGCTGCTCTTGCAACTGCTTTATTAAATCTCCTTGTTTTTCGGGATCACCTATAAAAATTAAAAATCTTATAACCAAAATATTACATTCTAGAACAAATAATTATCAAGTAAGGAAGTTGCTAATAACATAACAAATACAATGGATAGTTTTAAAAATTAATCTATAAAAACAGGAAAAATATAGACTGGGCAGATCTGAAAATGAAAAGATTGTGAAATGATACAGGAAAAGGTAGACACAGCCTCAGAAAATAAAAGTACATTCAAAAAAGGAAACTAAAAGTGATAAGACCTATTCAACTTTGAGAAAAAAGTCAATAGTGAATTATAGAAACACACCTGGATATTGTTGTTCTGCATACTGTTTAAACTGATCAAATGTCTGTTCATTTAGTGCTTGCTGTATTTGTCTCTTTACTGCTTCTTGTTTTAAGATTTGTTCTTGTAAATATTTTTCATGTTTCAGTTTTTCCATCCTTTCCTTTTCTACTTCAATTCGTTGGGCTTCTTCTTCTTTACTGTAAGTTAAACCAAATAAAGTAACAAAAATTTTTGTTTAGCAAAACATACGCTTTTCTCTCTTGTTCCTTTTTTTCTCTTCGATGAGCCTCTACATAAGCTGAAAACAAAGGACATCTTCTACTCAGCAATTCAACAAATCCTGCTCTACTTTGGTCTGCTGAAAGTTGGCCCAGTTTTTGCCATGCCAATCTTCTATCTCTACCTACAACATCTAAAGCACCTAGGGGAGGTAATTTCGGAAGAGCTTCACTATAAGGACCATGGAGAACTTGCTTAATAAATGCTACCAATTGCAACTTATCTTCATAACTAAAGTGTACCGCTTTTCCTTCTTTTTCTGCATAGATTTAATTAAATATTAATTGTAAATATTATTTACTCATTGTTTTTACCTTTGTAAAAATTATATGCTAACTTATAGACTTCTTTTAAGGGTAGTCCATATTCGAGACTATCCATTACAGGTGATACATTGTCTGAAATCTCATCCGCATCATTATGAACGGTGAAATTAGTTAATTTATGAATTATTTGAGTTTCCTCTGCAGCCATAGCGATTTGATGACGTATGACACTTATGACAAATTTGACAACTGTATACATTATGAAACAAATATATAGCAGAGTATGAAAAGCATAGGAAATAAAAAATCGATAGCAGCGCGACCACTTCACTGGGGTCACAAGGGATTGGACAATATAAGGTTTGTTCATAAAAGCCAGTTGCCAACAATTCTAATGGTTTAAATAATTATACGCGCATCAAGGATTCGCACATCCACCTGTAGAGATAACTTATTAGTAGATAATTTTTCAAATCGTTGAAATAATTGACAATGAGTGTATGAGGAAGATTCACGGAACGGCAACCGCATGGTGGCGCCACTGCATACAAGGGTACAATGGCCGCCATGCATGAGAATTTTGTATATGTGGCGCCCATTGTACCCTTACCCTTATCTGCAGTGGCGCTACCTTGCGGTTGACGTTCCGTGAATCTTCCTCATACAAACAAACTATCCTAGAATAATAGGTTTTTTTCCTAGAGACCAGTTGATTATAATTTCAAGGGTTAGAAAATTGTTTCACTAATCGAGTGTTGGCTCAGCCTTCGACCATATAGGTACCTATTTATGGCCATACCCAAAGCAGTAGTTGTTTTTGATTATTGCTTCTTTCTTAAATGTCATTTACTATTTTATATGTTTACACAAACATTTAATAACAAATTCTGTTTATAAATATAAACCACCTGAACAAGAAATTTATTCATACATACATATATATATATATATATATATATATAGATATATACAAATATATAGGGAATTATTTTTTAAAATCCGTTTGGTGATTTTTGAAAAAAGAATTGTAAAAGATTAAAATGATTGAGAAAATCATAATTTGTCAGAAGTTTTAAAGAAATTGCGCAGAATAAGATTTAAAATTCAATATGGCAGATCCAATATGGCGGACGAATTTTTGAAAATAATTCCGATTTATAGCAAATTCGTTTAGGGTGGTGTTTAGGAGCACTGATGGCGAATCCTAGGTTAGGTTAACAAAATTCCAATTGGTGGATCGAAGATGGTAGATGGAAAATTTGAAAATCAACCGATTTACCCCTACATTGGTAGAGAGAGTTTTTTGGGGTCTCTGATCATGATCATTTTCTAATGATACGGAAAAAATGCAAATCAATAAAGTGACTAATTGTAAAGATTTATTAAAAGTTAGATAACTAAGTAATTTCCGGTGTTAACCTCTGATTCGTGATCAGAGACTCCAAAAACCCTCATATACCATATATTTTGGAGCAAATCTTCATCCGCAATCTTGTATCAACCAATTTGAATTTTGCAAACTGAATTCGTGATCACAGGCCAAATCAACAAATGTATCATCCACATATCGCAACCATAAACTGGATTTAAGACTTGCTCTTCTTAGTGCCAGCTTCTCAAAGTTCTCCATAAAAAAGTTTGCTATTACTAGTGAGAGTGGGAGGGAACACTTCAATACATTTTTAGACCATTTTAATGGCATCCATCACAAAATAAAATTTACATGTTCTGATAAATAAGAAGGAAAATTGAACCCTTGGCCCTACAGTATATAGGAAAGCAACTTACACCAACAGATACCTTCATGCTAATTCTCATTACCACCCAGCCCAACTACAAGCCGTCGTCAACACTTTAGTAACCAGATCACAAAGATTAGCTGACCAGGATAACATCAAACAGGAAATGGACAGTTTAAAAACAGCTCTGAGACAAAACGGATTTACAGACCGAAATATACAAAGAGCCCTAAAGTCAAAACCGAGACAAACAGACGAGGAGCTTGAGACACCAATAACCAAGGCTTATTTACCGTATGTCAAGGGTACCACGGACAGTATTGCAAGAATTCTACGGAGACACAATATCGATACTATTTTCAATACAGACAGAAAAATAAGCACGGTGTTGAGGGCTCCGAAGACGAGGATCCCTTTAGATCAACAGGGAGTGTACGAGATTCCATGTGCATCTAGTTACAAAATTAGAAATAATTTATGGAAATTATGAGCAACAAAAATTTAAGGTAGTCAACGGTGCATCGACGGATGCGCTGTAGCAGTATCAGGCTCTAGTATCTATATGCCATAGATCTGTACCATTTGTTCTAATGTTCATGTTCATGTTCATGCTTCAAGAACGTACGAGAAAATTACATTGATTTTATATTTACGAAATAGTTGTAGTTGATTTGTTTCTTTACGATCCGTTAGTGTTGTTCTTCGAGGATTTAAATATGTAGTTCTTTTCTGAAAGATAGTTGTGGCATCTCTGTTTTTTGGGAATAACACCACATAAACTTGAAAATCTGTATATTTCAAATAGTCCAAACATTTCAAGGTCTAAATCAAACCCCGTTTTCAGTGGTAATTAACTTAACACAAATGAACAAGAAAATTATAAATTAAAAGGATTCATAATCACAAATTTAGAAAATCATAATTTAATACGTTTGTACTATTTGAAATAAAAAGACTTTCAAGTTTATCTGGTGTTATTCCCAAAAAAAACTAGAAAAATAAAAAAAATAAATACGTACTTGTATTTATTGTGCTCAGACCATATAACGCTTCTTGTTGCTAGAGTTCCAAATCGTTCGCATGGTGCTTCAATTTTTATTCCTATGATGCCTGTCTATTCAAGATCGATATTCATGGCTAATGCTATTACTTTTACGATACAAATAACACTACAATTGAAAATATATAGCAGTTACAAACAGAAAACTTACTTACTTTAAACTTACTGATTATAAAAAAACCGTTAAAACCTTTTTAATACTGTACAAGGAAAAGCGCGTAAGCTCCTTAAGACTAAAAGTACTACAACAGAAACAGACAGGTTACGTTCATATAGAATCCAAAGGATTACGGCATACATTAAAATTCCATTAATTCCAATAAAGAAAACTCTCTTTATTGGAGTAGTAGATAAATTCCGATAGGTTCAAAAATTGTCTTTATCTGGCAAATTTTCTTTGTAGATAGACTACATATAAACTATTACAGTTCCTGTAGTCCTGTATGGAACTCTATTGGATGTTTTCAACAGGGTATCGTAGCTAAAGAAGTGTTACCTAAATATACTAAAATTTCATAATTAGTCGTGTTCTGCTGCAACAAACTGTTATTATTTATTATTTTAGTGAAACTCATACAGCCGTATCTGTACATGAAATCTTTTTGCACATTTTGGTGGAGGTATACATTGTCATGGATTTAAAACACCAATCACCATTTTTGAAATTTTTTTCTCTCTGTATGAACACACATCACGGTACTATTACTAGATGGATTTCGATAAAATTGTGGAGGTGCATCAGTACTCCGTTCAATAGAGACCATGAATAAATTACGTAAAAATTTTAGGGTGGGTGGATGTCTGCTAAAATCTTACAAAGTCTTATATGGGGGTGGGTGGGTGTTTGAAATGAATTTTATGTAAGATTTCTCAAATAATATTTTTTTATTGCTAATGAATTTTATTTGCTTGAATTGACTATTTTCAATATCCATAAAAAAATTTAAGTCTACTTGATTAAGCAGTTTCGTCTATAAATCTTACACTTTCTTACATGAGGTGGGGGGGGGGTCAGAAAACCGTCAAAACTCATCTTACGTAATTTATGGATGGTCTCCCATATATAAGATATATACTACTGGTTGCAATAAAATATCTCATTCCGAAGGGAAATTACGCAATTTAGCCAGTCTGCCGGAATGCGCTTCACATAAATACAACTGTATGGATTTTGATAGCACTTGGTGTAGATGATATGTAGGATCTGTGTTAAAATACAGGATAACGCGAAAAAATATCTATTTATATATTTATAAAACGTGATATTTTTTTATAAAACAGGAACATTTAGACAAATTATAAAAAACATCAAAATATCCATACTAATATACAAAAGAGAAAGTCGTATTTTGTATATGTGGCGCCCATTGTACCCTTACCCTTATTTGCAGTGGCGCTACCTTGCGGTTGACGTTCCGTGAATCTTCCTCATACAAACAAACTATCCTAGAATAATAGGTTTTTTTCCTAGAGACCAGTTGATTATAATTTCAAGGGTTAGAAAATTGTTTCACTAATCGAGTGTTGGCTCAGCCTTCGACCATATAGGTACCTATTTATGGCCATACCCAAAGCAGTAGTTGTTTTTGATTATTGCTTCTTTCTTAAATGTCATTTACTATTTTATATGTTTACACAAACATTTAATAACAAATTCTGTTTATAAATATCAGTTAAGAAAACATAAAAACCACCTGAACAAGAAATTTATTCATACATATATATATATATATATATATATATATATATATATATATATATATACACAAATATATGGGGAATTATTTTTCAAAATCAGAATTTTTGAGCACCCCAAAAAATTGGTCAGAAACTCTAGTTTTAAAATCCGTTTGGTGATTTTTGAAAAAAGAATTGTAAAAGATTAAAATGATTGAGAAAATCATAATTTGTCAGAAGTTTTAAAGAAATTGCGCAGAATAAGATTTAAAATTCAATATGGCAGATCCAATATGGCGGACGAATTTTTGAAAATAATTCCGATTTATAGCAAATTCGTTTAGGGTGGTGTTTAGGAGCACTGATGGCGAATCCTAGGTTAGGTTAACAAAATTCCAATTGGTGGATCGAAGATGGTAGATGGAAAATTTGAAAATCAACCGATTTACCCCTACATTGGTAGAGAGAGTTTTTTGGGGTCTCTGATCATGATCATTTTCTAATGATACGGAAAAAATGCAAATCAATAAAGTGACTAATTGTAAAGATTTATTAAAAGTTAGATAACTAAGTAAGAGGTGTTAACCTCTGATTCGTGATCAGAGACTCCAAAAACCCTCATATACCATATATTTTGGAGCAAATCTTCATCCGCAATCTTGTATCAACCAATTTGAATTTTGCAAACTGAATTCGTGATCACAGGCCAAATCAACAAATGTATCATCCACATATCGCAACCATAAACTGGATTTAAGACTTGCTCTTCTTAGTGCCAGCTTCTCAAAGTTCTCCATAAAAAAGTTTGCTATTACTAGTGAGAGTGGGAGGGAACACTTCAATACATTTTTAGACCATTTTAATGGCATCCATCACAAAATAAAATTTACATGTTCTGATAAATAAGAAGGAAAATTGAACCCTTGGCCCTACAGTATATAGGAAAGCAACTTACACCAACAGATACCTTCATGCTAATTCTCATTACCACCCAGCCCAACTACAAGCCGTCGTCAACACTTTAGTAACCAGATCACAAAGATTAGCTGACCAGGATAACATCAAACAGGAAATGGACAGTTTAAAAACAGCTCTGAGACAAAACGGATTTACAGACCGAAATATACAAAGAGCCCTAAATTCAAAACCGAGACAAACAGACGAGGAGCTTGAGACACAATAACCAAGGCTTATTTACCGTATGTCAAGGGTACCACGGACAGTATTGCAAGAATTCTACGGAGACACAATATCGATACTATTTTCAATACAGACAGAAAAATAAGCACGGTGTTGAGGGCTCCGAAGACGAGGATCCCTTTAGATCAACAGGGAGTGTACGAGATTCCATGTGCATCTAGTTACAAAATTAGAAATAATTTATGGAAATTATGAGCAACAAAAATTTAAGGTAGTCAACGGTGCATCGACGGATGCGCTGTAGCAGTATCAGGCTCTAGTATCTATATGCCATAGATCTGTACCATTTGTTCTAATGTTCATGTTCATGTTCATGCTTCAAGAACGTACGAGAAAATTACATTGATTTTATATTTACGAAATAGTTGTAGTTGATTTGTTTCTTTACGATCCGTTAGTGTTGTTCTTCGAGGATTTAAATATGTAGTTCTTTTCTGAAAGATAGTTGTGGCATCTCTGTTTTTTGGGAATAACACCACATAAACTTGAAAATCTGTATATTTCAAATAGTCCAAACATTTCAAGGTCTAAATCAAACCCCGTTTTCAGTGGTAATTAACTTAACACAAATGAACAAGAAAATTATAAATTAAAAGGATTCATAATCACAAATTTAGAAAATCATAATTTAATACGTTTGTACTATTTGAAATAAAAAGACTTTCAAGTTTATCTGGTGTTATTCCCAAAAAAAACTAGAAAAATAAAAAAAAATAAATACGTACTTGTATTTATTGTGCTCAGACCATATAACGCTTCTTGTTGCTAGAGTTCCAAATCGTTCGCATGGTGCTTCAATTTTTATTCCTATGATGCCTGTCTATTCAAGATCGATATTCATGGCTAATGCTATTACTTTTACGATACAAATAACACTACAATTGAAAATATATAGCAGTTACAAACAGAAAACTTACTTACTTTAAACTTACTGATTATAAAAAAACCGTTAAAACCTTTTTAATACTGTACAAGGAAAAGCGCGTAAGCTCCTTAAGACTAAAAGTACTACAACAGAAACAGACAGGTTACGTTCATATAGAATCCAAAGGATTACGGCATACATTAAAATTCCATTAATTCCAATAAAGAAAACTCTCTTTATTGGAGTAGTAGATAAATTCCGATAGGTTCAAAAATTGTCTTTATCTGGCAAATTTTCTTTGTAGATAGACTACATATAAACTATTACAGTTCCTGTAGTCCTGTATGGAACTCTATTGGATGTTTTCAACAGGGTATCGTAGCTAAAGAAGTGTTACCTAAATATACTAAAATTTCATAATTAGTCGTGTTCTGCTGCAACAAACTGTTATTATTTATTATTTTAGTGAAACTCATACAGCCGTATCTGTACATGAAATCTTTTTGCACATTTTGGTGGAGGTATACATTGTCATGGATTTAAAACACCAATCACCATTTTTGAAATTTTTTTCTCTCTGTATGAACACACATCACGGTACTATTACTAGATGGATTTCGATAAAATTGTGGAGGTGCATCAGTACTCCGTTCAATAGAGACCATGAATAAATTACGTAAAAATTTTAGGGTGGGTGGATGTCTGCTAAAATCTTACAAAGTCTTATATGGGGGTGGGTGGGTGTTTGAAATGAATTTTATGTAAGATTTCTCAAATAATATTTTTTTATTGCTAATGAATTTTATTTGCTTGAATTGACTATTTTCAATATCCATAAAAAAATTTAAGTCTACTTGATTAAGCAGTTTCGTCTATAAATCTTACACTTTCTTACATGAGGTGGGGGGGGGGTCAGAAAACCGTCAAAACTCATCTTACGTAATTTATGGATGGTCTCCCATATATAAGATATATACTACTGGTTGCAATAAAATATCTCATTCCGAAGGGAAATTACACAATTTAGCCAGTCTGCCGGAATGCGCTTCACATAAATACAACTGTATGGATTTTGATAGCACTTGGTGTAGATGATATGTAGGATCTGTGTTAAAATACAGGATAACGCGAAAAAATATCTATTTATATATTTATAAAACGTGATATTTTTTTATAAAACAGGAACATTTAGACAAATTATAAAAAACATCAAAATATCCATACTAATATACAAAAGAGAAAGTCGTATTTTGTATATGTGGCGCCCATTGTACCCTTACCCTTATTTGCAGTGGCGCTACCTTGCGGTTGACGTTCCGTGAATCTTCCTCATACAAACAAACTATCCTAGAATAATAGGTTTTTTTCCTAGAGACCAGTTGATTATAATTTCAAGGGTTAGAAAATTGTTTCACTAATCGAGTGTTGGCTCAGCCTTCGACCATATAGGTACCTATTTATGGCCATACCCAAAGCAGTAGTTGTTTTTGATTATTGCTTCTTTCTTAAATGTCATTTACTATTTTATATGTTTACACAAACATTTAATAACAAATTCTGTTTATAAATATCAGTTAAGAAAACATAAAAACCACCTGAACAAGAAATTTATTCATACATATATATATATATATATATATATATATATATATATATATATATATACAAATATATGGGGAATTATTTTTCAAAATCAGAATTTTTGAGCACCCCAAAAAATTGGTCAGAGAAACTCTAGTTTTAAAATCCGTTTGGTGATTTTTGAAAAAAGAATTGTAAAAGATTAAAATGATTGAGAAAATCATAATTTGTCAGAAGTTTTAAAGAAATTGCGCAGAATAAGATTTAAAATTCAATATGGCAGATCCAATATGGCGGACGAATTTTTGAAAATAATTCCGATTTATAGCAAATTCGTTTAGGGTGGTGTTTAGGAGCACTGATGGCGAATCCTAGGTTAGGTTAACAAAATTCCAATTGGTGGATCGAAGATGGTAGATGGAAAATTTGAAAATCAACCGATTTACCCCTACATTGGTAGAGAGAGTTTTTTGGGGTCTCTGATCATGATCATTTTCTAATGATACGGAAAAAATGCAAATCAATAAAGTGACTAATTGTAAAGATTTATTAAAAGTTAGATAACTAAGTAAGAGGTGTTAACCTCTGATTCGTGATCAGAGACTCCAAAAACCCTCATATACCATATATTTTGGAGCAAATCTTCATCCGCAATCTTGTATCAACCAATTTGAATTTTGCAAACTGAATTCGTGATCACAGGCCAAATCAACAAATGTATCATCCACATATCGCAACCATAAACTGGATTTAAGACTTGCTCTTCTTAGTGCCAGCTTCTCAAAGTTCTCCATAAAAAAGTTTGCTATTACTAGTGAGAGTGGGAGGGAACACTTCAATACATTTTTAGACCATTTTAATGGCATCCATCACAAAATAAAATTTACATGTTCTGATAAATAAGAAGGAAAATTGAACCCTTGGCCCTACAGTATATAGGAAAGCAACTTACACCAACAGATACCTTCATGCTAATTCTCATTACCACCCAGCCCAACTACAAGCCGTCGTCAACACTTTAGTAACCAGATCACAAAGATTAGCTGACCAGGATAACATCAAACAGGAAATGGACAGTTTAAAAACAGCTCTGAGACAAAACGGATTTACAGACCGAAATATACAAAGAGCCCTAAAGTCAAAACCGAGACAAACAGACGAGGAGCTTGAGACACCAATAACCAAGGCTTATTTACCGTATGTCAAGGGTACCACGGACAGTATTGCAAGAATTCTACGGAGACACAATATCGATACTATTTTCAATACAGACAGAAAAATAAGCACGGTGTTGAGGGCTCCGAAGACGAGGATCCCTTTAGATCAACAGGGAGTGTACGAGATTCCATGTGCATCTAGTTACAAAATTAGAAATAATTTATGGAAATTATGAGCAACAAAAATTTAAGGTAGTCAACGGTGCATCGACGGATGCGCTGTAGCAGTATCAGGCTCTAGTATCTATATGCCATAGATCTGTACCATTTGTTCTAATGTTCATGTTCATGTTCATGCTTCAAGAACGTACGAGAAAATTACATTGATTTTATATTTACGAAATAGTTGTAGTTGATTTGTTTCTTTACGATCCGTTAGTGTTGTTCTTCGAGGATTTAAATATGTAGTTCTTTTCTGAAAGATAGTTGTGGCATCTCTGTTTTTTGGGAATAACACCACATAAACTTGAAAATCTGTATATTTCAAATAGTCCAAACATTTCAAGGTCTAAATCAAACCCCGTTTTCAGTGGTAATTAACTTAACACAAATGAACAAGAAAATTATAAATTAAAAGGATTCATAATCACAAATTTAGAAAATCATAATTTAATACGTTTGTACTATTTGAAATAAAAAGACTTTCAAGTTTATCTGGTGTTATTCCCAAAAAAAACTAGAAAAATAAAAAAAAAATAAATACGTACTTGTATTTATTGTGCTCAGACCATATAACGCTTCTTGTTGCTAGAGTTCCAAATCGTTCGCATGGTGCTTCAATTTTTATTCCTATGATGCCTGTCTATTCAAGATCGATATTCATGGCTAATGCTATTACTTTTACGATACAAATAACACTACAATTGAAAATATATAGCAGTTACAAACAGAAAACTTACTTACTTTAAACTTACTGATTATAAAAAAACCGTTAAAACCTTTTTAATACTGTACAAGGAAAAGCGCGTAAGCTCCTTAAGACTAAAAGTACTACAACAGAAACCGACAGGTTACGTTCATATAGAATCCAAAGGATTACGGCATACATTAAAATTCCATTAATTCCAATAAAGAAAACTCTCTTTATTGGAGTAGTAGATAAATTCCGATAGGTTCAAAAATTGTCTTTATCTGGCAAATTTTCTTTGTAGATAGACTACATATAAACTATTACAGTTCCTGTAGTCCTGTATGGAACTCTATTGGATGTTTTCAACAGGGTATCGTAGCTAAAGAAGTGTTACCTAAATATACTAAAATTTCATAATTAGTCGTGTTCTGCTGCAACAAACTGTTATTATTTATTATTTTAGTGAAACTCATACAGCCGTATCTGTACATGAAATCTTTTTGCACATTTTGGTGGAGGTATAGATTGTCATGGATTTAAAACACCAATCACCATTTTTGAAATTTTTTTCTCTCTGTATGAACACACATCACGGTACTATTACTAGATGGATTTCGATAAAATTGTGGAGGTGCATCAGTACTCTGTTCAATAGAGACCATGCATAAATTACGTAAAAATTTTAGGGTGGGTGGATGTCTGCTAAAATCTTACAAAGTCTTATATGGGGGTGGGTGGGTGTTTGAAATGAATTTTATGTAAGATTTCTCAAATAATATTTTTTTATTGCTAATGAATTTTATTTGCTTGAATTGACTATTTTCAATATCCATAAAAAAATTTAAGTCTACTTGATTAAGCAGTTTCGTCTATAAATCTTACACTTTCTTACATGAGGTGGGGGGGGGTCAGAAAACCGTCAAAACTCATCTTACGTAATTTATGGATGGTCTCCCATATATAAGATATATACTACTGGTTGCAATAAAATATCTCATTCCGAAGGGAAATTACGCAATTTAGCCAGTCTGCCGGAATGCGCTTCACATAAATACAACTGTATGGATTTTGATAGCACTTGGTGTAGATGATATGTAGGATCTGTGTTAAAATACAGGATAACGCGAAAAAATATCTATTTATATATTTATAAAACGTGATATTTTTTTATAAAACAGGAACATTTAGACAAATTATAAAAAACATCAAAATATCCATACTAATATACAAAAGAGAAAGTCGTACGGAGATAATTTGCATTTCAGGAAAGTATATATGCTAATTTTTTCAAAATTGAAAATCTAAGGGTATGAAAGGGAGTGAGAAGAGATATTGCAGTTTGTACGGTAAACTCTATGCCGCTGATATAATAGGAGAGTTAGAGCAGATAGAGCCCAATTTTGTTCGTCATCGAGAAAATGGATAGAATGTAAGTTCCATTCCTGGAATTACATCATGTTTCTATGCAGGTGCCAGTGAAAGCGTTAATCGAAGGTAGTTACAGTGGGTGAAAGTGGTAATTTTTTTGGTCGTGCTCGTGATCGAGTAAACGTTTCAAAATTGGCTGCATACAAGAGATTGTGATGTTTTTAAGTAAATTCAATAGAGCCGTCTGCCCAGAACAGTTACCATCTGGGTGGCGGACAGGGGTAAAGTTGTCAACAATTGGGGTGAACCTCGTCATCAAGTAAAATAACGCCATTTGCACCAATTTTGATGATGACTGATCCCTTGAATGATATTTTTGATAAGTCGAATGCGTAAAAGATATTGTTTTTTAGGAATTTTCTCTTCAAGCAAACTGGCAACCCTGTATGATTATTAAAAATCTGCACCGGTCTCTACAGTTGAGTAAAACACAGTCGTGTTGCCAATTCTAAGTTGATTCTTATTGGTGGAAAATAAGCGCAAAATGGCTGTGACTTCTGGGCTTGGCACCACTCTCCTTATACGCACTCTTAAAAAAAAATTGCTACTTGCTTAGTCTATCAGTACAACTCTATGATATAAATGTGGTCTCCAATATCAGCTTCGGCGCATTGTATGTATTTGTCAATGATTTTTTTTGGGCATAAGTCTGTCATTTTTTCGGACAGTTTTCACCATAGAGGTATTATACTGTAGAGTGAATTAGGTATGGGCGTTACTGTAAGTGGCAGTCTTAGATCATTTACCAAATGTAAATGCTCTAAGGTGGCAGTGTAATAACAATAGAAAGAGAAAGACAATATCGGGGTGCGCTTGCTATGTCTCTCCCCTTGCTCCTGATTGGTCTTTGACGATGTCACCGAATAGTGACGGATGGAAATTATTTCCAATATTTTTGATATTTCTGCGTAATAAGTTTGTTCCAAAAAATTAAAAACAAAGTACAAGGTACTCATAGAAATTAAAGAATTCAAGCACTACAAGTATTGAAAAAATAAAACCTCATTTGTATTGCAATATTCACTAATACTTTGGCATGTATTTAATGTAGGAACTGAACTGCTCAGTAATCGCTTAATATGAGTATAGCCATCTGTTTGATGGTAAGAATCTTTATTAAAATGATCGCTACAAATTCTGGCACTTTTCACAGTTTCTGAGACTTCAATAGCCCTTTATAACCGACTTCCAGAAAGGAGGAGGTTATCAATTCGTGGTGTATTTTTTTTTGCTTTTTTTTTGTATTTATGTTACCTGATTTCTTCTCCTGTGGTGAACCGTTTTCAATGAATATGGTCTTGTTTAATAGAGTATATATCCGGATTGGTGAAACTTCAAATTTTGGAAAAAAATTCTATTGGTAAAGTGATGAAATTTGCGAATGAACACATGCGTGCATGGAAATCAACCAATATTCCTAACATATTGGTCGATTTTTAGAAAATTCCTTATGGATGTGTATAGTTTTTTAATGTTTAATCTATTAAGGAAGATCCTTAGAGGATCTCATATACTTTCCTGCGACTTGCAACTTGCAGTTTTGCAGAAAATCGCCGAAAATTCCAAAATTCTTATCAAAATTTCATCGAAATGACATAATGGACATTTCCTCATAAATATTTTAATTCCAACGTAATAATGCGGTAATTTTAGGCACTGGAAGTTTTAATTGCGAATTTGAAAATTTTCTATGTACATCTCAAGCATATAGGTAATAAAGCATAGTATTTTCGGCTCCTTTAAATGCAAATTTTTCCATTTTGCGAAGACGGTGCTCTTGGTTGTCACATTCTGCCGGCCTAATAGAAAATTCAGTGACAACACATGTCAAACGCTAAATCGCTATATGGTGCGCTTATACACAGGGTGTTTAGTTATAGCAAACAAAATCAGAAAGTAAAGTGATAGAAGGAGTTGCATTTATATGATGATTGAAATATAGGACGGAGTAGAATGATAGTGGTCCATACTGTCCATAGGCACCCGTATATAAATGATGGTTGGAATATAGGGTGGGCTGGACGTTTGGTGGTATAAAAATGTTGGAAAAAATGTGAAATTAAAATTATATAGGGTTATTAATTATATGTTGTAGACATAAGCAAATCATATAAAGGATGGTTGAAATATATGCTGGAGTTGAATTATATTTATACAGTGTGATTAAATATTATTATTTCTTTTATAGCCCATAAGAAGTTGCATAAAGTGTGGAGAGGAATTAATGTTACACAGGGCGATAATATAAAATGTTAAAAATGAAATAATTTATGTGGTAGCCCACAAGGAGTTATACAAGGTGAGTTTTTTTTGATGATCAGTATGGGGATCTCGGAAACTAGCGGAGATAGAGCAACGGTTAAATTGGGAAAGAATTGCAGTTTTACTGTCCCAATTTAATGACACTTTCGGATTTTTGTGAAAAGTCATGGCTTACTAGAGATTTTGAAAAAACGAAATTCTGTCGATTTAGTCAAATCCCTCTAGCTTCTTTGTTTTTGATTTTATAAAAAAGTGTAAATATCAAAATTGAAGGGAACTGTATCCCGAATATGACTGTCATGTTCTCGTTTGCCTGACAGCTCTCGTTTTCGAGATATGACACAAACCTATCTTTTTCTGAATGGAAACCATAGTTGGCTATAACCTAAAAAAATCGGACATTTTTAGAGCTTTTCAACGATATAATACTCGATATAGTTATTCATAAAAATAACGAAGTTATGGATGCTTTTCTCTCTTATTTTCACTTTTAACGTAGTTAGCCATGAAATTAATTGATTTATTAATTACTATTCCAAAAAACATTGAACGATTTTTTTATTAGGTATATCAGATATAACGAAAAAACTAAATAAGTAGGTAGGTACTTACTAAAAACTTAAGAAATTAAAGTACATAATAATGGTTACAATTTATGTTCGAAAAGTTCACCATTGTTATTTAGACAAAAATTGCATCTTTTTAAGATTGTCATTACCGCTTTCCTCACAGACCGCCTATCAATTTCTTCAATTGCTTGTAATACCGCCTCCCTTAGGTCACCAACTGTCTCATACTTTCTTTTGAATACTTTTTTTTAGCGCACCCCACAAATAGAAGTGTATAACTGCCAAATCGGGAGACCGGGGTGGCCATTCGCGTGGGTCATTACTTCCTATCCAAGAGTTTGGATAGATATTATCTAAGTGTTGTCTTACTAATAACGAGTTATGAGCAGGTGCTCCATCATGTTGGAACCACTCAATTGTTAAACGAGTTCTTAAATTCAAATTATGCAACATGTATTGAAAAGTGTATTGCAAGAAATGTAAGTAGCGCTCCCCAGTAAGTGATTCGTCATAGATAAATGGCCCCAGAATAGTAGACCCTATGGTACCACACTAAACATTAAAACCAAATTTTATCTGGGGTCGTCTTTGTTCTACGTGTAAAGTTTTTTCTTTAGCCCAGATATGCTCATTGTGTCTATTGAACATACCGCAGTTAGTAAATCTAGTTTCATCTGACCATAACACCTTTAATGGAAACTGTGGATTCTCAAGGCACATGTCTCTAAACCATGTACAAAACAAAATACGTGAGAAACTGAAAGTTTGTACGGGTGGAACTTGTGCGTTTTCAGTACCTTAAATACAGTTCGTTGAGATGTGCCAGCTTCTGCCGCAATCTCTCGAGTTGATGTAGATGGATTTTGATTTACCATTGCCAAAACATTTATTTGTGCTGCTTCGTTAATTTGATTACGCTCCTTTGGTGGTTTAGTATAAGATCCATATGTGCGTAAACTATCGTAAAGCCTCTTAAATGTACATAGAGCACGTTGACGACGATTAAAATATCTATGAAAGTATTCCTCAGCTGGACGAACTGAATTTATATGGCATATGATATAACATTCCACCATATTCAGTTTTTCTTCGTTAGAATATTCCATTTTATCACGAAAACTTGTCAATATCTAACTACACACACTAATGGAATTACTCTCAAATGAGGAAACGTGAAAGTGAAAACAATCTTTTTCATGGCTACCTACGTTAAAAGTGAAAATAAGAGAGAAAAGCATCCATAACTCCGTTATTTTTATTAATAACTATATCGAGTATTATATCGTTGAAAAGCTCTAAAAATGTCCGATTTTTTGAGGTCATAGCCAACTATGGTTTCCATTCAAAAAAAGATAAGTTTGTGTCATATCTCGAAAACGAGAGCTGTCACGTAAACGAGGACATGACAATCATATGCAGGATACAATTCCCTTCAATTTTGATATTTACACTTTTTTATAAAATCAAAAACAAATGAGCTAGAGGGATTTGACTAAATCGACAGAATTTTTCAAAATATCTAGTAAGCCATGACTTTTTATAAAAATCCGAAAGTGTCATTAAATTGGGCCAGTAAAACTGCAAATCTTTCCCAATTTAACCATCACCCTGTATACTTACTCCGTAAATATGGGATGAATTCTACTCCGTCCTATAGTTTACAGAAGGCAGCTAACAAATTTATGCTTGTCCTTGGGCAGTCGTATGTACAGGATGGTTGGTACATAGGGCGGAGTGGAATTATCTATAGTTATACAGAGTTGTCAAAAAAAGTTGAAAAAATGTTACATGGCGTGGTTTATAAGGCATAAATATATTTTGCGCTTATTAAGTCAATGCATACTAGTACATTTTGTTCGTAAACATTTGCCTGTCAATTTAAATGAAAATGTATAATTGTGTAATGTTGAGGCTTTCAATGTTACCTGGTTCTGTCTAATAAGGTTATACATACAAAATAAAAAATAAAGAATAAAAACTATCTAAGTTCAAAAAAAACTAAAAAGTTGAAAATAAAACATTTTTAAAAAATATATAACCGACTTCCACCTATAACTAAAAAGCTAAAAATAATTATAACAAAATACAACTCTAGCAAATAAATATCACATTCAATGTTGTTAGGTACCTACCCAGGAAGTAAAAAATATAAACATTAAAAGGTGCTCATTCTGTACAAATTAATTACGTACCAATCTAGTATATTTTTGAAGTCAGTGCCAAGCAACAATCAAGTTTGATGAAGTAGTAGATAAGTACGCAATGAAGGATTTTAGATTTGCTTGGCACCGACTTTAAAAAATATACTAGATTGGTAGGTAATTAATTTGTACAGAATGAGCACCTTTTAATGTTTACATTTTCTACTACCTGGGTAGGTACCTAACAACATTGAATGTGTTATTTATTTGCTAGAGTTGTATTTTGTTATAATTATTTTAGCTTTTTAGTTATAGGTGGAAGTCGGTTATATATTTTTTAAAAATGTTTTATCATATTTTCGTTTTTCGGAAACCTGTAGTTAATAGAGCAAATTCAAATGTAAGATTTGTTAAAATGATACTGATCTTCATATATAGTTAAGATATAAAAAGTTTTTAAATTAACTTACATATGAAAATGCCGTGTACCGTCTAACACACTAGATTTTTTTTGCAAACAATGCAATACTTGGGCATCTTGCAGTTTCTTTTTGCACAATTATATAAAAAAATATATTCTAAGATGTCTTTTAAGTTTAACAATTTACAGCTGTCAAAACCCTACCAATAGTCGAAGTTGTAGACGTCATCACTGACAATGACCAATCAGGAACGACCCTCTTATGCTCTCTCTCTTTCTATTGCTATTACATGAATTTCGCTACTTCACTTGCTCTACAGTATAATACCTGTATGGTTTGCACACCATTGACATGTAAATACCAAAAATAACTTACAAAGGATTGCTCGATAGTTGTAAATTTTTCCGAAAGTATACATCACAAAGTGGCTGCTAATATTTGCACCTTTTCTAATTAAGTTGTTATCAATATCACATTAAACAGATGAAACAAAACCAGAAAAACTCTTCAACTGTCAACAGACAAAGCGCCACAACAACTCGAGAGCAGGCCCAACACTCGATGATACGTCACAAGGTGGCTGGTTTTCTTTCGAAAATTTTTAACATTGATCAAGCAATCCTTTGTAAAATATTCTTGTGTAAATACAATGTTTTTTTGTCCGAAACAAATGACAGAAGTTGACACATGCACACTAAAAATTTGGAATATGAAAAGGCCTATTAGGTATTCATGATTTCTGTAACTATAATTCGTAATTAAGGAGGACTTATATGACGTGTCAATTATTATTCTAGTCACCCCTGGAGCGTAGAAAAGAGTAAAAAATAATTTAACACAAACGAAAATTTTGAAGTTTTCAGATCTTCATCTCTCGGAAACGCCAATTCGTCAAGTAAAAAGAAATAAAATAAAAGTGGAGTAATTATCCGCAAATAAGAAGTAATTAAATGACATCTGAAAATTTGTTGTAGCTACTTTTATAGCTTCGAAAAGGGTAAAAATGAATTTACCGGAGAGGACAATTTTCAAAATATCAAACCTTTATTTTATATCTGGCAAACCCTAATTCCGAAAATAAAAATAAAATTGAAATAATTATCCGCAAATAAGAAGGAATTAGACAGTATCTAAATTATTAGTCTAGTCACTATTAAAGTGTAGAGAGAGGGTTAAAATGAATGTAGCGCAGCGGACAAATTTGAACTTTTTATTGCTTCGTATCTCGTAAACGTTAATTCCGGAAATCAAAAAAAGTGGAGTGTTTATCCGCGAGTAAGGAGGAGTTTTTTTAAGCCCGGGTTCAAAAAAATAGAATGATTTTGAAAATTTATTTCGCTAACTTAACAAGTGTGACCGTATAGACCTTCTTGTGAGAAGTCTCAACGACATTTGTGTTTTGTTATAAATACACTGTATTCGAGTAACTCGAAGCGAAAGCAGAAGGCTACGAGAATTATGCGAACCGACCTGAAGAGGGCAGATGTGACTGCCGAAACGTCGTCATTTTACCATCGATCCCAGTAGGGATCAGTTATCAACTACGCGGATGAATTCCCGGAAACCACCTAAAACATTTAGTGACCGCGAAAACTTAAAAACAAATACATATATATATATATATATATATATATATATATATATATATATATATATATATAATATTATTCTAGTGTTTATTCAGTTATTATATATTTTTTATTATTTACTATTTTTTATTATATTATATTTACTGTGTTTAAGCATTTTTTGGGAAATAACGCCACAAATGAGACCCCTTGTCAATAGCAAAGAAACTATGAAACAAGGCACAATTCTAAAATGTAAAATTAAAATGTTTGACAATAATGTTGCGAAATTTACCCGAGCCGGCCCTGTTTTCATTTCAGTACGACATCGATCGCTGGAAGGACAAAAAAATGAATCTCGAAATGGCTCGGCAACTGTAGAATTGGTAATGGATTATACGAGAGTTTTCGATGCTAGTTTTAAAAAGGAGCAGATTCTGGAAAAACGTGACAAAAAAGAGAAACAACATCAGGAAGAAGTTCAACAAAGGTTAGTGAAATCTTTTGATGAAAAACGTAAAATAGAATTAGAAAATCTTGTCACTACCATAGAACAAAAACAACAAAATCTTGTTTCTACGATGAAAAGCGAACAACAAAATATTGTCACTGCCATGGAAGAAAAACAACAAAATCTTGTTTCTACGATGAACAGCGAACAACAAAATCTTGTCACTGCCATGGAAGAAAAACAACAAAATTTAATGGAAGGATTATTCTCGAAATTTGCAGAAAAACAAGGCCAAACTGAAGAAAAAAGGCAAGTACAATTTGAGGAATTAATGCAAATACTATCGCAAGTTAATGAAACAGTTATTGAAACAAATACTTGAGTCAGACATAAAAGAGCTAAATGATGACATTAAGACCATAAAAAATACCGTGGATACTCTTGAAACAAAAGTAGACCTCGATTCTATCCAAAGCCAAGTAAAATTTGAAATCAGTTCAATTCAAGACACAGTTCAAGATCAAATCAGTTCCATCAAACAAATAGTACACAGTGAAAAATAAGATAAAATCAGTGCCATCCAAAACAAAGTAGAATTAGAAATTAAAAAAATGCAAAATGCAAAATATCAAAACACTGTGAGAACCAAAGGTTCCGTTAGTAAACCAGCCACATTGGATGGCAGTTCATCTTGGCCCATGTATAAACGGCAATTTGAAGCCGTGGATGCAGCTAATGGATGTGATAACCAAGAAAAATCTACCTCTCTTGTAATTTCCTTAAGAGGTCCGGCCTGAGAACTCCTCCAAAGCATTCCAGTCGATGAACAAGGCAATTTTGACAAGATCATCGACATCCTGGACAAAAGAAGAGGTTACACGTTTAGCGCACTTCTCCTACCCAGACCTGCCAGAGGAAACCAAAGACCAGTTGGCTACGCAGAGTTTCATAAACGGCATCAGAGATGTGGAAGTACAAAGAAATTTAAGACTGAGTGGCGTCAAGAAAAGTAATTAAGCTTTACTTAGGGCCTTGGAAGTAGAGGCTGTCATGAACATGTCCAAACCGAGGGTGCGAGCAGTTTCCTTCAACCAGGAAGAGTCGGAGTCACCATTTCAGGGGCTGTTGGCTGGTATGAACAAACTACTAGAACAGTCACAAAGAACTGGCGCAGGGGGGCATGTTACCGATGTGGACGGATAGGACATTTCCAACGTGACTGCAGAGTGCTACCTGAACGATCACCAATCAGAAGTAGCCAAAACAACAATCTCACCAACCAGGGAAACTCCAATCCGTCAGCATAAGGGGGCGAATGCTGACTAACCCTTCACCAGCCTCCAGAACAGTATCCATCCGGGAATTTTGCCGAGATAGCAGCAGCCTAGCCATCAGGGGCACCATCAATGGCCGAGCAATTACCATCACCATCGATACCGGCGCCTCTGTGTCCATTGCCACTTCCAAGGTTTTGAGATTATCAGAAATCCGGCCAGTTAACAGTGACATCCAGCTCAGAACAGTCACCGGCGATGTCAATACAGGGTGAGACAGATGTCGTGCTACAGATAGGGGACAACATGATCCGGCATAGGGTCCTGGTAGCGAATATTGAGGACGATTTTATACTGGGTATGGACCTAATCAGCCAGCATGGATTTATGTTCGACCCGAGATATGATGTCCTTCGATTCCTAAATGAAGAATTTGTATTGACACGGCCCGTTAACAGCTCATCGACCTTCAAAACAATTGTAGCAAAATTTCCAGCCAGAATTTCCGGTCGAACGGAACAGATTATTCATGGGCAGCTAGACAGCAATCCTGGGAGCTGCGTTGGAATGGTGGAGCCCGTACACTCAGCTCATGACTCCTTAGTTGGACGGCCTATACTTAAAACCGGACGAGTTATACCAATTAGAGTCCTGAATTTGTCCAATAACGACATCAGAATTGCCAATGGCCAAGAGATAGCTTGTTTCGAGCCAGTCGAGACCATGATCAATTGCGAAGAAAGGTACCAGACATCGGTGAAGGAGACAGGGCCCAGTAAAGAGTTCCTACAACCGTTTGCTGACCAGTTGACACACCTGACACCAGATGAACAGAAGAAAGCCAAGCAATTTATCACAAAGCACTGGCAAATTTTTAACAGTCAAGATGGAACCACCGGTCGCACCAACATCATCCAGCACCGAATAGATACCGGGAAGGCTCAACCCATCAGAATACCACCTAGGCGACAACCATTGGGGCAACAACAGGCAGTTGAAGAAAGCTGAATGATGTCACCAAGAAAGACAGCTATCCACTACCCCGAATTGATGACTTTCTGACCACATTAGCAGGCTTCCGTTGGTTCTCTACACTAGACCTAAAGAGTGGTTATTGGCAGGTTGGTCTACACGAAAACGACAGAGAGAAGACATCGTTCTCCACTAGTAAAGGGCTGTTTCAGTTCACAGTCATGCCCTTTGGGTTATGTAATGCTCCCGCAACATTCGAGAGGCTAATGGAGTACGTAATGAGCGGGTTAACATGGAGGACGTGCTTAGTATACCTCGACGACATTCTGGTCCTGGGTCAGACATTCGACGACCATCTGAAGAGCCTGGGCGAAGTATTCTCCAGAATTAATAACGCCAACCTGAGACTCAACCCGAGGGATTTGCCACCATTGTCGCGCCTCTACATAGGCAGACCACTGAGAAAGAGACGTTCCGTTGGAATCAGGATTGCGAAACATAATTCAGACGACTGAAGGCAGCATTATGTTCTAGCCTAATCCTAGCCTTTCCTACACAGTCCGGAAAGTTCATTTTGGACAACGACTCCAGCAACACAAGTTTGGGGGCCGTCCTATCCCAGGTGCAAGATGGTGAAGAGAGGGTGATCGAGTACTACAGCCGTGGATTCTCGAAACCGGAAAGAAATTATTGCGTCACCAGAAAAGAACTTCTTGCAATAATAAGGGCTGTAGACCATTTTCACAAATACCTCTATGGTCGTCATTTCTTCATCCGAACAGATCCTGCCGCCCTCAAATGGCTCCTAGACATGAAGACACCGGTAGCACAACTGGTCAGGTGGATGGAGAAATTACAGCAATACGATTTCAAGGTGGAACACCGTGCCGGCCGTTTGCACAATAATGCCGATGCCCTATCCAGAAGACCCTGTACAGCAGAATGCGGACATTGTCTGAAGACGGAACAGAGAGACGGTATCTCCATCAGACAGATCCGAGTGCAGGCCAATCAAGACTGGACAACGGAATAGTGCATCCAGTACCAAATGGCTGATCCAGACATCGAACCAATCTTGTCACTCAAAGCGAGAGGGGCACCCAGGCCACGATGGGACGAGGTAGCTAGATACTCGGACGTCCTGAAATCCTCTAAGAGGAGAGAATGGAATGCTTAAGCGAGTTTGGGAAAGCACTGATGGCCAAGTCCCAACTGGTAGTTCCGAAGAAAAAGGTACCAGCCATCCTGACCGAAGTACATGATGGGATTACCGGGGGCTATCTGGGCATGAACAAAACCCTAGACAAAGTTCGCGATACTACTGGGTAAATTACTTTGAAGACGTCAAAGCTTGGTGCCGGAAATGTGACACCTGTGCAGCCAGTAAGGGCCCGAAGACCCGGACCAAGGGCAAAATGCAGCAGTACAATGTGGGCGTCCCATTTGAGAGAATTGCCATCGATGTCGCCGGTCCGTTCCCCGACTCTGAGAGGGGGAACGAATACATTTTGGTCGCAATGAATTATTTCAGCAAATGGCCTGAGGCATATGCGATACGCAACCAAGAGGCAACCACGGTAGCGAAGGTGCTAGTAGAACAGCTATTCAGCAGGTTTTGCGTCCCGATGGAACTAAATTCAGACCAGGGGCGTAACTTCGAATCGAATGTATTCCAGAAGGTCAGCGCGATGTTGGGGATCAGTAAAACGAGAACAACACCATTGCATCCACAGTCAGACAGAATGGTGGAAAGATTCAACAGGACCTTGGAACAACACCTATCCAAGGTCGTCAACAATAACCAACGTGATTGGGATGCGCATATTCCCCTATTCCTGTTGGTATATCACTCCAGCCGTACATAATAGTAAAGGCCTGACTCCAGCCAGGGTCCTATTCGAAAAAGAGCTGCGATTACCCTGCGATTTGGGTTTTGGCTCCCCCGAAGAATCTTTCCAAGACATCAACGATTGTGCCGACCAGCTCCGACATAATGCGATACGACTTCAAGGCCAATTCAGTCGGGTTGCAAGAGAGGGACAAAGTCTGGTGGCACAACCTCCAACGGAGCAAGGGTAAATCCCCAAAGCTTACACCCGCTTGGAATGGTCCATACGAGGTGGTCAAGAGGCTTAATGACGTCGTCTACCGGATCCGTCGAAACCCCAGGGCTAAGTTGAAGGTGGTCCATTTAGATCAACTCGCTCCCTACCATGGAGAGGATGTTTCTGACCGGGACGATCAGAATTAAAGGTGGGCAGTGTTGCGAAATTTACCCAAGCCGGCCGTGTTTTCATTTCAATACGACATCGATCGCTGGAAGGACAAAAAAATCTCGAAATGGCTCGGCAACTGTAGAATTGATAATGGCTTGTACGAGAGTTTTCGATGCTAGTTTTAAAAAGGAGCAGCCCATTATCGCAGGAGTTAGTTGGTCATTGCGAAGAGTGTATTCCGGGTCATTAATTAGAGATTCGAATCAGTTGTTGTGAATATTTCATGTAAATAAAAGTTTCTAAAAAGTGGGAGTAAATACTAGTTTTTTTTTTTAATTTTAATTTAACCCACGGGGTATATAACAATATCTATTATTTGACTTCTTATGTAAACTAAGAGAATTTAATTTGATAATATACAGGGCAGCATAGAAATTTCTAAAGATCTTATAATAATAAAGTTCCTTTCAAATAGAAAGAATTTGAAAGCGGTGATCTTCAGAATTTTATGTGGCGCTCCTAGGTGCGACTTTGTTATAAGATAGTGCATTCGCCAAAATTGCGATTAAAGAATTTTGTTGATTCAGTGATCCCATTAAAATCATAAGGGAAACCTAGGAAAAACCTTATGAACTATCCTGATATTGGGTTGTTCACAAGGACATGACCATTAGCAATTTATTCCTTAATTATCCGCAACCAGGAACGATTGAATTGTAAGGAGGTAGTAGCGATACAATCGTTTTCATTTAACAAAATTAAAAGACTTTTTTAGTTTTCTTTTGGTGTTGTGCTCTTTCTTGTGTAATATGTAATTTTGAAACTATATTTTATGACCAAGCATGTTCACAAATTTTGGATTTTTCAAACTGTAATTTTTTTATGAAATTTTTGTGTTCGTTTATTCAAACATTTGGAGGTCTATTTATTACATTCACAAGAGATTTTATAAATGCTTTTTTTATTTTGAGTTGTGTTTTTTGGTTTTGTTTTTAATATAATTGATTTTAGTGTATTTCTTGTTTTAAATGATATTTTAATATGTATTATTTTTATTTCACTCTTTTTAGTCTTTCTGAGCGACCCTGTATGTATGGTGTAGTTATTTTATTAATGAGATTATCTTGGGAGTCAGTGTTGCTTGGTGAAGTTTAGTGTTATTTCCCAAAAAGGTGCTTAAACATTGAAAAATATGCCACAAATATCCTTCAGATAACTATTATATTTACTCTTTGGATTATAATTAGATTTTAGTTTTATGTGTGTAATACTTCTTTACTTTGCCCTTAATAATTACTCTGTAAATGATTATAATGTTGGGTAATAAATGTTTTATTATAGGACGTCAACATCATGGCGCTTCGATAATGACGAGAAGAAACGCTGGCACAGAATCAGTGCACACCAGTGAGTAGATGTATTTACTCACTACTGCACACACAACGAGGTCTATATGTACGATATTAGCTTTATTCGCGGAACACAATTCTGAACCAATTCGTTATCAATTCAGTTCTACTCAAGAGCGCATGCCTGATTCAGAACTAGTAAAAGATACTTGTGTACCGCGAATGCCATTGCAACTAATTCAGTACCATAGAAATCTCATATACCTACTCTTTCATGTTGTCAAATTATATAAATACATATGTGTCAATTAAATGAGTCAGTCTACATTCTGCTACTGCTATTTATGGTAGAGGTTTGGATATTCTGACAGGGCGAAACGATTTGCTTCCACACTTTCACGACTAATCGGAAAATGAAACTGATGATTATTAAATTGTGGCACAATATGTTGAAAATAATCAATTGTGTTTGAAACACTCACAATTTCCAAAAGTTCTTCCAAAACCCCGTCACTTGAAATTAAGTGGTCCATGTCAACAAATATTCTAAACAATTTTAAAGTCCAAACGTAAACACAATAAACAATAAGTAAATTTCCCGATGTAGGCAACACAAAATAACAATTTAATAATTTTTTGTAAAAATTATTCAAACGCGCATGTCAGAACGAGGAATCCTAGCATAATTCAAGAACTGATAATCTGGTTACGAATCAATAATGAATCGAATTTTCGTTCACCGCGAACATAGAATTGTTACTATCAGTTCAGTAATTTCTGTACCGCGAATGCTTTTATTGCAACTGCGCATGCGATCAGTAATGAATCGATAACGAATTGTTACCGCGAATAAAGCTATTACAACTGTTAGACTTAAAAATGACATTTTACATACCACAGGCAATATATAAAGAAATCCCAGTTTATTTTTCTTGTTTTGTGATGACTTTTAAAAACACCCCGTGTTAATCGTTTTAGAAATATTACCTGTCAATTACTATTGACTGATATAAGAAAACTGACATTTAATTATGGATGACACTTTTTTGACTTTTTGATAAAAAGTTTTATTTACTGAAAAATATGTGAGATTACTGCAATATTTTAATTGAGTTTAAACTATTAAGATTGGTGATCATACATAAGAAAATAAACATACCTGTCGGTAAATAGAAGATTTACTCATTGCAACTATAAGAGTGTAGGTATGTGTCGCACCTTACAAGTCCCAGATGTATAACCCACACTTAAAACTGAAATATATTTGACTTGTCCAAGTAAACATTTAGTAGATTCGGGAAATCATCCCTCGGATCTATTAGAAACGACATTTTGGATTAGTTTCTATCGTTCTCTGAAAGTACCCACTCATTTGTCTTTCGTTTAGTTTGGTGTCAAGTGTTCCAAAATGTAAAAATATTAGCAGCACAAACTTAACTTCACAATTACTCACATTGTAGGTAAGTTTACAGGAAGATTTTAAATTAGACGAACAGTGTTGTATAAGTTTGATGATGTCAGAAGAAATATTGTGTTTTCTTTTTAGAATATCTAAAATTTCTGAAATGGGGACATTGGAGGTACAACATCGAAGCTAACTAGGATATAATATTCTGAAATTTTATAACCTCATAACATATTGTTATAAAATTATCCACTCCGTCCCTGGCGAAAGCCACGTAAATACAGTATTCATCCCAAATAACATAGAAATATCAATTTCGAGAGTGTTCAAAATGAGCAAGAACTATCAATCTGGAAGCTGTGCGAACAAAGGTAGAAGTACCAGAAAATTCGACGTACGCTATAAGGTGATATTAATTTCAGTAGTTAGTTAGTAGAGCTCATCTATTGTTTTGATTTCGATGTTATTGTATTAGAATCAGCTGTTGAGAATATTTGATGTTTACGTGTGAATAAAAGTTATAGAAAGTGAAATGACTGTCAGTTTTTTAAATTAATTATTTTGAACCCACGGAATTTATTGCAAATTGGTGATCAGTGCTGGCTTAAGTGAAGTTAAAATCGAAATTTGATTTATGGAAACCCGAAAAATGGAAGAGGAAAAAATGGAAGAGACTACCAAAAAAATACTGGACTAGACGAAACAATAAGAAAAAAAGAGACACATCAGAAAGAAACTCAACAAAGGTTAGTCAAATCTATAGATGAAAAGCAACACAATTTTAATTGAAGGATTATTCAAATTGAATTAAAGAGACAAAATTATCTTAAAGTATTTTTTGAAGAGAAACAAGGCCAAACTGAAGAAAAAAGACAACTACAATTTGAAGAATTAATGCAAATAGTATCACAATCAGACATAAAAGAAATAAACGACGACATAAAGACTCTAAAAAGTAATGTGGAGACTCTTGAAATCAAAGTCATCAAACTTGTCACTGCCATGGAAAATAAATAACAAAATCTTGTTTCCACGATGAAAAGTGAACAAGAAAACTTAATTGAAGGATTATTCTCGAAATTTGAAGAAAAACAAGACCAAACTGAATTACAAAGAAAGGCTGATGAATTAAAAAGACAACAGCAATTTGAGCAATTAATGCAAACAGTATCGCAAGTGAATGAAACAATTAATGAAAGAATGCAAATAGTGGAATCAGATGTAAAAGAGATAAAGGAGGACATAAAGATGCTAAAAAATAATGTGGAGGCTCTTGAAACTAAAGTAGATGACATCGATTCCATCAGGAGTCAGGTGAAATTTGAAATCAGTTCCCTTAAAAACACAGTACAAATAATAAAAAATAAATGAAGTACAAGATAAAATCAGTGCCATCCAAAACAAAGTGGAAACCGAAATTAAACAATTACAAGATTTGCAGAGAGGTAAATACTAGCACACCGTGAGTACCTCTACATCGGTAGACCACTGAGAAAGAGACCTTCCGTTGAAATCAGGATTGCGAAACACCATTCAGACGACTGAAGGCGGCACTCTGTTCCAGCCCATTCCTAGTATTTCCTACGCAGTCCGGCAAGTTCATCTTAGACACCGATGCCAGCAATACAGGTTTGGGGGCCATTCTATCCCAGGTGCAAGATGGTGAAGAGAGGGTGATTGACTACTACAGCCGTGGATTCTCGAAACCGGAAAGAAATTATTGCCTCACCAGAAAATAACTTCTTGCAATAATAAGGGCGGTAGACCATTTCCACAAATACCTCTATGGTCGTCATTTCCTAATCCAAACAGATCATACCGGAAGGATAACTGGCCAGGTGGATGAAGAAATTACAGCAATACGATTTCAACGTTGACCATCGTGCCGGTCTTTTGCATAATAATCCCGATGCCCTATCAAGAAGACCCTGTAGAGCAGAATGCGGACATTGTCTGAAGACGGAACAGCGAGAGGGTATCTCCATCAGACAGATCCGAGTACAGGCCAATGAAGACTGGACAACGGAACAGTGCATCCAGGACCAAATGGCTGATCCAGAGATCGAACCAATCCTGTCACTTAAAAAGAGAGGTGCACCCAGGCCACGATGGGACGGGTAGCTAGATACTCGGACGTCCTGAAATCGTTATGGGCCCAATGGGACTCTCTAACAGGAGAGAATGGAATGCTTAAGCGAGTTTGGGAAAGCACTGATGGCCAAGTCCCAACTGGTAGTTCCGGCCATCTGGGCATGCACAAAACTTTAGACAAAGTTCGCCAGCGGTACTACTGGGTAAATTACTTCGAAGACGTAAGAGCGTGGTGCCGGAAATGTGACACCTGTGCAGCCAGTAAGGGCTCGAAGACCCGGACCAAGGGCAGAATGCAGCAGTACAATGTTGGCGTCCCATTTGAGAGAATTGTCATCAATGTCGCCGGTCCGTTTCCCGAGTCTGAGAGGGGGAACAAATACAAATTCTGGTCGCAATGGATTACTACAGCAAATGGCCTGAGGCGTCTGTTACACCCAATCAAGAGGCGACGGTGCTAGTAGAACATCTATTCAGCAGGTTTGGCGTCCCGATGGAACTACATTCAGGCCAGGGGCTTCGAATCGAATGTATTCCAGAAGGTCTGCACGATGTTGGGGATCAGGGAAACGAGAACAACGCCATTGCACCCACAGTCAGACGGAATGGTGGAAAGAACACCTATCCAAGGTCGTCAGCAACAAACAGCGTGATTGGGATGAGCATATTCCCCTATCCCTGTTGGCATATCGCTCAGCCGTACATAATAGTACAGGCCAGGGTCCTATTCGGAAAAGAGCTGCGATTACCCTGCGATTTGGGTTTTGGCTCCCCCGAAGAACTTTCCCGACCTGCTCCGACATAACATGTTGGCAATATACGAATTAGCCCGAACGCAGATGTTGGCCACCAGTGACCGGATGAAGACGCGATATGACCTCAAGGCCAATTCAGTCGGGTTCCAAGAGAGGGACAAAGTCTCGCTGTACAACCCCCAACGGAGCAAGAGTAAATCTCCAAAGCTAACACCCGCCTGGGATGGTCCATGCGAGGTGGTCAAGAGGATTAATGACGTCGTCTACCGTATCCGTCGATACCCCAGGGCAGTTGAATGTGGTCAATTTAAAGGGAGGGAAGTGTTATACAATTATCCACTCCGTCCCTGGTGAAAGCAACGTAAAAACAGTATTCATCCCAAAGAACATAAAAACATTAATTTCTAGAGTGTTCAAAATAAGCAAGAACTATCAATCTAGACGCTGTGCGAACAAAGGTAGAAGTACCAGAAAATTCGGCGTACGCTATAAAAGGCGATATTAATTTCAGTAGTTAGTTAGTGGAGCTTATCTATTGTTTTGATTTCGATGTGATTGTATTAGAATCAGCAGTTGAGAATATTTGATGTTTATGTGTGAATAAAAGTTCTAGAAGGTGAAGTGACTGTCAGTTTTTAAAATTAATTAATTTGAACCCACGGAATTTATTGCAATATCTAGGAAGGAAGAAGAGTTTACGTACAAGGATGCTTGCTCGGCTAGAGGTTGAAAACCTAAATAGCGGGCTAATTCTTAGGTCGGGGATTGTACCGAACTGACAATGGGTCTAAGAGGAATATTCGGCTTATGAATCTTGGGTAGTCCGTAAAGAAAAGTTAGATATTCTAAAAACAAAACACAATATTTCTTCCGAGATCATCAAACTTGTACAACACTGTTCTTCTAACACGTATTTTTCATTTCAAGACACTCTGTTCAAACAAGTCCGTGTGGCCCCGATCGGTTCACCTCTTTCTCCAGTTCCTGTTGGCTTAGATATGTTGATGATACTTTTGTCATTTTGGCCTCATGGCAGAGATTCATTAGACTTCTTTCTACACCACCTGAATGATATAGATTCTAACGTTCAATTTACAATGGAAATCGAGTCCGATTCTTCTCTTCCGTTTCTTGATGTCTTCATAATAAAAACCAACAATGACAGATGCTCACATACGGTCTATAGAAAACTAACCTATACCAATGGATACTTAAATGCTCAATAACATCATCACCCCGCTCAATTGAATTCAATAATGAAATCTTTGGCTCTTAGATCTATTCGCTTAACAGATATTACAATAGACAAAACGAACTTAATAATGTTCAACAAATCCTTCATCAAAACAGTTATCATCCGGACCACATCTCGCATAATTCGTCAATCTCAACAACCCCCGAATTCACTAAACCCGTCAGAAACAAACCAACAAAACTGGAAAGCCTTCCTTCCGTACATGCGAGGTGTCACTGACAAAATAGCACGGATTCTACACCGACATCAAATAAAGACAGGCTTCAACACAACTCAAACTATAGCCAACTTAACCGGGAACCCGAAAGATACAGTACCTAACGAGGATCGAAAAGTTAACGAAATTCCATGTCGCGACTGCCCCCAAAGCTACATTGGGCGTACCAACAGACGCGTCAACCATCGAGTATATGAAAACTCTCTGTCACTTCGTAAAAGAGATCCAATTTCAGCTCTCGCGCATCATCGTATCCAAACCGGACACCCCATCAACTTCGAGGACAGTAGGACTATCATTTCTCTCAATTCCCTTAGGGCATCTACTATTCGCCAAGCTATAGAAATACAGAAACGACCCCTCTTCCAGGCTTGATGCAGGTGTAGAGCTTCGTTACGGTTATTGATTTCTCCTTCCTTTTCAATTTCTATAGCTTCCCTAATTGTTCTTCTTTTGAAGTTGTTTTCTGTTGCCAGATGCTTAGAGCCCTCAAAGTTGATTCTATGTCCTGTTTGCTGTTGATGTTGGAACAGGGCCGAGGTTCTGGTCTTGTTTCGTATGCTGAGTTTGTGCTCTTCGATTCGGGCTTCGATCCTACGGTTTGTTTGACCTACATATACTTGCTCGCATCCGCCGCAAGGTATCTTGTAGACTCCGTGACTCTCTAGTGGACGTTGGTCTTTGGGATTGCCTGGAATGCTTTTTATCGTCTTATGAGGTTTGTAGGAAGTTTTGATGTTGCTTTTCCTAAGGATTCTTCCGATCCGATCTGCCACTCTTTGTATGTACGGGAGGGTGGTCGCTGCCTTTGGGGGGTCTTGTTGGGTTTCTTTGTGTCTTGGTAGGGCATCGGCATTATTGTGCAAACGGCCAGCACGGTGTTCCACCTTAAAATCGTATTATATTACTGTAGTTTCTCCATCCACCTGGCGAGTTGTCCTTCCGGTGTTTTCATGTCCAGCAGCCATTTGAGGGCGGCATGATCTGTTCGGATTAAGAAATGACGACCATAGAGGTATTTATGGAAATACTGAATTGTTGCGGCTGATACTTGATGTAAATCCATAATGAGAAACACAAAAACGAAAAATTATATTTCGAGATTTACACTTTATTTTATAAACGACACGTGTTTCGGCATACAATGCCTTTATCAAGTTTCACAAAATACTAAAAGTATTATTCTAACTACACCATTATATATACATATTACTTAACTAAACTAATTATACAGAGCCATTAAAAAGATTTAAAAGTGGGGATGGATTAAGATCTAATTGGTTATTTAATAGTCTACCTGAATATTTATACCTGTTAATTTCTAGGGATTCTAATGGAGTAATTTTACTGGGGTTATTTTCCAAATGTAATATATTTATAGTATCGTAAAATTAATCTATTAGAATCCCTAGAAATTAACAGGTATAAATATTCAGGTAGACTATTAAATAACCAATTAGATCTTAATCCATCCCCACTTTTAAATCTTTTTAATGGCGTTGTATAATTAGTTTAGTTAAGTAACATGTATATATAATGGTGTAGTTAGAATAATAGTTTCAGTATTTTGTGAAACTTGATAAAGGCATTGTATGTCGAAACACGTGTCGTTTATAAAATAAAGTGTAAATCTCGAAATATAATTTTTAGTTTTTGTGTTTCTCATTTATGGAAATGGTCTACCGCCCTTATTATTGCAAGAAGTTCTTTTCTGGTGACGCAATAATTTCTTTCCGGTTTCGAGAATCCACGACTGTAGTACTCGATCACTCTCTCTTCACCATCTTGCACCTGGGATAGGACGGCCTCCAAACCTGTTTTGCTGGCGTCGGTGTCTAAAATGAACTTGCCGGACTGTGTAGGAAAGGCTAGGATTGGGCTGGAACATAGTGCTGCCTTCAGTCGTCTGAATGATGTTTCGCAATCCTGATTCTAACGGAAGGTCTTTTTCTCAGTGGTCTGCCGATGTAGAGGCGCGGCAATGGGGGCAAATCCCTTAACAAATCGCCTGTAGTATGAACACGCCCAAGAAGCTTCGCAGTTCATGCTTGTCTCTCGGGACTGGCCAATCACGGATCGCTTCTATCTTGTCCTCGTTGGTACGGATTCCTGACTCGGAAACGACGTGGCCCAAAAACTCTACTTCTTTTTGGAACATGGAACACTTCTTCGGGTTGAGTCCCAGGTTGGCATTATTCATTCTGGAGAATACTTCGTCCAGGTTCTTCAGTTGGTCGTCAAATGTCTGACTCATGACTAGAATGTCGTCGAGGTATACTAAGCACGTCCTCCATGTTAACCCGCTCAGTACATACTCCATTAGCCTCTCAAATGTAGCGGGTGCATTACATAAGCCAAAGGGCATGACCGTGAACTGAAACAGCCCTTTACTGGTGGAGAACGCTGTTTCTCTTTGTCGTTTGCATGTAGACCAACCTGCCAATATCCACATTTTAGGTCTAGTGTGGAGAACCAACGGGAGCCTGTTAGTGTGGTCAGAGTGTCATCAATTTGTGGTAGTGGATAGCTGTCTTTCTTGGTGACATCATTCAGCTTTCTGTAATCCACGCAAAATCGGGTGGTTCCATCCTTTTTTTAACTAGCACGACGGGAGCGGACCATGGGCTGATGGATGGCTCAATAACTCCATTTTGTAACATGGACTCGATGTTTTCCTCTACTGCCTGTTGTTGCCCCAATGGTAGTCGTCTAGGCGGTATTCTGGTGGGTTGAAACTTTCCGGTATCTATTCGGTGCTGGATGATGTTGGTGCGACCGGTGGTTCCATCTTGACTGTTAAAAATTTTCTAGTGCTTTGTGATAAATTGCTTGGCTTTCTTCTGGTTCTCTGGTGTCAGGTGTGTCAAATGGGCAGCAAACTGTTGTAGGAACTCTTTACTGGGCTCTGTCTCCTTCACCGACGTGAATTGCTTGCTAGCTGCCCATGAGTAATCTGTTCCGTTCGACCGGGAATTCTGTCTGCAAGGTCGATGAGCTAATATATGGGTAAAATTCATTTACCTCAACTTTTCATGCGACATACGTCGAAAGTCGTATACTAAAGCTGTCGAACGGTTTGAGAATCGGGCCCCTGGATCCTATGCCGGATCATGTTGTCCCCTATCTGTAGCACGATATCTGCCTCACCCTGTATTGACATGGACTCGCCGATGACTGTTCTGAGCTGGATGTTGTTGGTAACTGGCCGGATTTCTGATACTCTCAAAACCCTGGACTTGGCAATGGACACAGCGACACCAGTGTCGATGGTGATGGTAATTGCTTGGCCATTGATGGTGCCCCTGATGGCTAGGCTGCTGCTATCTCGGCAAAATCCCCGGATGGATACTGTCCTGGGGGCTGGTGGAAGTTTAGTCAGCATTTGTCCCCTTATGCTGACTGATTGGAGTTTCCCTGGTTGGCGAGGTTGTTGTTTTGGCTACTTCTTTTTGGTGATCGTTCAGGTAGCCTCACTCTGCAGTAACGTTGGAAATGTCCTATTCGTCCACAACACATTAATTTTCTTTACGCCACTCAGTCGTAAATTTCTTTGTACTTCCACATCTCTGATGCCATTTATGAAACTCTTTGTGGCCAACTGGTTCATCGTTTCCTCTGGCAGGTCTGGGTAGGACAAGTTTACTAACCGTCTAATCTCTGCTTCGAATTCTTGGAGGCTTTCACCGGATTTTGCGTTTTTCCATTGAGTTGGACTTGGTATACCTGGCTCAAGGATTGACTGTCGTATCCCTTGTCCAGAATGGCGAGGATTTTGTCGAAATTGCCTTGTTCGTCGACTGGAATGATTGGGAGGACCTCTTAAGCAAATTACAAGAGACGTAGATTTTTCTTGGTTATCCCATCCATTAGCTGTAGCCACTGCTTCAAATTGCCGTATATACATGGGCCAAGATGAGCTGCCATCAAATGTGGGTGGTTTGCTAACAGAACCTTTGCTACTCATGGTGTTCTGGTATTTTTCTCGCTGTAAGTCCTGTTGCATTTTTTTGATTTCTGTTTCTACCTTGTTTTGGATGGCACTGATTTTATCTTGTACTTCACTTTGTAGCGTGTTTTAATGGAACTGATTTCAAATTTCACCTGGCTCTGGATGGAATCGAGGTCATCTACTTTGATTTCAAGAGTCTCCACATTACTTTTTAGGATCTTTATGTCGTCGTTTATTTATTTTATGTCTGATTCAACTATTTGCATTCTTTCATTAACTGTTTCATTAAATGGATTACGATTTGCATTAATTGTTCAAATTGCAGTTGTCTTTTTTCTTCTAATATTTTAGATTCGTTTTTTTTCTGGATAATTCAACTTGTTCTTTTTTTTCTCAAAATTTCGAGAAGAATCCTTCCATTAAATTGTGTTGTTTTTCTTCCATAGCAGTGACAAGATTTTGTTATTCGTTTTTCCCCGTAGAAACAAGATTTTCTAATTCTATTTTACGTTTTTCATCAAAAAATTTCACTAAACTTTTTTGAATTTCTTCCTGATGTTGTTTCTGTTTTTTGTCTCGTTTTTCCAGGATGTGGGTAATTTTTTCATCTAGTCCATCCGTAATCTGTGAATATTTTTTTGTAGTCTCGTCTATTTTTTCTTTTTCCATACTTCGAGTTTCCATAAATCAAATTGCGATTTTAATTTCACTTGATCCATCACTTCTGATCACCAAAATTGTTATAAACTCCGTGGGTTCAAAGTCAATTTAATTAAAAGAACTAATTTTAACTCTCACTTTCTAGAACCTTTTATTTACATCAAATATACACAACAGCTGATTCGAATGTCACAAATATAATACAACATAAGCTCTTCGCCGCACTAACTAACTGCTGCGATGATGAGCCGCTCCTTTTAAAATCAGCATCGAATCCTCTAGTACAATCCATTATCAATTCTACAGTTGCTATTTCGAGATTAATATTTTTGGTCCTCCCAGCGATCGATGTCGTATTGAAATGAAACCAGGGCCGGCTTAGGTAAATTTCGCAACAATATGGTAAATAACTTATTAAACAAATTATAAATTTTATTTGTAGACGCGAGATGTTAATACGACATCTAGGATTCAAAGGACTTACGGCTCCAGATTCGGATCCTCTGTGTACTAGTTTCCCCGAAAATCGTAGATGTCGTATTTAGATCTCGCGTCTACAAATTTACCGATATGTATCAAATACATAAATAAGTGTTCGAGAAGACATTTTCTTGAGGGAAACGTAACTGATGAAGGTTTCCTGATCAGAAACAATATATTACACACACACACACACACACACACATATATATATATATATATATATATATATATATATATATATATATTTACATCCAACTATCCTCAAAGCGTCCTTTCATAAAACATTCACTGGGCGTCCATCATAGAATATTTGCAACATTCCAAGCAGGAGGCGTCCTTATGTAAAATATATTATCGATTCTATCAACTTCAGAGCGTCCCGTGGTGTTGCCGCTTCAGGAACACATTAAATGGTAATTGTTTTCTTGGTAAATTTTATATTTGTGATTCCTCAATATTAGTATTTCAGATGTCTCTGTATATTTCGCGTTTACAATTATATAATCGTGAATATTTGTAATTAAATATAATTAATAATTTAATATTACTACCGAAGTAATTTACTAAATTTGCATAAATTTCCTTTTAAATTCATTTTAATACTTTATAAATTATATAGATAGTCTTTGAGAAAAAAAAATTGTTTTTATTATTTAGTAGTTATAAAAAACGTAAACTGATAATGTTCTAAACAGATTCTTGTGGTTACCAACACACCATGACGTAACTATGTTAGAATGATTTCAGGAAACATTCCATATTTTCGTTCATAATCCTTGTAGTGAATTTGATTTGAGCTCTGACATATTATACCTTTGTTATTATTAGCTCAAACAGAGAGGTTTACTTTCTTTATATTTAAGATACAAACCTCCCAAATATTGATAGATTTATAATTTTTAAAAGACAAATCAATTAATATTAATTAATGATATATATCCGTATATACAATATAATAGGATACCCATATAATATCACTCCTAATTTCTCCGTTTTAAACGTCACAGCAATTGTCTCCGAAACTACTCAACGGAAAAGGCTAAAATGTGATATCCGTGTATAGTTTGGTGAACCGATCTGGAGTACATATCCTAAAAGAAGAAATTTTGATTTTAGGGTTTCTTCTGGGGAAAACTAAAAAAAACAAGCATTCCCACATCATCTACGACACTATTGAGTCTTTTAAAAATAGTCTAAAGTTTACAGGAAAAATAAGGAGAAACCTCTAATTTTATTTTGGAGGCAAATTATAGAATTAAAAGAATTTTTTTTTCTAACGTATCATGTAATACATCAAATGAAAGGGCTCATACTGAAGAACACAAATATGTTTTTTTTTCATATTTTAATAATAATTTCTTTAAAACATATTAACAAAAATATACAAAAATTTCCCCATTCCCCCTTATCTCGAAACTGTAAGACGTAAAATGTTGAAAAAAATTGAACATATAGGGCCTCACCTGAACTTTACAGTATAAATAAAGAGAAATCCTTAGTACTAATTTTGGGGACACATTAAAGAATTAAATAGAAAATATAAAATTCAAATTGTTTCTATCACATCATGTAATAAATCAAATCAGAAGCCTCGTTATGACGAATACAAATATATATTGTTTAAATTTTTAAAATATTGTTTAAAAGATATTAACAAAAATTTTTAAAAAATACCCATTCCCCCCGTATCTCTGAAACATAAGACGTAAAATTTTGAAAACAATTAGAGATACAGGGCTCACCTGAATTATACAAGAACAATAACGGGAAACCCCTAATATTAATTCTGGCGTACAAGTAGCAGAATTTAATGAAAAATATAAAATTAAATTTGTTTCTAACGCATCATGTAATATATTTCAATAAACTCCGTGGGTTCAATAAATTTAAAACTAATGTTCACTATCACTTTCTAGAAACTTTTATTTACAACAAAAATTCACAACAGCTAATAATACGAAATAAACCCTACACCATAACTAACTCTCCAAAGCTGGGCCGCTCCTTTTAAAATCCGCAACGAATTCTAGTAAAATTGAGTGTCAACTTTTCAGTTGTCGAGTAATTTCGAGATTAAGTTTTTGTCCTCATTAGAAGATTCCAGTCCTTGTTTTTTTTATCCTCCCAGCGACTGATCTCGTATTGGAATGAAATGTTTTATGTTACTCGCCAGGGATGGAGTGGACAATTTATAACAATATTAAATCAAGGGGCTCATTATGAAGAATTCAAATATATTTTTTCATATTTTAAATGAATTATTTAACAGATATTACCAGAAATATAAAGAATTTTACTCATTCCCCCAGCCCCCTTATCTAGGAAACTGTAAGACGTTAAATTTTAATAAAAATTAGAGATATATGGCCTCACCAGACCTTTACAGGAAAAGTAAGGCTAAACCGCTAATATTAATTTTGGGGGGCAAATAACAAAATTAAATGGAAAATATAGAATTAAAATGGTTTCTAACTCATCAT
This sequence comes from Octodonta nipae, assembly GCA_034190945.1. Classification (NCBI taxonomy): domain Eukaryota; kingdom Metazoa; phylum Arthropoda; class Insecta; order Coleoptera; family Chrysomelidae; genus Octodonta; species Octodonta nipae. The sequence continues at coordinate 49,565,645 of CM067219.1, read as the reverse complement.
GTAATATATCAAAGCAAAGGGATCATTATAATAATATAATAGCAAATACAAATATATGTCTTTATTTTTAAAATAAATTGTTTAAAGATAATAACAAAAATATAAAACATTACCTATTTCTCCTTTATTTCAGAAACTATAAGATTTAAAATTTTGAAAAATTAGGCGTATATGGCCCCGCTTTAGATTTACAGAAACTCCTAATATTATTTTTGGGAGGTAAACTATAGAACTAAACAACAAATAAAAATTAAACTTTTTTGTAAACGCATCTTGCGATATATCATTATGAGGATATCATTTATATATATTTTTTATATTATTTTAGATTTTCTTGGGATAATACCACATCAGAGTTCAAACTTGTGTATATTTTAAAACCAAACGTTTCAAAATCCTGTCGGATTTCGTTTTCAATGGATATAAATTTATAAAGTAAAATTGAAATATATGACAATTATTTTGACAAATATGTTTACGTTACTATGGAATTTCTTTGATTTTAAATATACAGGGTGCACAAGAAATTCCAAAGATCATTAAAATCAAAAAAAAAAAAAATTTCAAGTTGGAAGAACTTGAAAAAATTGTCTTCAGAATTTATTTGTGGCGTTCCTAGGGACGACTTTCTTTTTAAGATAGTGCATTTGCCAAAAATGCGATCAAAGAATTCTGATAATTCAGTGATCCCATTAAAGTCATAAGGGAAAACCTAGGAAAAAAACCTCATGAACTATCCCGATATAGGGTTGTTCAAAAGGATATACCCATTGTTAATTTCATCTTTAATTATCGGCAACCAGACATGACTGAAATCTACGGAAGTAGAAGCGATGCAGTCGTTTTCATTTAACAGAATTAAGGCAGATTCTTTTAATTTTCGTTTTGTGCAGTGTTCTTCTTTGTGTAATATTGTTGTGTTTTGAAATTTTATTTTATGGCCTTGGTCCCAAGCATGTTCACAAATTTTTGATTTTTCGAACTGACGTTTCTTTATGTAATTTTGATGTTCATTTATTCGAACATTAAGAGGTCTAGAGGTTTCTCCAATATAAACTTATTACATTCACAAGGAATCTTATAAATGCAATTTTTTGAGTTTTGCGTAGCGTTTTTTGGTTTTGTTTTTGTTATAATAGATTTAAGCGTATTTGTTGTTTTAAATGTAGTTTTGATGTTAAATTTGTTGCCTACTCTTCTCAATCTCTCTGACAGGCCCTGTATATATGGTATTGTTGTTGTTATAATGTGTTTCCTGGTTGTCAGTATTATTAGGTGAAGTCTGTTGTTGGTTGTCAGTTGTTTTGTGCTCAATTTTATTTAACTCTTTGTTAATAAATTTTTGAGGGTAATTGTTTGCAGTTAGAACATTTTGTATAAATGATTTTTCTTTGTTGAATTTAGTAGTATCTGAGCAGTTAGTCTTTGCTCTGTCATATAAAGATTTAATAACACCTCTTTTTACCGTATTTGGATGGTTCGAGTTAAAATTGAGATATTTGTTAGTGTGAGTTGGTTTTCTGTAAACTTCTGTTTCAAATGAAGATTGTGTTTTTGTTATTAAAATGTCCAAAAAAGGTAGTTTGTTATTTTGTTCGATTTCTAATGTAAATTTTATGGTTGGTTCTTTGTTGTTTATGAAATAAATTGTTTAAAAGAAATGAACAAAAATATAATAAAATTATCCATTTCCACCTCTATTTCTGAAACCATGCGACAAATTTTGAAAATAATTAGGGGTATAGGGCCTCACGTGAACTTTATAGGAAAAAAGTGGAAAACCCTAATATTAATTTTGGGGGGCAAATTATAGAAATAAATGGAAAATAATAAATTAATTAAACATATCATATAAAATAAACGGGCTCATTATGAGAAATACAAATATACTTTTTTTATATTTTTAAATTTATTTGTTTAAAATATATTAAAACAAATATAAAACAACTTTTTCCTCCTTTTAAATGAGAAACTACACGATCTAAAATTTTGAAAAACATTACAAACATAAGGTCTCACTTGACTTGAAAATAAGGAGAAATCCCTGATATTATGTTTTTCTTATAAACTAGCCGTTACCCGCGGTTTCACCCGCGTACGGAATGTTCAAGCTTCGCAAAAAGAAATATCTTATGAAACATATGGATTATCCTAAATAAATAATTTTCTAACTTGTTTAAACCACCCTACTTAACTAGAAATCCCAAATCCCGAATATATTTCACCCAAACTTCAAGTGCTTATGGGCGACCTTATATTACAATTTTATTCGACATTTTTTAATCACCTTGAATAACTATGCAACTGCTTATGGTCTACGCTGTATAAGAATTATTTCTGATATTTTGTGAACCACCTTTTAAAGTACAATTACTCTTTACCCTATATTTTAATCACCCTTTATATGCAGCTTTTTCTAAAATTGTGTTAAACACATTCTAATACTATAATCTTGCTTCTCCCATATAGTAGAATACAACTGTTCATGGTCTACCCTATATAACAATAGTTTTTTAACTTTTTTAGATCCACCCTGATGGAAATACCGGTGGAACCCTTGGTGTCACAAATTTAAAAACACAGTTTGGCACCCTAACATCAAACTTTTATTTAAACACTCACCCAAGCTGCAACTGCTTATTGCCCACCCTATGTAACAATTTTATTCAACATTTTTTTAACCGCTTTTTATAACTAAGTCAACTTCATTAAAACCATCATGTATACACTGCTGCCAATTTGTCAAACATTACAACTTATTTTTGAACCACCCTGTATAATCATAATTTTACTCTACAAAATATTTCAAACACTCTGTTGTGCATCTGCTTAGGGGCAACCAAATATAAAATGTTAAAATACTTCTAATCACACTGTATGAACTATAACTTTACTTCGATCCATGTTTCAGATATTGCATATATGCAACAGCTCATGTTCTATCCTACAAAAAAATTATCTACCCTGTTTGACTATAAATCTACTCCACCCGCTATTTCAACCACCTTGTATTTGCAACTACTTATCGGCCACCCAGTATAACTATAAATCCACAAATGCCAAATATATTTCACCAAAACCGCAACTGCTTATGGGGCACCGAAAATAACAATTTTGTTCAACATGTTTTTGAATCACCTTACACACAGTAGCATATACAGCTACCTTGTATACGCTACTGCTTATTGGTCTCAACCAATATAACAATAAATAATTATCATAACACTTCTTCACCCTATGTTTCAACTATCATATCTTTGCAACTTATTATGAACTACGCTATTTCACATTTTATCTTTATATTTTTTCAAGATATATTAAAGTATAATTTCTCTTTACCTTTCATTTAACCACCCTTCATTTACAACTTTTTCTAACCTTGTTTGGATGACACTGTATAACTATAACTTAACTGCGCACCATACTTCAGGTACTCTATATATGCAAGTGCTATATAACAAAATTTTTCTAGCATTTTTTTTTTACCCACCCTGTATAATTCTAACTGTAAGCTACCCTATATTTCAACAACTTTTTATATGCAACTACTTATTTGCCACCAAGTATAACATTTTGAACGACCCTGTATCCTTAGAATCTTACTCCCTATATTTCAACCATCCAGTATATGGAACAGCTTGTAGATCATACCATTACTTATATTTTATTCATCTTTTTTTTTGAACTGCCTTGTATAACTAACTCTCCTTCCATCTACATTAAAACCATCCTGTATACACTACTGCCATTTTGTCAAACATTATAACTTTTTTGAACCATCCTGTATAACCATAATTGTAGGCTACAAAATATTTCAACCACCCTGTATGTGCATCTGCTTAGAGGCCACCAATATATCATTTTTTAAACAGTTAACTATAACTCACTTCCTTATATACGCAACTGCTTATGGCAGTGGTTCCCAACCTGTGGGGCGCGCCCCCCCTAGGGGTATTATGGAATACAAACAAAAAGTCGAGTAGGTGTAAAAAAATGAATCAGCAAAATAGGTATACGTAATCTACAATTAGATTGTTAGAAAAATTAAGGGGACGCGCCAATTTTTTTAAGGGGGGCGTAGGTACAAAAAGGTTGGAAACCACTGGCTTATGGGCTACGATATATAACTATTTTTAAAACACCTTTGAAAGTAAAATTTGCCTCGACCATATATTTCAACCACCCCTTATATGCAGCTTTTTCTACCATTGTTTTAATCACACTGTATCAGTCCTACAAAAAAAAATTATCCAACCTCTTTAACTATAATTCTGCTCGAGTCGCTATTTCAACCACCTTCTATATACAACTACTTATCGGCCACCCAGTACAACTTTTTTGTACGCCACTTTACTATAAATCCATCAATGCCCAATATATTTCACCAAAACTGCAACTGCTTATTGGGCACCCTATATAACAATTTTGTTCAACATGTTTTTAAATCACCTTGTATGTATTACACGTACGTATTAGATACTGCTTATTGGTCAATCAATATAACATTTTTTAAATAATTAAACATAACAATCTTCACTCTATATTTCAACTATCCTATCCTTGCTAGTAATTATGAACTACGCTATTTCACAATTTTTCCTCATATTTTTTCAACAACATTATAAAAGTATAAATTTGCCTCCACACTTCATTTATTTCATTGTTTGAATCACACTGTGTAATTATAACTTTACTGAGCCCCATATTTCAGGTACTACTATATAACAAAATTTTTCTAGCATTTTTTACCCACCCTGTATAATTATAACTCTACATCACCCTATAGTTCAACAACATTTTATATGCAACCACTTATTTGCCACCCAATATAACATTTTTATACCACCCTGTATCCTTAGAATCCTATTCTACCCTATATTTCAACCATCCGGTAAATAGAACAGTTTGTAGATCATAACATTTCTTTATAGTATTTTTTAAACCCACCTATATAGCTCTAATTATACTGCGCTATATGATCAGCCATCCCATATATGCAAATACCTGTGGATATTAAACAAGTTTTTAACCACACCATAAACTATATTCCACTTCATCTTATATTTCAACCACGCTCTATAAACAACTGCTTCTAACATTTCTCCAACCCATTTCATAATTATAATATCTTATGCACATAATTCAAAGATCCTAACTGCTTACATAATACATTTTTTCTAAGATTTTTTATCCAAACTATAAATTTCTACCCTTTTTGAACCACTTGGTATATGCAACTATTTATAGCCCATTTAATATAACTTTTGTGGACCACCCCGTACAAATAATTCCACCCCCCCCCCCTTTTTTTAGATTCTGTAAATCCACGTAATTCTATTCCGCACTAAGTTTCCTATATCCAGAACACCCTGTATAATTTCATTTACGCTTCTTCCATCAGTTGTTTTTTTTTAAATCGATGTTACATTGGCACATTCCGAATTTTAATAAAAGCTAAGTTGATGCCAATATCTAATATTTGGTGCGTGCGCTGGAACCAATTGAGTAATTCTTTTACCAAACATGGTAGAAGTTTTTTTCGCTATATCTACCGTTTCTGTCAATTGAGGGAGATAAAATGTCTACCAGATTTCAAATCAAACTATAGGCTTTGCGACTAAAAGAGATTCATCAAAATCAGTTCCGTAGTTCTTACGTGATCCCCGAACTAACAAACAAACAAACAAACAGACAAATTTACAATTTTATAATAGTATAGATGAGTCTGCACCTTAATAGCTGCCAAGCCAACTTCAAGAGTGACCTTAAATGACTTTCAGACTAGCTCCGTGCCTTTTTTCAGGGGTAACTGCTAAATTCTAAATACGGAATAGTTTACTAAACCTCACAAATTAGATCAATCAAATGATAACAGCCCGCTTCCTTATTTTATTGATTAAACTGTATCCTCCTAAAATTAAAGGTTTAAGAAAAATATTAGCTAGTAACATTTTCACAACTGTCAAATAATTCACACCACCAGCACCCAACGAAGAGAAATATGTATTTACGAATTCTTAGTTTTGCAAATTAAGAGTAATCCGGCGTCAAGATGTTAAAACATACCTAATACCTACCTATAACTTATTATATCTCACTTATTTTTTGAAATCTTCAAATGGGCGACTTTCGTTTTACTCAGAAATATTGAGGATTTCAGAATCCTTCTTTTAAAGAAATTATGAGCATGTTTTGAAGTTTGCCAAAGTTTAGATACATCCGCTGTTTTGTTCTTAAAATTGAGATTTAAAATATGAAGTTTGAATGTTACTGACATCTTCCCGCGGAAATAAACGCAACGAATGTTGCCAATTTTACGGACGCTTTGAAATCGAGTTAGTTGCAAAAGGAAAAATATGAATATACAAAATTTGATATTCCGCAACTCCCGCTCGCGGGCAACTGGTTGAACCAGTAATATACGGACATTTGAATATATTACACAGTCCGCTATCTCTAGAGCGTCCAACACAATTTTTGTAGAACACTTCATTATGTTGTTAGAGAGCATCAGAAAAATTTTCAATAGGGATATGTATCTCATGGACGCTCTGAAGATAGGGATTGGTTAATGTACGGATGCTCAGAGGGTAGTTGGATGTAATATATGTTTTTTAAGTTTAGGCGGGCACGCGAAAAGTTGCTAAATGGTTTCCGGGAATCCATCCGCGTAGTTGATAACTGATCAGTTATCAACTATGCGGATGAATTCCCGGAAACCATTTAACATATATATATATATATATTGTAATTGTATGTAATAATTTTACACTGTATTTTATATTCGAATATGTGATTACCTCAGGGTCTTTTTTGCTTGGGTTCAAAATTGTAGATCTTATATAAATAAATGAATTTTATACTTATCTTATAAGCCTCTCTTTCTTCTCAGTGACACTAACACTTTTAAAATTTTTAAATTATATTTTCCACTTTATTTATTTTTTTTTTAAGATTTTTAGAAGACTAATAAATAATTTTCAAATTCTGGATCAAATTACAATTTATTAATAATGATTTTCCACAATACAATTCTGATATATATAATATTGCCTTTACAACAAAATAAATTTCCTGGTTACTTAAATCTTATTAAATTTCTATCGATTTGTTACAAAAAAATATTTCAATACTCTAAAACAACAATATTCATTATACTAAATTGAAAACACCTTATTTGTATCACTGATTGATTTTAGATTTCAATAATCTGTTTATTAAATAATGTTTCAAAAACTCACATTGCCTGGCTTGAATTCCCCTTCTCCTTAATTTTGGTTTTTTAGTATACTGCTTCCTGATTTGTTTTGGTTTATAAACTAAATTCTGCTTCCTAATTGATTTGTTTACTGCTGCACCAATATTTATATTTTTTAATAAAATTTGATTTTATCTCTTCCTCCAATAGATTTCAATAATTCCTTTTATGGAATATTTAAATTCTCAATTTCAGAATGATGATTCAAAAATTTAAAAAAATAAACTTCAAACTTGATTTCTTGTCAGAAATTGACATGGAACACTTATTCCAATGATATCACAGAACATTTATCTGGTTGTCATGGAAACGTGATTTTACAGGAACGAAATTTTCAACTGCTCTCGTCGACGCTTGAAATACAAAGAGGACCTTTCAATGTCAGATTTCCTATTTATGTAATAAATCTTGCCACCTGCTATTTCCATTTCCGCTTTAATTTATTTTATTAATTTCCAAATATGTTTGTTCTAAATCATATGCAAAAATCTAAACACATTTAATTTGAATTTCAAAACCGTTTACTCTTATAAATTTTATCTAAATCACTTAATTCATGTTTGCAAAATTTTTGATTTGACACTCCTAACCTGCTGGTCACCAGTCATTTAACAGGTACTTTAAAAAAAAATTGGTTTTTACTGAAATTAAGACTTAATATCTTTTTAACTATTGAATTTTTATAAACTATGCTCTAAGCTCTTTCTAACGGTATAATCTCTTTAGTGTTCCATCATTGATTCAAATTTTTAACAGTCTTTATAATCCTGACATTTCAATTCTCTGTTTATTTAACAATTTATGTATTTAAAACTTAAATTTGATCCAAACTGTGTTATTATTCAGTGTTCTCATGCCTAATATGTGATCTGTACTTGTTTTACAAACTCTACTGTGATTTTCATAAGTGAATTTAACCTCTTTGATGTTTGGCCTAAATGTGACTCTCTGCCTAGATTTCTTTAATGTAAGTACCCAAATTCTACTACAAACTGCATGATAGATTATTTAACTTTATATGCCACCTTTTATCCTTTCAACAATTTGCTTTTGAAACATTCTTTTTACATGTTTTTATTTTTAGGTTAACTTTAACTTAATTGATTTCTCCAATTTTCCTTTTTTATTAGATATGTATGAATTTTATTTACATTTCCCCAATCATTTACTTATTTGAATTGCAAATCTTTTGTATTATTTCATGTCTGTTTAAATCCATTACAATATATATATATATATATATATATGTTATATCATAATTCATACATACACGTGTTGCTTACTCAGCAAATATTCGTGAGAAGTGTATCATTTACTATTTCGCAATATCATATTACGTTAACGATATGACAATTCTCAGTATAGTCCTGTAGGCGCTAAATTGCAGATTTTATCACGTCTTGAATTGTATAAATACTAAATAATTAACGGTCTCGTCGGAGATCATTATAGTAGCTTGTGTAAGGCGTAACTCTGCCTGTTTAAAATTTAAATTTGTATTTAAGTGAAAATAATTTTTTTTAAGTTAAATTTAAAAGAGTTAATTTAAAAATTGGCGCAGTCAGTAGGATTGTTTAAACATAGTTTAGGCAATTCCTAAAAATTGTGGTGAATTTTAATTCTTCGTTAAACAAACGAACCCACGGTAAGCGACAGCAGCTGAAGGCCAAGGACACCAGGAACACGCACATACCGCTCACCAGTGTACCAGCCAACAGACGTCAATTGCCAGGCGTAGCATTAAGGACCCTAGATTTAAGGACAAAATCAGGCGACACCAACTGAGGCCAAGGCATCAAGGAACACGCACCCTAGAGGACGCTCACTGATGCACTAGCCGCAGAACAAGTCAATGCTTGGAAGGTACACGTAAGTACTGAAACGAATCATCACGAAATATTATTTTGATCATTTAATAAATATTGATTTTTATTATTTTTTAATGCATTGATTTTTATTATTTTATTACATTGATTGATTGTTTAACTACATACATTTTTAAATCATTGATGTTCTATCGTTATAATTTTTAACATTTAAAACTTTCACATACTAAATATCCACAAATATTCACACACTGCTTTGCACGTTACTGATCTCCCACAACCCATACCAACACCATCAACAACATCTGAACGAATTATAATTACATCTATAATTCTGTATTTTGCAACATCTCAAAAACATATTTTAATACATTATGCCCGAAACAAGAGCGCAAGGTTCCGTTGAACCCTACAAATTATCCGAAATTTTTGCCATCATACCGGAGTATGATGGAAATCAAATTTTCTTGAACACTTTTTATAGCAAGCTGCAATACTGCTTGCAGCATGGCTGTAGATAATCAACTCACTTTAGTAGTGCTACACATTAAAAACAAACTTCGCGGTAGAGCCGCAGAATTAGTAAACTCGCGTAACGCGGATAATTGGCTAGACATCCGCACATTATTAAAAAATCACTTTGGCGACTCAAGAGATTTATCGGCATTAATACAAGACCTCCAGAGGATGAGACAAACAAATGAGTCACCTCTGACTTTCGCAGCTAGATTATAAACGCATTTAGCTAAAATGTTAGTCTCCGTTAACAAACAAGTGCTAACGACAAAAGAGAAACAGGCCCAAAGCGACCTTATAGAAAATATGGCCCTTAATAGCTTATTGTCGGGTTTAGAACCCAAGATAGGTCAAATCGTACGAGCTAGTGACCCTCGCGATATATTAACCGCTGTATAGAGAATTAAGCGCGAATTACAAATACACCATTTAGAAAACCAAAAGTGTCAGGCGTCATACAACCACCAACTCCAAACCGTAAACCCATGATTCCTCCAACAATAAAACAATGCTCATTTTGCAAACGCTCAGGGCATACGTACATCGAATGCCAGGCAAGAATGAGACAACCAAACACCCCTCCTGGACAGAATTTTCGTCCACAATTTCAAAATTTTAGATCTATGCCTTCAACAAGTACACAACCGCGACCAATAAACCAACTTCCCCCAAATTCAAATCAAACCCCACACGCTTCAGGTCAATATCGACCAAACCCTAATTATTTCAGACAACAAAGAACTCATCATGTAAACAACCTCGAATACTATGAACCATACGACCGTACCCGATGAACAATACGAAACAGTGACTGACGAATATGTAAACTACCCCTCCTATGAACCACATTAGACGAACCAAGACACCGAAATTTTCGCGAACCCCTCCAGAATTCGAAACCACCCGAATTCGAAGTACCAATACTTCAAATGAAATCCCTGAACTTACAAGAAGTTCAACCCAACTCTTTCAAGACAGAACAGCAGTTTCTGTAAGACCCCTCCTATCCGTTAATTCGAAAAACTTATTTTATATTTCTGATGCTTTTAATCGACACAGGTGCAGGACTTTCTATTTTCAAACCCGAAACCTGTCAACGATTCTCTAACAGATTCCCAAAAAAATTTTAATTAAGGAATCAACTCTCGTACCCTTCAACATCAACGATCCCCACAAAGTCTATACTTGTAATTTAGATATAGAATTTGATGGACTCTTAGGATCAGACTTTCTAGAGCATTACGATTGCGTAAAACAACAAATAAACAACTTATAACCAACTTCAAGTCACTACCCCTATACAAAGTAACTAACGAAACTATTAACCCTAACTCGACACTCTCTACTCCACCAAACAAAATTTAACGAACTCTTCAATAACTCAAATTAATATGGTAACTATTGAACCACGAACCGAAAAAATTCAAAAACAACCTGAAAAATACTGATGCTGTACTAATAGGTACCGAAACATCCCAAACGCCATAGTAAAAATTGACAGCAACGGCGAATTTTTAACATCCGTTCTAAACGCGAACGCCATTCCAAAAACCTTCGTTTTCGAAAAAAATAATATTAGAACCTTTACAAACGGATGACGTTTAGGCTTGATCCACATTATAGTGCCGGTCACAGTCCGTTCCCGGTCTGATCTCGTTCTCGCTCTGATCTCGATCTCGGTCCGATCTCGGTCTAGTCGATTCACCCTATTCGCAGTTCGTTCACTGTCATCCTGACGTCTTAAACTGCCAATAGTCAAGTTGGATCTATGTGCCTCGTAACTGATAATAGAATTAACTCAAGTAAAATATTTTATTACTTCTAATATTTACGAGCGAAAAATGTCACTGAATTATTCCATGAAGAATTATTTGTTCGAGCTTTGGTTCTTTATGAAGAAGATAATTGTAGCAGCCCACGAAGACAAAATGAACCAAAGAGAAGAATGTGCTCCATCCATGCAACGAGGAGGGAGAATACCTCACTCTCTATGTCCATTTAATTAAGTAGGGAGAAAAATTTCACAATACTGTCGAATGCATGTGGGTACATTCGAAATGATTTTAATGAAAATTACGTTAAAAATCCAAAAAGAAAACACAACATTTCATTTTTCATTATATACAACAATAAAATAGGTTAGTTATTTCTTTATATTTTTTATTCACGAATTTGAAGCCACCTTTTACACTAAGGATAATTTAGTTATTTTAATATATAAAATAACTATCAACTCTGTCAATTCACTGATAATAACTGACTGTCGGGCAATAAATACTCTCTAAGATCAAAATGCCAAAGCTGTAGACCTCTTCACTAATATCTTTATATTTCTACCAAAATCCATATGACCGAATAATTATTCTTCTATTGATAACAGGGTGGGGGAGTGTATCAAATCACAAAACAGAATTTTAGTTATGGACGTTAACAAAATAATTACTGAAACGGGTATGTTCAAATATTTTTTAATAGAAAATTGAAGTGAAATATTCGAAAAAGGTTTAACCTGGAATTCCGAGCTAATACAATTTTTGCAATAATTATAGGTACCCAAAAAGCTACGACTGCTCAGCTGTTATGCTTTATATACGTCATAGAACTGGAATTTCCAGAACTTTGTGCATTCAATATATTAACAAATGAAATCTTTTTAAACCCTAAAGAGATTATCATGGGTATATCCAAAGGGCTTTTATATTATAGATTTCAATTTTACTGGAACTCGACAATATTTAGGTATACCCTTGTTTAGGATTGCTGTGATGTGGTATCACTCCCGATTTCTCCGACTAGACACATCACAGCATTTTCTCCGAAACTACTTGAAGGGAAATGTTAAATTTGGTATCAATGTAGAGTTGATGACCCGACCAGGAGTAAATATCGTAAACGAAGAATTTTGATTTAGGGGAAAATTTAAAAAAATCTATCACTTAACTATTGAGCCTAAAATTTTGAAAAAAATGGAAGGTAGGACGTTGCTCAAAGTTACAGGAAAAATAAGGAGAAACCCCTAATTTTTATTTTAGGGGTCAAATTATAGAATTAAATGAAAAATTAAAAAAGCTTCAAACCTCAATCATGTAATGCATTAAATGAAAGGCTCATTCTGAGGAAAACAAAGATATTTTTTATATTTTAAAAATAAGTAGTTTAAAAGATATCCGAAATTATAAGACGTAAAAATTAAAAAAAATAGATATATAGGCCTCACCTAAACTTACAAGAAAAATAAGGAGAAACTTAATTTTTTGGGGGGCACATTACAGAATTAAAGCGAAAATATAAAATTATTTGTTCAACGCGCCTGTATAGCTCTAATTACTCTGCTACATATTTCAGTCATCCTATATATGCTACTTGTGAACTACTTGTGAATATAAAAAAAAATTAACTACCTTATAGACTATAATTCAACTCTATTTTATAGTTCAAGCACCGTGAATACACAACTCCTTCTAACATTTTTTTAAACCCATTTCATAACTATAATAATAGCTCAAGTAAATAATTCAAATATCCTAACTGCTTTCATAAAAAAAGTTTATCCACCCTATATAAATATAATTCTATTCTCCCTTATTTCATCCACATTGTATATGAAACTACTTGTGAGTCTAACAATATAACATTATTGTTATTGTTATCCACCCTGTATCCTTCATAATATATTACAACTCCACCCATTTTTCAACACCTATTATATGCAACTATTTACGGTTCACACAATATATCTTTGTTGAACCACCCCGTATAACTTCCCCGTTATTTCAACCACATTATATATATGCAGCTGCTTACGGGCCACCTAATATACTTTTTTTCTCAATTTTTTTAATCCATGTAATTCTACTCCGCTCTAACTTTCATCTATCCTATATATGGAACACCCTGTAAAATTACACTTGATATATCGGTTGTATTTTTTAAAAAATTGAAAAAATGTTACATTGGCATATTTCGATTTTGAATAAATCTAAGCTAAAAAATTTGGCAGTATCTAATACTTT